>WOTY01000007.1:607631-917018 GCA_012295355.1 Brettanomyces naardenensis
GTACTCTCTTTGAGAGCGAGGTGAGTCGATCAGGGTCCAATAGCCAGGCCGTGGGAAGTCCAGACTGTGAAATGCTGAGGTTATTCAAATGACTGTATGCCTCATTCATGATATCATCATCCTTATCGGGAGAAATCTCAATGTATCTAGCCCAAAGTCGATCGTAGACGTTCATCTCTATGTAATTAAAGATGGCCTCTCTTAGATCGATATCAGGGAACTTTATAAACACCTCATTGCAGACACTATCGGGTAATGCGTTCACTATAGAACTCCCTTGACTCATCACCTCTGTAAATGCTTCGCTAAGATCCTCCTCTGTGGATACATTCTTCACCGAGAACACCTGAAAGATCTTCTTAAAGGACTCACCTACCTTAGTCGAGAGCTGCGGAAGCTGTCTAACAACGTCATCAAACGACGGGTTGGATTGGGACAGTATCACGGGTTCATTCTCTATACTTTCAAAGCCCGGATTACCCACCAAAGCCTCTTCTATGATCATAATATGGAAATTGATGCCAAAGGGAGCGATATAGGGAGCAAAGCTCCTGAAAAAGGACTGGCTGAGAATACGGACGTTGAAATCATGACGAAATCCCTTCACGTTCTGTATGATATTCTTCCTAATCGTCAGAATTCGGTTGTTAAGAGTCTTGTATTGCTTTGTAGAATGTAGCGACCGCTGACCGTCAGCGGTTACCCCGGTAGCAGTTGTTGAACCACTGCCAACGAGTTCATATCTCTGGTAGTTCACGTTGATTATATGGCTTTGAATGAAGTCGGCGTTGTGACAAAGGTCACGATATGGTTTCCCCGTGTCTTTGTCGTGGCATATGAGGAGGAACTTGGTGTCAGGGACGAGGATGATGTAATCAGCGGGGTTCTTTGAGAGGATATCGAGGGCTGATTTGAGGGCGTTATTGGAGCCAATTGAAGGGTTATCGAACAGGGCACTTAGGAACGGATTGGCTAGAGGTGGGAGGTGGGAGGCGTGATCATGTTTAGGGGGTGGTGACATGGGAAGAGGGGAGGGGGGAAGGGGAGGGGAAGCGGGAGAGGAGGAAGAGGTGGGAGATCGATTGGGCGAGAAAGATCTGGTGGACACTATTATAGCAGATGTAGTTAAGTGTAGTAAGCAATGACCATACTACGACGAGACGGTTGATGTGGATTGGAGTAGGGGAAAGGGGTGGTGGAGCGGTAAAGGGAACGTAGAGGAGTAAAGAGATGGTGTAGGAGGAGAAAGAAGGGGCTGATAAGTAGCCCTCTTGTATGAAAAGCCCCCATGATCGACGGGTCGAAAGGGGGAAAAAGGCGCGTCGACAGGGGCGATCGACTCGCGAGACTGCGACCTCGATCGACCGACCCGCGTCTGTCCCGACTTCTTTCTTCCTTCCCCCTACTCCTTCTTCCTTCGATCCCTTCCTCTTCTTCTTCCTTCTTCTCCTAAATTTCTGCTGTCTGTTTGCCTCCTCCCCTCCTTCCACCCCCCCACCATGGCAAAAGGAAAGAATAAGGACAAAGGTGATGACCATTCTCACCATCCAGGCCATCATCACAGTGCCTTCCATAATAAACGACAAGAGGTCAAACATGGAGGCAGAAAGAGTAACTTCCCCTGCAAACTAGCGATGTGGGACTTCGGTCATTGTGATCCCAAGCGATGCAGCGGTAAGAGGATGGAACGAGAGGGACTTATAACGAGTCTTAGGATCGGACAGAAGTTCCAAGGTGTTGTAGTTACTCCAAATGCCACAAGTATCGTGTGTCCGAACGACAGGGACACCGTATTGACCAGTGGGATCGCCGTCGTTGAGTGTTCGTGGGCGCGATTGGACGAGGTCCCATTTAAGAGGATTGGTGGGCGGAACGAAAGGTTGTTGCCGTACTTAATAGCTGCCAATCCTGTGAATTACGGTAAGCCGTTGAGGTTGAACTGTGTTGAAGCCATTGCCGCTTGCCTTGCTATTGTTGGCCAGGAGGATTGGGCATTAGAGTTGTTGAAGCACTTTTCGTGGGGACCTATATTTCTATCGGTTAACAGGGAGTTGATTGAGAGGTACCAGCGATGTACGGACGAGGAGTCGATTCTGGCGGCGCAGAAGGAGTATTTTGCTGAGGTTGAGAGGGAGAAGGAGGAGAGGAGGAAGCAGAAGGGCGAGGTTGATATATGGGAGATGGGGAATCCGAATCATAGGGAGGAGGAGGCGGGTGATGGAAACGAGGAATCTGAGCAGTCTGTTGGTGCTGGCGATGCTGCAAACGGTGGTGATTCTGGTGATGCTGAGGATACTGAGGATACTGATCATCGTGCTGATGCTTCCGGGGCTGAAAATGGTGCCGATTATGCTGCCGAAGCTGGTGATGCCACTGGTAATGCCACTGGTAATCCCGCCAATTCTGACCATCCCGCTGCTCCCGATACTGGTGATGTTGCCAATGCTGGTGATGCCGCCGATTCTGATGCTGCCGGTACCGCCTATCCCACTGATACTGCTGATGCTGCTGATGATGCTGATACTGCTGCTGCTGATGCTGCTGATACTGCTGATGCTGCTGATGCTGCTGATGCTGATCATACTGCCGATTCTGATGCTACTGGTACCGACCATCCCACTGATACTGCTGATTCCGCTGATACCGCCGAACCCCCAAATCCTTCTAATGATCTCCCCCTACTAACGAAAAAACTCAACTCGGTGGTAATAACATAGTCCATTAATCTATTTATCTATCTACTGACAGCCATATGGTCAGGATGCAGTGTTCAAGGGTTAGCCCAATCAAGAGGTGCTTCACTAAGCTCCCAGTCAGCCGTTATGTCACCAGCATGATCATCGGCCTGTCAGCGCTGCGCTCGGTATCCACCTGTCATCAGCACCCCCACCTCGCTACGCTCAGTGTGGGCCGCTGGACACGGTATGTCCACCCCCACCTCGCTGCGCTCGGTATCCACCTGTCATCAGCACTCCCACCTCGCTACCTCAGTGTGGGCCGCTGCACACGGTGTGGGCCGCTGGACACGGTATGTCCACCTCCCACCTCGCTTCGCTCGGTGGTAGGTGTCACCACGTATCCTGTATATACCTCCGCTCCCCCTCCAACTTCCTCAAATACCCCTTGCTCTCCTCCTCCCCCCACCCATTCTCCTCACTGAATACCCCCTCCATACTTATCCGCACCTGAATAGGCATCCTTCCAGACGATCCACATAGATAGAAAACACCTCCCCTCTTCACAATAGCCTCATTAACCACCTTCTTCTCTTCATACAACCTATCGCTGATATAATGTCGTCCCTTCTCACCATCTCTAGAAAACGTAGCAAACAACTTAATCTTCCCCTCCCTGTCAAGCTTCTTCCATAGCTCCCCGTACAAGAAGTCCTTGTCACGATACCTGTTCCCCGTGAACAAGTAGATCTCTCTAGGCTTCTTCTTATCGATCTCAGTCTCTATAAGACTCTTAACAGGTGCTATTCCTGTTCCTGTACATGCCATAACGATCGGATCTTCCTCGTTATCACCGTATTTAACCTTATTATACTCCAAATTCCCAATGATCCTATCACCAGCAGCCAATCCCTTGACCCACCTCGTACAGAGGCCCCTTCTCAACCGTCGAATGATGGTCTTGTACTCAACTATGGCGATCGTAAGCTCCAATTCCTGACGCTCGTCCCTTCTAGGTGATCTGGACGATATAGAGAAGAGCCGTGGCTTGATAACCGGGAACACATCAAGGATATAGTCGACAGGGATTTTGAGTGAAGAGAACTCCTGGATCACCTCTAAGATGGACCTTCTTGGTCTGTTGGCATAATCATATAGTTCCTGTGATTCCTCTAGTGATGTAAATTCATCCAGCTTCTCCTTCTCTCTCTCATCACCAGCAAAATGCCGTGCTTGCATGAAAAACGACCTCCTGGGCACCGAAATGATGTCCAAATGGTGAGTAATGAGCGACCGGAGCGTCAATTTGCTCACTAGACCACCAGGAATATCAAGATATCGTCCTCCTACTCCAGAACTTCCTATCCGTATAGGATAATCTGCAATTTCCCCCCATCCTTGAAGCTCAATTAGAGCCTCAACATCCTTGGCATCGTTAGTAGGATATAGAGCCACCGTATCTCCTGGTGTAAAGGTGAGAAATTTCTTCTTCTCACCCGCACCACCACTATCTTCTGCACCGCCACATCCTCCAAGTACCAGAATCAGCTTCCTCACGTCCTGGAAATGATCCTCACTGGTAATCCTTTCGTTACTAACGACCTCAAATTGATCCAATTTAACCCCGTCCTCCTTCTTCCTGTCCAATGCAATCTCCTTGATGTCCAAATCAGTCTTCTTTCGAAACTTGTTCCTCTGAATCTCTATCTTAAACGACGACGGTAGTAAAATATCACGATCGATAATCATATCCGACATCTCTACACCACCAGCAAACAAGCCCGGTAACTTATCAAAGACGACCTTAGACCACGCCGAGAAGTACGCCTCGGGGCCTTCAGGCGATTGTTCGTCGCTTTCACCACGCGAGCAGAACTCCTTTGCGCCTAGTTGTAGTAATCTGGCGTGAATCTTCCGTATTGCCCAGTTATATCTGGGATACGAGGAGTCCCCGAGTCCGAAGGTTGAAAAATATATGTGGCTGAGCAAGTCTGCGGGTAGTCGTTTCCGTAGGAGGAACTTCCAGAATCTATGGCCATTTCGGGGGATTTCGCCTTGACCTGCCGTGGAACAGATCACTAGCAAAGCGTGGTAATCTAGAAGACCTTTGGTGGGAAAATCGTCCATGGATGAGATGGTCGGGTCATAACTTTGGTAGCGACATAGATAAGCCAGCGTCTCTGCGAAGTCCTGCGCGTTTCCAGTGTCGGAGCCGTAGAGAATGAGCAATTTCCTTGTCATAGTGAGTGTACAATCAGGAAGAGAGACGATAAGAAAGGCCAGACAGAAGCCGACTGGTTCATTGATTACTAAGAAATCACAGGTCCAGTGAGCTGAGGGTAAAAAATTGGAGGGTGAAATTTTAAGTCCCCGGTATCCGCGAGGGGGGGGGGGGGGGGGGGAGAGACTGGACGGGCTCTATGTATTCGGGATTTAGATATATACAGGATTTTTGGGGTAGGTGGGTAGTGGATGGGTAGGCGATGGGAAGCGATGGGTGCGAACTGAATCCACAGGCTCATACTTAGCAAGCGCATACTCTATCCGCTGGCGCATAATTTATCCGCTGTCGCTCTGGTAGCCGCAGCGGGTCGCATTGAAGCGGTCCATCGATCTTCCTTGCGGCCACTCTGCGGCTACTTCGCTGCCACTTCACCACCACCGCGCTAGCTCGCTACTTCACTACCACTTCGCTGCCGCTTCACCACCACTGCGCTAGCTCGCTACTTCACAGCACTTCACTGCCGCTTCACCACCACTGCGCTAGCTCGCTACTTCACCGCACTTCACCGCTCTTCACTGCCACCTCGCTACGCTCAGTGGTAGCTCAGTGGTAGCTCAGTGATAGCTCAGTGATAGCTCACTACCGCTTCACCGCACCTAGCAACCACTTCGCTACGCTCCGTGGCTGCTCAGCTCAGCTCAGCTCAGCGCAACTCCAACCCAAACTTCTCAACCAACTCCTCCCTCGTCTTATCATGCACCCGATTCACCTCCTCGTTCGTAACATTCCTATCCATAGACTGATAATTCACCCTATAACACTGACTCTTCCTACCCGTCTTCGGATGAACAAACTCATCTATCAACTTAACACTTTCAGCTAAATCTCCCGCATTCGCTCTAACCGCTTCCATCAAATCATTAGCATGCAACTCCTTAAACTCCCCATCCGATTCCTTCGGTAGCCAGAACGATATGTCTCTAATAGACCCCGGATACTTCGAATACGGACTGAAAAGGGAGATCTTACCCTCCCTGAACTGATCCCGGAACCGGGCATCCTGAGTCCAGAATAACCGGATATCAGGAATATCGAATAATAGCATCGCAATCCTGTCTAAACCAATTCCAAACGCCCAGCCAATCGTATCGCTACCCTTTCCAGAGTTCTTAAACACCTGCTCTCTAACTAATCCACATCCGCAACACTCTAACCACTCTCCCTTCCACCAAACCTCAATCTCCCATGATGGCGACGTCCATGGGAAGTACGCCTCAACCCAGCGGATCTTTAAAGGTTCATTTAGATACTCTTCCTTAGAACCCGCTTCCTTGGCGGCTATCTTTGCGGCATTGAAAACTTCACTAACGACAACTTCAATGGTCCTCTTTAAGTGCTGACCAATAAGATCCGTCTCTCTTTCACTCATGTAATCCTGCTTAGGGTTCTCGACAGGATCATGTCCAACATCCGTCACTATAATGCCAGAACTCTTAGGTGTCGCATCCAAATCGGCCTGGATCTTCTCCAATAGCTCTTCGTTCGACTTATAATCACTTCTAACCCACTGTCTTGCTCCTTCCATCTGATGGAACACAGGATAATGCGTCCTGTCTATCTCATCACGTCTATACACATCACCAGTAATGAAGTATCCGGGGGTATGGCACCTCTTAAAGCACTGATGTTCATGAGCGGAAGTGTGCGTTCTCAGCAAGTACTTCGAGTTGAGGTAGTAGGAGTCATGGACAGATCTACCGGGGTGATCCGCAGGGAATCCCAACACGTCAAAGTTCTCATAAGTGGACACGACGGGGTTGAAGTCATCGTAGAATGTATAGTCAAGGCCGTTGAATCGGTTTTCCACGAGCGATTTCAAGATCCCGACGGGGTGATTAGGATCCTTATATAGATCACGTCCTACCAAATTCAGTATCTGAGGTGTAGCGTTGGTCCATGAGTCGGTCTTGAAGGTCTGACCCAAGACAGAGATCGCGGGGGCAGAGGAGATGAACCTCTGGCTTAGTCTAAGGGGGATTCGAGGTATGATTCTATGTACGAGAAGCATGAATGAGTTGGGGAGGACTGAAAAGTTGGTTGGAGGGTGGAGATGGGGGTGATTGAGGGGGAGAAGTGGACCATAGAGAAAGGAGAACGGAAGGGGGAGGGATGGGGAAGGGACGGTATGTTCCCCACGTCTATACATGATCAGACTATTTTCGCGACTGCGGGTGCGTCGCTGTGTCTACGCTGCGGGAAAAATTTTTGTTTGGCCGCGGTCGCGGCAGCTGGTGCGGAAGCCAGGTTGAGCGAGCGCAAGACGAAGCGCTAAGCGCAAGAGAAAGAGTAAGGAAAGTCTGAAAAGTAGAACCTTCCCTAGCGTCACCTCTTCCTCCTTCACTCTACTGATTAGTTCCCAGTTTGTCAGGATGTTTAATAGGAACCTAAGTCGTGTAGGCGGCCAGTTTAAGGCTGGCAGCCAGCTCGGCCAGCTCAACCAACTAGCGCAGCTCACACAGCTCCCGCAGCTCATGGCGGGTTACCAGTTCAGGGCCCTTCCTGCCTTCAACGTGACCGCCAGAAGATATGGACATGAACTAGCACCGCGATTCAAACAGCAGAAGAAGAAGCAAAAGGGTCGGGTGTCAGTTAGAACAGGCGCATCGGAAAAGGGTAATACCCTTCAATTTGGATCGTATGGTATGCGCTTAAAGACGGAAGGAATGCGGGTGAAAGCGTCGCAACTACAAGCTGCGGATAACGTTCTAGTGAAGTTTGTTAAGAAGGGAAGCGGAAAGCTATGGAGACGTCTCTGTACCAACTTGGCCGTCTGTATTAAGGGTAATGCTACCCGTATGGGTAAGGGTAAGGGACCGTTTGATCATTGGGCCGCTAGAGTTCCTACCGGTAAGGTTGTGTTTGAGGTTGACGGGATGCACGAGCAAGCCGCCAAGGATGCGCTTAGAAGAGCATGCGATAAATTGCCTGGTGTTTGGGAGTTTATAAGGAAGGACACACCCGCAAGGATTGGATTGAAGAGCGTTAGAGCTGAGGACGTTCCGACGGTGAATTACTTGGAGCGTTTGAAGGAGAATCCGAGTAAGGAGTATGCCAATTTGGTGAAGAGTCGGGAGGCGGAGTATAAGGAGTATAGGGGGCGCAAGTAGCGTGCTGAGCGAAGCGAAGCACTGCTATAAAGGTGAGTACGAGTGAAGCGAAGCACTGCTATAAAGGTAGGTACGAGTGAAGTGGTGCTACCGGGTGAGGTGCGATCAAGTAATGCTGCTTGAGTGGAGAGGAGTACCTTACCAGTGACCTGAGGCTACCAATCTCTGGTCAGCGCATCCATTACCAACTATATATTGACAATGTATCTGTAAATAGACATTAGATTATGTATTGTAGCCATCCTCTGAGCCAGAGGATTGACGTTAGATTACTATCCTCTTGAACCGCTCGCTTGGTGAACTGGGGTCAATGTTCCAGCTCTGCAACCTGATCGTTGGCGCGTAGTACTGTCTACCGCCTGCGAATCCACCGATACTCTTTGATACCGTGTTCCAGTGGCATCCGCAAGCATCCACTGATATCTCTTGATGCCGTCCTCCTGGCCTCTTCCCCAATCCATCAACCGGTCACTCCTCACTTACTCGCTATCGCTCGTAAGTTCGTCGTCGTGCCTACTTCGTCAACTCCCCCTCAACTATCACCATAACCCTCGTAATAAACCCCTCCAAATGAAATATATCCTTCGACCCTAAACTCAACCGCTCATCAAACGTCGATGCCGCGCTAACCATCTTCCTCTTGACCCCATCCTTATCCTTTAAAGCGCCAAACGAATCCAAATCCCTCCATAGATCCAACATAAGTCGCTTCAAAATCAACTTCGCAGGAATAGCATGCGCAAGTAGTTCATACAAAACCGATCGTGAATGCTGAAGCTTTACAACGCTTCTATCCTTAATGATCCCGCTAGCCAACTCATCTATCACGATCTCCCAGTCTGGCCGTATCATCTCCGTGCTGGAACTGACCTTCTCGTTGTTCATATACAAGGCCTCAAGCATCATAATACCCATTCTTAAGTTCTGCTCAGCTGCCTCACAGACACGACCGAATAATATCCGCCTCTCTTCTTCATCCGCAGGGAAAACCTTGTTGGCGACATGCTCCCGCTGAAGTATCTCTTCAAATACCTTAGCCGACTCCTCGACCGTCGGCAATCCGACGCGAATCGCAAGGGTACGCGACTTGATCGGATCAATGATACTTGACGTCGAATTGCACACCAAAATGAGTCGGATGTTGGCGGAAAACTTCTCCATGGTCCTTCTCAATGCCGCCTGCGCATCTCTGCTCAACAACTCCGCTTCATTGATCACGACAACCTTAAACTTCTTCTTATTGCTGGCGACCGCCTTCTGATCGTTGCCGCGTAGCAATCCTGTAAAATCGATGCTTTCCGTCTGTCCGACGTCCTTTAAGAGATCCTGTATCACGATCCTGTCGTTATTACCCATATCACTCGGGGTGATCTCCAAATGGAACGGTGAGGATATAACGTTGAACTCCAACTTCCGACTGGAACTGGTCTGAAACGTCTTCACATCAACCTTCAACCTTTCCGCTCCCGATCCATACAATTCCCGTAGTAGCGCCATTACACGGGTCTTTTTACCCGCACCCGACGGTCCATACACCAACAAGTGAGGGAAGTCCCCTGATGTAGAGAGCCTTTTTAACTTCTTGGAGATGTCGGCATGGTAATCAAGATCCGCCAATGTTTTCGGTCTATATTTATCTGCCCAGAGAGACATTATGAGCGTGGGTGGTACCTGTTGTCGTAGATGAAGGGATCAGCAAGAAGGAAGAGAAGGATGAAAAATCGGACGGGTCCATTTGGCGTCGGTATTTTTCGCGTGCGGGTGGTTATGCGACGCGTCTGAGGATAAGACGCTGGGAAGGACGAAGGGCAGGAGACAGCTGAGGGAGGAGCTGAGGGAGGAATGATGTTTGCTGGGGGATTAATCTACGGAAGGTGGAGACTACAGAAGAAGCTGGATAGAAGCAGCTGATCTCTGGAATAGCCGAGTAGTTGAACCAAAACTGCAGGAACCCGCTGACTGCGGAAACCCCCTCTACGTGCTGGCCAGCGGAAAGGATTTCCTAGCGGACCCTCTGCGCTTCAAGATTCACGGCGGCCGCAAACAATTTAATTCCGCAGGCGCTCTCCTCCTGAGCTGCAGCAGAACGACAAATATATAGTGCAACCATCTGGCCAACATCATCTAATGGGCAGGTAATCAATCCGTTGTAGCTATATCGGCAGGAAATTAGGACACTTCGGAGACGGCGTAGTTAGCCAGAATAAGGGATTAGCGTGCGGTACTCTCTCAGCGCTTCCCGGTGCGCGAGCTGCCCGGTATCAACCGCCTTATCTCTGCCAGTCTTCGGGGAAGACAGCAGGCAGGAGATCACCAATCTAAGTAAGAAGTATGTACTCCTGGCTCAGTGTGTATGCTGACGATCAGCAGATAGTCCATGATTTGCTCCTGGCACCCTGCGTTACCTCACGACTCCGGCTTCACTCTTCTCAGTATTTCATTTGTCTGTATATGCCTTGTCTGATCCAGGTCCCCCAAGTCCCTCGCCGGGTCTCTCTATCAGGACCCCCTCCAGTTCCCTCGCCTGGTCCCTCGCCTGGTCCCTCGCCTGGTCCCTCCACCGGGTGCCCCCCCGCATCTCAGATCTACCCGGTAAAAATCAAACTTTTCAGTCCCGTCCTTCTCTTCATCCCCGTCCTTCTCTTCGTCCCCTTCCTTCTTCCCTCCAACCAAATGAATCAGCATAAAGAGGATCCACCCAATGCCCTTTGCTCTATCTGCCATATAGCGACATCAAAATACCAATGCCCGGGTTGCGGAACTCGTACATGTTCATTAAAATGCTTTAACAATCACAAGTCCCAACTGAACTGCAGCGGGAAGAGTGATGTCAGTCTAAACAAGACCCGATATTTGTCACGAGATGCGATCGATTCGAACAATGTTCAACGGGACTACAACTTTCTAATGAAGATGGACAGAAAGATGGAAATTACGAGGAAGGAGGCCAATTCGAACCGGATTATCACGTCGGCTTCGAGGAAGAGATATAGACAGAACAGGTATCATGGAGGACAGAATAAGATGATACGGACATCTAATGATGACGAGAACGTTTATATAAGGAGAGGTGTCAGGATACGACAGCTTCCGCCGGGGATGACCAGGAAGCTGCAGAATAAGTCAGGGTTTGACAAGCAGAAGGGGAGGTTTCTCTGGACGGTAGAGTGGGTGTTGGTTGACGATGAGTTTAAGGAGGTTGAGCGGTTAATTAGGAGCGGAAATGATGAGGAATCGAGGATAGGGGAGATAACTCCGTGGGGAAGTACAGAGAAGCGCAAGGGTAGTGAGAGAGAGGTGGGTGATAGGCAAGTAGCTCAGAGCGAGGCGGCCTCTAGGGCCACTTTGCAGGGTGGAAAGGAGGATTCAGCAGAGGATGCGACAGGGGATGCGACAGGGGATGTGACAGAGGATGCAACAGAGAATGCTACAGGGGATGCGACAGGGGATGTGACAGAGGATGCAACAGAGGATACGGTTCTGACAGCAGGTGAGGACACGGCGGGTGCGACAGCTGATACCCCTGTGGATTCGACCGCGCTTACTGTCGCTACCACGACCCAATTCCTCATCTACTCTGATGATAGACAAACACTAATAGACATTCCGGGCGAAACTCCTCTAAATAAGGCCCTTTTGGGACGGCTCTTTATTGAATTTCCCACCATCTACGTGAGTCTATCGGGAGATGTCAAAGCGAAGACGATAGTTCGATTTGGCGGCGAGGAGGAAGAGGAAGAGGAGGAATCGAGTACATCATCTTCACCAGAATCTTCTTCTGAATCCTCCTCAGATTCCGGTCCCGAAGAATCTACGTCCAGGGCTCCAGATGTCCCTTCGGATGATGCAAATTATTGTCCTTCAGAGGATTATATACCGTAGAAATAGCATTATACATGGGAGAAATGAGCAGGTGTCGATGTACTGGGAGGAATATTGATTGATGCTAATGAGTTCGGCGGTGGTTCAGACTGGCCATGACTGGGTATCAGGGTGGACTGTGAGGGTGAGTTCGTTTGCACAGATAACTGGAACTGGGGCACTTGCACTAGCGTTACTGGTAGACTGACCTCTCGCAGACAGACCTCTCGCAGACAGACCTCCCTCGCAGGCTGACTTCGCTTCGCTCAGCCAGCTGCTAGCTCAGCCAGTTGCTCGCTCGCTCACCAACTCCCCCACCAACCCCCTTAACCCCCCAACAACACTCACCAACTCCTTACTCTCCTCCTTCTCCATCTCAACCAATCCCCCCATCAACCCCTCGCCAAACACCTCACAAATCACCTTGATCCTGCTCTCAGCATCATCCGTCGAAACATACGTCTCCCCATCACCTCCAACTCTAATCCTTTCGAATAGCCTCAACCCTCCAAACACATTGGGCTTCTCACTAATCATATAATACTTAGTATACGCATGAATCTGACATCCATCATCGTCATCTCCTCCATCCTTAACCTCGTCACCCTTCACACCGACCTCTATGAACCTCCTTAACACCCTTATCTCTTCTATTCGATCCTTTGCAAGATCCTTCTGCATCAACTCTGATGATCCTTCTCTGACAACCAAGTTCTTGCTCTTACCGTCACTCCCACCGCTGGTCCAGTTCATCAAGATCATAAAGTTCTTCAATAACTTGGTCCAGTTCGACTTGACGACCAACTCCGCAAGCTCTTGGCTGCTTAGTAGACATTCCAAGTACTTTAGGCTGTCCAGTCTAATCCCGCTATTGAGATGGGTCATTCCAGAATTGACGAACAATAAAAGGGTCTCCAAATGTAACGTTAATATATTAATCCTGCCCGTATCCACAAGTAACCTCCATATTTCAAGGTTCAACTTCCTGATCTTACGAGATCTGTCAAGTAGAAGCAAACTGGATACCTTCAATACTTCATCTAAGTGACCTGAGAATCTATCATAGTGCTTGGATAGATCCTCTACTAGCTCCTCAAGTATCACCTGACGTGAGCTTAGATTCTGCGTAGGTTTCCTCAATATGGAAAGCTTCTTCTTAAGACTCTCCGAGCTACTTGATGAACTGCCCCTCTGGTTCAAAGTAATAGATTTGGCCTTGAACGAAGTGTCCGTGAAGTTAGACTTCTGCGCGGGTGTCTTACCCACCTTAAGCTTCGTCTTCGCAAAGTCTTTTTGCTTCTGCTTCCTATGTCTTTTTGAAGTTCCCATTGTAGCGACCGTGCGGGAAGTAGAATGAAGGCTGCGGAAGGATGTGATTACCTGCGGAAGGAACTTGGCGCATAAGGGATAGTCCGATCGAGGCAGGTTGAAATAGATCCGCGATGCCTGAAAAATTATCCGATAAGCGCTGAGGTGCTTACGCGCTAAATAAAGCGCTAGGTAAGGTGCATAGTTAGCGAGCCTAGTAACGATCGAGGGTTTGCCACTCAAAGGTTGCTGTTTCTCTTGATCCATCAGCATGGAAAGCTTCAAACGGTTGTCATTAGATGATAGGCCGGACGAGATGATGTTGTCGGAACTTCGCCTTGATGAGGGAGACGAGGATGTCAGTATGGGGGATGTTAGCATGGGAGATGTGGGGGATGTTGGTATGGCGGATGTCGGCATGGAGGACGTTCGTATGGAGGACGTTCGTATGGAGGACGTTCGTATGGAGGATGTTGGTATGGAGGATGTTGGTATGGAGGACCTTAGTATGGAGGATGATAAGAATGACCATTCAATGTTGTACAATGTGATATTTGAGCCTACAATGCAGGGATGTAGGCTGGCTAGTGGGTACGATGGGATGAAGAGGGGTCAAGGGGAAGACCTTAAGAGGAGTCACGGGGATGGTTCCGGGACGGAGGAACCTGCTGAAGCGCCTATGCACGCACCAGCCGCATCTGTGAAGTTCTCCCCACAGAACCCCCCTGAACCCGCCGAGAGATGCCCTGCGGAACCGATCACAGAGGAACCCGCTCTCCACCCACCTCCCTCGCCACCTCCCTCTTCACCCGACGAATACACCTACCTCTCCACATCGGACGGAATATCGCACAGAAACAGCCGCCAGAGACTGCTGCCCATCTTTATTAACCAAAACAACTACATTCAAACCTACAACAGGTACCCAGAGACGTCCAGTGACCACTCCAGACCTGCCACTGCCGGTGGACCAGCTTGGAGGAAGCCATACTACATCTCTACGTACCTCCAGGTACTCATCAACTCCCTCATAAGCTTCTATGCTCTCTACCAGGCATACCTATTCCTCAGAACCATCAAAAGAGACGTCGCGGTATCAGTGGAGAACGAACTGGTCGATTCTCAGTATAAGATAGCCGACTGCTACAGACAGTACCACTTAAACCGTTGTCATGAGCAGAATTTACCCGCCCTGCAAGCGCAGTGCCTGTCGTGGATGAAGTGTATGAATAAGGAACCCTACATGCTGATCAATTACAGTGAGCTTATGGTGTCTATTATAGGATCGTTGACAAACAAGTTCTTTGATTCGTTCAGCATCAAGAGCTTTGTGTTCCTGGTGCTTGTCGTTGTGGGCGTGTATGCCTGGAACTTCTCGTGCGGGTACGTACGTGCCAAGAGCTTCTATGGGTTACCGTTGGGAGAGGACTACGGGGGAGGCAGAAGCGGAGACTACAGGGGAGACAACCGGGCAGGTGGAAGCGGACACCGGGAAGTTGGTAATGGAGAGGACCTTAGGGGAGGCTACATTGGAGGCAGCGGAAGGAACTACAATGGAGGAATTAGCGGCAGTGGAAGGGACTACGGTGAAAGTAGTGGAAAGGAGTTGACCAAACTGGACTAATAGATTATGTGGCGCAGTTACATACCTCGTGGCCAATGCAGTGGCTAATGCAGTGGCGGGTGCCAAGCAATACCTAGAGCCTAATGCCTAGCCGGCTTCTCAGCTCAGCAGGTACTAACATTATTGCCGTCTTTGCTTCCCTATGCAGCTAATAGCTTCTCTGGAGTTCCCATTACCAGCCCTATTATCGCCCAATCAGACGGTAGATCCGTCCATCTCAGGCCAAAACCAGCCACCCCTGGCTGTGCAGTCCAAATCAGGAAATTCCACTCTCTACAACCATCGGGCTGTGCTGCTCTCAAGCCAGCCACTTCGAGGATTCGATATGGACCGCATGACTTAGTACGTGGCTTGGTTTTAAGGGAACAAATCAGTTACCAAAAAGGGGATCAATATACTGTCCGGACGAAAATCAGCTGCCGTACGTATATATAAGAGGATGCGGACCGAATTCTGAACTACGTAGCCCTAAAAGATGGGTTGTGGGTAGACAGAAACCATGAGATTAAGCTATCCGATACTAGCAGCTATACTAGCGAGAGCGTGCGCAGCACCATTAAGTGATTGTGAGATCAACTATCATACTGTGACCACTATTGAGTATGTTTATGTTGGCACGGGGAGTACAGGGACGGGGAGTACGATAGGGAGTACGATAGGGAGTACGTTAGGGAGTACGTCGACGAGCACGTCAGCCACGAGCACGTTAGATACGAGCACGTCCGGTGCAAGCACATTGGCTTCGAGCACGTCGGCCGCAAGCAGTACGTCTGGCACGGACAGTACGTCTAGCACAGGTAGTACGTCCAGCGCAGGTAGTACGTCCAGCGCAGGTAGTACGTCCAGCACAGGTAGTACGTCTAGCACAGGCAGTACGTCTGTTACTGACAGTACATCTACCACTTCGACATCCCCTTCAACCACATCCAGCTCCACCACGTCCACCACATCCAGTTCTACCACATCCACCACCTCCTCCACCTCCACAACTTCGAGCTCCACCACCTCCACAACCTCTAGTTCCACCACATCTAGTTCCACCACATCCACATCCACCACATCTACATCCACCACATCAACATCCACATCCACATCAACAGCCTTCTCCTTCGAAGATACCTACTTGGATAGACATAACTACTATAGAAGCCTCCATGAAGACACTCCTCCTCTAACGTGGAATGACGGAGTCGCTTCTGTCGCACAGGGATTCGCTAACTCCTACTCCTGTGACGGTATCCTCACCCACTCAGGTAACGGATATGACGGAGAATCCTTGGGAGAGAATCTTGCCTATGGATATAACTTCGTCGATGCAGGAGCTGTTGATGCCTGGTACGATGAGATTTCCCTATATAACTACAGTGATCCATCGTTCAGCGAAGCAACCGGCCATTTCACACAGGTTGTGTGGAAGGACAGTACCGAGTTGGGATGTGGCTACAAGTACTGTGGACAGGAGTATGGATATTATGTGGTGTGCAATTATGAACCGGCAGGTAATGTGATATATGCTGGAGACGATCCGAATATCGGGTTCGTGGAGAATGTGTTGCCGTTGATAGGCTGAGCAGCTGACTGAGCGAAGCGAAGTCAGTCTGCGAGCGAGGTCGGTGGGGTGAAGCCTGAGGTCAGTCTGCGAGGCCAGTCGGTGGGGTGAAGCCTGAGGTCAGACTGGGCCACCCAGTTCGACTGATCAGCACCCACAGAGACTCACTTCCCCCACATCGACCAAAGCTCCTGGTCTTCAGAGAGCTCACAACAATACTGGGCGCAATTAGGTAGGTAGTTTACAATATACGATTAGAAACCATCTGTAGAAGGCATGAACACCTCGCGGCTCGCTCATTCAAATAACCCCCTTTCCAGCCCACCTATACTGTTCATCCGATCAATCTCACCAACCCAATATGACCCACCTTCCCGGTAACACTTGAATCTGACCCGCACATTGGCGTGTAAATCAGCAATCCTCAAATCGGGTGGATATCCTAATGCGGTAATTCTCACAACCAAGTCCTTCTTTTTATCCAACTTGATGTCTTTCTCCACCACAAGGCTCCTAAGCTGATAGCAATTGATTTCTCTCAACGTTGAGGGTAAGTTCTTAACGGCCACGCTCAGCTTGCTCAATTGAGTGTCATCGTCGACTCTGAATTTGAGTACCGAGAGGTTGGATTTGCTGAAATCCAAGTTCCCAAGGTTCAATCTGAGTCCGTCATTAGAGAGGATCGTCAGAACCTTCAAATTAGGGGGTATTTCATAGTTTCCAGCCTTTCTGAACGAACTATAACTAAAGGTCATCTCCTTTAGATTGCTCGGAAGACAACGGTTGAACCAGTCGCAGTCCAATTTACAGTTGTCTAGCATCAATTCCTTGAGCTTTGACAATCTGGAGAGGTCAGCAGATATTTGGAAATCACCAGAGAGGACTATGGATACGAGATTGATCAATTCTGAGATGAAGTCTAGGTCCCCCTGAACCTGGAAGTTAGGGAACGAAACGAAGCAGAAGTCAGAGAATTTCTGGTAGCCTACGCGGCGAAGGAAGACGTTGAGGTCGTCTAGGTCGAAGTTAGGGGGAGCTAGAGTGAAGAGGATGTGAGAGAGGTGAATGTTGGATGGGTAGGGGAACGGAGCATCTGCTACCGCTGATGCGACTTGCGGGGAGGAGGAGGAGGAGGAGGAGGAAGGAAGCATAGCAGAGGATGGAGCAGAAGATGGCGCAGAAAACGCTCCTGATCCCCCCAATCGACCCGTCCATGCTAGATCAGGATGACCCCCTGATCCGTCCAACAACCTCTCATACATCCCCAACCCCTCATCGTCTGCAGGATACGATATGGGGAGATGTATCGTCAAAGGATGGTCAATATCCTTAAGTATATCAAATATCATGCTGAATTTCTGATACTCATCGTCCGACAACGACAACGTCAAGTCCTTCAACGACCTTATCAACATCCTGAACATCGGCCTGACGTCTCTATCACGACTGAGATGATCCAGGTTCTCAACGGACAAATCCGTTATCCTATTAAGCGATTCCGGACAGAGCTGGTAGATCCTGGTTAGCGAACTGACCGTAGCACACCAGATTCGCTCGGATCTCTTCAATAAAACCACTATGTAATCGTCTGGAATATCGCTCAGATCATAGATCTTAAGCACCCTGATCCTTAGAAGTCCCCTTTCAATGACCCCCTTAAATATATCCTCATAGTCTAGACTCATAAACTTGATAACGGAGAATTCATTCAGACTCCCAAAGTAAAGCTTCCCGTTACAGACCAAAAGGTCGTCATAAAACGGCCTCAAAAGTTCCAACTGTCGCTCCTTTCCTAGAAACTGTAGCAATTCACTCTCATAAAACCGTCCCAAGCTCAGCCGGAAGATCTTGAGCTGTAGTTCATAGGGGAGCCCCTTGACTATGGATAGAAACAAGTCCTTTCTTTGGAGCTCCGACAGCGGGTCATGTATGCCGCCTATTTCATCGTCACTGGAGTCTCCGGGTTGGAGGTTGGTTAGGAAATCATCGTCGTAGGAATCCTCGACGGTATCTTCGTCGAGACCTAAAGAACGCAGGGCCTGGAGAAGGCGAGACATATGTGGGGTGAGTAAGGAGGGAGGGAGGGATAGGGGGGGGGGCTGAGTAAGGCGATTTGGGGTTGATCAGGTGGTTATAGGTGTGAATAATGTGAGGGAAGAGGGTTGTATGTGGTAAGGGGAATGGGGATTGGGAAGATGAGGGAGAAGAGATGATTGTGGGTTGGTTAGAGGTGGGAAGATCTACGCTGCGGTGCGGCTAAAAGGGGTGTGTGGGGGGGGGGGGGGGGGATGAGGGAGGAAGGGGGATACAGGGGATGGGTCACGGGGGTCACGGGGGATGTGGGACGAGGGACGAAGTCACCGGGAGCAGAGCCACCGGGAGCAGAGCCACCTCGCAACAGCCTACGGGGCCAGGGCCCAGTGAGCAGAGGAACGAGGAGCTGAAAAACAGGTCCAGGGGAGGGAGTAGCGAGCGGTGGGCTGGGGACTGGGATCACAGCCACCGGGTACAGAGCCACCTCGCAACAGCCTACGGGGCCAGGGCCCAGTGAGCAGAGGAACGAGGAGCTGAAAAAACAGGTCCCGGGGGTAGCCACCGGGTACAGAGCTCAGCGACTGGGCGCAAAGGACTGGTCTACAATATCTTATCTGTTGTACAGACGGACTTAAATACACAGTACGAGTATATACATCGGGGACGATGAACCGGAGGTGGACGAGCGTCCATGTAAGGCAGGCCGGGTGGAGTCTTTGGCGGGGCATTGGCTGGGGGGGGGGGGTCCTGCTGTTGGCACCTGGCCCGCCCTGGCACCTGGGCTTCGCGCCTTGTGTTGTTCACCTCCTTGCTCTTCTCCCAGCGCACCTCTTCGCCTCCTGCCAACCACCTCGTGGCCCTCCTCCCTCGTGGCCCTCCTTCTTTGCCCCATCTCCTCGCTCGCCTCACCTTTCAGCTTCGCTTCAAGGTCCAGCCCACTCAGCCAGCCTCCTCGCTCGCCTCACCTTTCCGCTTCGCTTCAAGGTTCAGCTCGCTCCAAGGCTTGGCTCACACCCTACACGCCATCTCCAAATCATCCGCATTCAAAAAATCACTCCCCAAATCAATCAACTGCCGCCAAACCCTCCTCTCCCGGCTAACAGGCCACCACGGAGTATCCCAAACCCTCGTCTTAATCCCCTTCTCATGCGCCCGCCTAATTATCCCAACCATCTTCTCCAACTGCCCAACACTCAACCCCTGCATCCCCGCATTGCCAACCAACAACCTCAACGCCCCAGACGCTATCGGAGAAACGTTATGATCAATCCTCTCATCACTCAAGTCCCCCAACGGCCCATCAAAGAATATATACCGGTCCTTCATGGCCAAAACGCTCTCCAAGGGGGTATTCCCCGTACCTATAACAGTCAAGGGCCTCCATATAAACTGTCCCGTCACTGTATCATAGTGACTAAGCCAGTCCTTCTCCTTGAATCTAGCCAATTTATCCTCAATCTTGCCAAATAACGCCCTACCTTCACTCTTAAAGTCGATAAACACATACAAAGTGGCATGTATATCGGTCTCGAACACTCCAGACGGGAGTCTCTCAGCTATACCTCCTACGGTATCTCCATCACCCGGATTATGTGCCTCTAACATGGTGTATAACGGATCCAAGTAGAGACTATCGAGCGTACGATCCTTCGATAGTCGATTCAGGTTATGTCCTACGTAAATTTCATCGTCTGGGTTATAGTCGCTTTGGAAGTTCCAGACATCGGCCTCGACAGACTGGACCCCGTAGCTTAACGCTGTAAGTAGAGGACGTTCTCTCCAGTAATCGTTATGAGAATGGATCTGCTTGATGAATACGTCGTTTGTTAGACCAGTATAGCCATTCTGTGCCGACGGGAAGTCGGGGAAATCTCTTGGAGAGAACTCCAATCCGCTGCTACTACTGTAGAGTAGTTGAGTGAGGATGTTCCAGATGGATAATTCTTTCATTGGTGGGGAGGGAAGAAAGACGAGGGAAGGAGGAAGGAGGAGGGAAGAAGGAGGAAGGAAGAAGGACTACAAAGGGACTACGGGGAAACGACCTACAGATCGGCAAATATACCGACGGACGAAAAATGTTAATTAAGAGATGGCAATGTAGGAAACATGATGGTCTAAATGAGATTAATTGGGCACGTGAAAATAGGGGGGCAGCAATGACTGGGCGGTGACAGAAGGGGTAAATTTGCCGGGGGGGGGGGGGGGGGGGGTGTGAAGGAGGAAGGGGATGGGGGATACGGGGGGKGAGGACTACCGTGAAAAACTACCAGGGGCTGGCCACCGCGGAGGAGCCACAATATACAGGGCTACGGGCAAGGCGAGCCAGGGGGAAGGGCTACCGGGGACGGGCTACCGCGGGTAAACTACCAGGGAGTACTACCGGGGGTGAGGCCACCGGCAAGGCGAGCTACCAGGGATCTGGGATCTGGCTCCCAGCATAAACTACCGCGGATGAACCACCAGGAGGACTACCACGTACTTGATACATCTAATTAGCGATAGCCACGAAGGGAGGCAATACAAATAGGGAAAATAGGGACAAATAGGGGCAAATAGGGGAAAATAGGAGCAATAGATAGCATAAATTCTTCAGGAGAAAGGGGGATAAGGAAGCAGTATACTGTCGCCGACTAGTTCATATACTCCCCTCTGGTCATCTGCTCCCCTCTGGCCATCCCCTCCACCAGGCATCTGCTCCACCAGGCATCCGCTCCACCAGGCATCCGCTCCACCAGGCATCCGCTCCCGCCCAGGGATTCCCTTCGCGCATGTGTTCCAGCTCATCTGATCCTCCTCTCCTTCTTCACTCATCCGTTCCTGGTCATCTGCTCCAGCTCTTCCATCCCCTCCATCGGTCACAGATTCGCTTCGCTCATCTGTTCCCGACCTCCTGCCCGTCTGCAGCCACGGTCGCAGATTCGCTTCGCTCATTTGTTCCCTACCTCAACACATACCTCCTACTCCTATTCACAGCCCGCGCATCATCAACCTTGAAATTCCACCCCACCTTAATATCCAAATCCCTATTATTCACCTCATTCGGCTTACAATTAAGATACCCCTCAACCAACTCGCCCTTGTTCATCTCCAAAACATCGTCCAGATAAAAAACGGTCTGCTTCCAGTGCGTATAATGGGCCTGAGGTCCCGTGGAAAATCTCACCACGTTCTCAGGACTGTCCCCAGGGAATACGATATCAAACCACGCCAATAAAGCATGAGCCATATCATCCCTACTGGCTCTCAATCGGAAATTCCGGTTGAAACTGAGTTGATCCTTCTTGACCGTGTTCAAATCAAACTCTATAAGCTTATAATGGTTCGAAACGACCGAATTGTTCTCAACAGTATCAACCAGAGGCTCTATCATGGCTATTTCAACGAAAGGTGAATAATCAAATCCGTATAGACGGTTCTTATTCTCCCAAAAGTGAATCTTTTCGTCCTTATACTCGGCATCCTCGATAAGAGCGACATGAATAGACGCCTTATCGGGGAAAATCAACCCATTCGGCTTCAAAAACCGATCTCGGGCATCCAAAACTGTGTCCAGCATAGATTCATAGAGCAAAAAATACCCCATCCATTCACTGATAATGATATCAACTTTACCGCATGGAAGTTCTAGATCTTCTAATTTACCCCTCAGTAACGTGATCTTATCGGAAAGTCCATTTAGGGCAACTATTTTCCCGGCCATTTCGATGATACTTGACATGTCAACCGCATACACGTGTTCGGCACCTGCCTGTGCTGCGAACATCGATAGAATCCCTGTTCCACAGCCAACGTCTAGAACCGTCTTACCTTTGAACAATGACTTGTTCTTAAGGATCGCATTTCTGTATGACAACGTTCTAATTCGATCCTTTAGCATCTCCTCGTGGATTCCAAAGTGGTCATACGACGAGAAGTAGTGCTGTTCTGAGTAAGGGAGCGATTTTGCATCTGTAACAGAGGACATGGTGATCTAACGGGCTTGCGAGTGAAGCTCCAGGGTAGTCGTAGCAGTAGAACTGTAGAGATCGACAGAGGGAGGAGGTTTACTCGAGGAAATGTGAAAAACGGCTGAAAAGTGTCTGAAAAGTATCTGAAATATCTGAAAAATCTTCCTGCGAAGACATCTGTACACCGGGACAGAATGAGGGTTGGGCGTGCCGGGGGGGGGGGGGCKGGKGAGKGGCGCAGGCGGGGGACGGGGGATGTGGCTGTGGGAATGGGAAACAAGAATCAACCTCATCAGCCCCATCAGCAGGTATCATCAGTACGCCAGTGGCATCAGCAGTGCGCCATTGATATCAGTAGGCATCAGTGGCAGCATCAGGAAACAGCCTTTCAGTGCCGGCCCATCAGTGCACCAGAAACAGCCCCACCAGGCCTCACTGAATAGCTCAGTGATCAACCCTTACCCCCGTTCCTCTGTCCCTTTCTGACCTTCACTCTCTGCTCCCCCCCCCAATGCACTCAGACCTCTCAGAGGCCTCCCAGGCAGCCCTAAGAACCTACAGGGAACGCAGACACCACCGCTCAGCCTCCTCCAGACCAACATGGGACAAGATCAACAGCTCCAGCTCCTCCGCTGCCCTTGCTGCCGCCTCTCTCGTTGCCCGTAACAGACCGAAGTCAATGGTGTCGTTGCCCACTTACGAGCGGCGCAGAAGCAGCTACTCGATGGGTCGTCCAATGAGGAGCATCCCCGGTGATGCTCTGGACGCTGCCACCGCTGCAGCAGGCACATCTGATCCGTATGATTCCAGTGACAGCGAATTGACTATGGGGGTTTCTGCGAGGGCTACGAGGGCTCCTTCAATTGATGCTCCTTCGATCAACGCCCCTTCTATCAACGCCCCTTCTATCAACGCTTCTGCGTCCCGTTCCACCTCCCAATCCCCTGCTCGATCCGAGTCTGAATCTGTTCGTTCTCTTCGCAGAAGGCCGCCTCCCTCAGGACTTCCGTCGGCGGTTCCATCGACGGCCCCCTCAACACTTCCCTCGGTGCTTCCCCCATCTGTACTTCCTCCACCTGCTCTCCCCCCCTCCACGCTAACTCATGCAGAACTAGACTTGGCTAGAAAGAGGAGGCCTCCAGTCCCCTCGGTCACCTCCGTCGCCGCCTCCGTCATCTCCCCCGTTTCCACCTCCATCCCCCATCCACCTCAACATAACACAGAATCACCCACCTCACCATCCTACACCTCCCAATCTTACTCCTCCCTATCCTCACCATCCTCCTCCTCCCTACCTCCCACCTTAGTCCCCTCTTCCCCTCGCCTTACCGACCAAACAGATTCAGAAGTAGACTCCCTACTCGACGACTCCGACGACAACAACTCGGACAGCAGCTTTGAGTCTGAAATCCCCCAATATTCAATAGTATCCGGCCAGAACCTCCACAATCATCACCATCATCGCAACCACCACCATCATTCTCACCAATACCACCGTTACTACACCGGAAACATCTCTAAGATCTTCGGTATCCAATCTAGTGAATCCGCTAGCGACCTAGTAACTGCTGGTCATCTAGCAACTACTTCAAACACTAGTCTACATTCACCATCTTCACCTCCTCTATCTCCATACATCGTCGCACGTCCACCAGGCGAAAGACCTCTGATATTCCGTACAACACTACGTGACGATAAGAAGTTCAAGAGGAAGAAGAAGGGTCGTATTAGAGAGTTTAATGAGCTGAAACCTTGGAAACACCATAAGGATTCTACCTGCGTCGAAGAGAACGAGAAGAAGTTGTATTCTGCCGTTTGGGCAGCCAATAAAGGTGTCTATTGTGATAAGAATGTCGCCTTACAGGAAGATGCAACAATTAGAGACTTCGTTAGGGACTTGTCCAACGAAAGAATCCACGGTTTAATAGTTAGAGAGATCTGGAAAAGGTCCAGATTAGCTGATCTCGTGCTAGCCAAGATCTGGTCGTTACTAATGGACCATCGAAGGCAGCTCTATGTCAGAGCTGAGCCTGATGGACAAGACGTGAATTCCGAACAGTTCGATGATATGACTCTTACAGAGGAGGAGTTCATCGTAGGCATGTGGCTGATTGACCAATGTCTTTACGGAAGGAAACTACCCAAGGTGATTGGTGATGAGGTTTGGAATAGCGTCGATACGATCAACTTCGACATGAAACGATTAAGAAAGAGAGGTATGATGAGTAGGTTAGGAAGACACGACTACAAATAATGATAGTAATGATAATTGATAATGTAATACCCAAACCAGTGGGTGTAAAAAACGGGCTGCTAGTAGAAGTACCTAGTGCTTGCAATCACACCTTGCTAGTGCTCCCATAGGATCATAATAAGGCAAAACCTTGTACTCCTTGCCCTTCCAATAATCAGTCAACTTCTTCAAGGCATACTTCTCGTTGGTAACAACCTGGAACACGTATTGATCAAACCATTTATCGGTCATCACAAAGTATCCCTTATGATCACCGTATTCTCCCCATGAATTCTCAACCTTCCACCTAATTGGCTTGCCGTCAACCAAGTGAACACCTGTTAAGACCATTGCATGAGTCATCTGAGACGATCCAGTAAGCAATCTTTGCTTCTTGGTAAGATTGATATCGGTTCCAAATCCTAATTGATAATCCCAGGCTTTGGTATCCAACAATCCAATTGTAGTATCCTCAAATTTGCCAACATCAGATCCAAAGAAAACAGGATGGTTATCATTCAACATGGCAATAGCTGCCTGCTTCAAGTTATTAACCGAAGTATTCACATATTCAATCGACTTACCTCCTTCAATGTTTCCTAGCTTGTCCACGGTATACAAACCTTCGACATTTCTAGGATCATGAATCAAAGAGAAGTATTGATCGGCCTTGAATCCCAAAAGATCCTTGTAGAATTCAACTGGAGTGGTCTCAATTCTACTGTAGTTACCATTCTTATCCTTATATTCCCAAACGATCTTCTCGTCGGGTTTAGGAGGAACTCCCAATGTAAGCGATAAGATGTTGAAGATCTCCTGCAGCATTGATTTCTTGGTACTTTCAATGGATTGAGCGCCCATCTTTTCAGCCTGCTCTCTATTTATCTTCCTTAAAATCAACGCAAATTCACGTAACTTCTCGTTAACGAGATAGTTCAAACGACCAGAGTTTAACGAAGAGGCAGAATCGTTATAGACGGTCTTTGGAACCAAACCATAACGAGTGACCAAATTGATCACCATATCCCATTGACCACCATCTCCCTGAGGAGACTGAAGCAAGAACTGAACTAGACGAGAATCGATATCTTCGTCGGAAGACTCAAGGATCCTGTTGAGGAACCAGTTCGATTTCTCCAACTTATCGTAGAAGAATAGATAGTTCTGAGAGAATTCGAACTCTTCAATGTTATAGCGAGATTTGATGAACTCTTTAAACACGTTGGTAGAAGCAAACAACCAGCAACGACCAGAGGATTTCTGGTTGGTGATTGGATTACCTTCGTACTTAATGTTGACGTTGAATAGGTCCTGGTTGTTCTTATTGATCTTTGCATTCTTAGCGATGATCTTGGTGATGTCGTTACCGGTGAAGCAATTCAAAGCGAGTTGATTCTTAGGCTCTGAGAGGAGCTCGTCCTTCCATTCGTACAACTTGTCCGTGGTGATTGGATTGGAAGCGGAGGTTGAAGGGGCTAAGGGGAACGATGTAGACGAGGACGAGGCCGAAGGTGAAGAGGCCGACGAGGAATCGTCCGAATTGGAGAGGAGCATAGTCTGCAACTTCAAGACAAGTTCGTCATCTTCGGAAGCGGGACGAGAGTAGTAGGTGTAGGTGGGTTTAACGGGGGTAGAAGGGTTGTTTCCCATGGTGAGGGCAATGGGCAGCGGAGCGGGGGTGAGAGTAGCGGAGGGGCGGTGAGAGTAGCGGAGGGGCGGTGAGTTCAGCTTATAGAATTCGACAAGTTACGACTGAAGAGGCGATACCAGCACAATTGATACGGTCAAATTGATACGAAGTAGAAACGTCAGGAAGAAAGAAGATACGAGCACAGGGGAGGAAACGGCGTCCGCCTTTTGCCCCTTATCGCGCCGTCTCTTATCGGCGATGTTCCCGGCGACGCGTCGATGGGCCTATGGGCCGA
Source organism: Brettanomyces naardenensis (assembly GCA_012295355.1). Lineage (NCBI taxonomy): Eukaryota > Fungi > Ascomycota > Pichiomycetes > Pichiales > Pichiaceae > Brettanomyces > Brettanomyces naardenensis. Next base: position 634,179 of record WOTY01000007.1, read on the forward strand.
GGCCATTTTTCAACAGGCCGATTTTTCACTCGACCCCGAGACATGTTGGTCAGCTTAGCAGTGTAGTTAGTGTCTATAGGTGGCTCTTTCGGAAGTTTGTGGGTTACAGGCTCCGTTAATACCTTTTTTGCTCATCCCTTGGTCTGTCACACGTCGGTCACACGTTGGTCGGTCTTACATCAGTCATATGTCGCTCTTACGGTGCTCATGCGTCGCTCGTACGTCGCTCGTACGTTGCTCACACATCGCTCACTCGTCTGCTCCCTCCTTCGCTATGCTCAGGAGGTCGCTTTCTACTCAAACATCCTCCTCCCCCTACCGCCAACAGGTAGACGCCGGTATGACCTCAATAGTTAACAAGCTTCTCCAATACACCTCAACCACTCTACCATCCGACAACTTCTTCCGAAATACGCGCCAGACTGATAAAGGCTTAACCTTATTCAAGAAGGGAATCCCTGACCCTCCTCCCCCTCCTCATTCCGACAAACTCATCAATGACTATATCACCCAAGTCACCACCGGAAGATATCCCAAGGATAAGCTACCCCAGGCAATGAACACCTTATCCTCCTTCCTCAACGATGACGAAATCCTCTCCAAAATCGACAGATTGTCACTTACTTCAATCCTCAACCTGTACTCGAGAAATTGCCAAATCGGGCTAATCCAGGATTTCATAGTTAATAAATTGCCGAAAACGCGGCTCGCACGTGACCCGTTGGCGTTTAACTTCATGTTTTATACGGTAGCCAGAGCAAGGGAACTGGCGGTAATTAAGAAGATCTTTATTGCCAACGAGACGATTGACAGGATGAAGGAGTTAGAAGTACCTGTTAATATCAGTACATGGCAATGTATTTATCAGCTATTGAACCCTGAACATAGTAAGATATTGCTCAATAGTATGGTTGAAAACAAGTTTGAGCTTGATAGGTTGATATGGAGGATAATGGAGAAGAGCAAGAAGGATTTCCCCAGCGATAGGGAGTTTGTAGAGTTCATCAAGAGGAACTACGAGAGCTTTCCCGAGTTCAATGAGGACGAGTTGTTGAAGGTGTATTGCTTTTACAATGATGGAGACGGGATTAGTGAATTGGTAGCCAAATTTGCTAGAGAAGGAGAATTAAGGACTTATCAGTTGAAGTCTTTGATTACCAGATTTAGTAATAACGGGGAGGTTTGGAATTGTATCTCGATGATTCGGTATTTCCATGATAATGGGATGGATATTCCTGGTAATTTGCGGAAGCAGATGTTTAGTAACATGTTGAGTGGGTATTTGGGGGGATGGGGAGGGAGAGTAGGGGAGGGAGGAGACAGAGCGGGAGACAGAGCAGGAGCAGGAGCAGGAGACACAGCCGGAGACTTCACTAGACTCTTCATTCGATACCTATTCAATAGATCCCTAAAGAATGAAGGATTGGAGAGAATGATAGTTAGAAAGCTCGGCAGAGGGAAGTTGGCGGAGGTTCACAGTGAAGGAGAGAAGGAGGACGATGTGAAGTTTGCCAGGATGATTAATGAGAAGTTGAGGTGGCCGATCGGCGAGGTCAGGCTTAGGGTGGATGAGAATGATGGGGAGTACCAGGAGGTTGTTAAGTTGATTCGGGAAGACGGCCGGAGGAACGAGGTGATTAAGGGGGATGAGATTGATGGAGGTAGTTAGGAGGGTAATACTAGGGTATGTAGTGGTCCGCTGTTAATTGGTGGCTATGAGGTGGCTATGAGGTGGCTGCGATGTGGCTACGAGGCAGCTACCGGGGTGTATAGTTAATCCGTCTGTTTTCGGCTACTGAGCTGTGTAGTTAATCTACCGTAATCTCCCATAATCTGCCTGCCCCCGGGAATCATCTGGTCTGTGCCTGTCTTCCCGTTTGATATAGTCTTGCCAGTACCCCAGGGCCCCCAATTGTCCAAGACCACCGTACCCCAGTCCCCCAGTCCCCCAGTCCCCCAGTCCCCCCAGTCCCCCAGCTCCTCTCTTCCCCCTTCCCCGCTTCCCCAGCAGCCTCCCCACGGCACCCAGTGCCTTCCCCTAATCCCTTCCGCCCAGCCCTGTCCCCCAGTTCCCAGCCTGCCCGGTGTGCCCTGGTACCCCAACTCCCCTGTCTCCNCGGCCCCCMGTTTCCTTTCCCCCCCCCCCCCCCCAAGTCCCTCTGCTACCGCGCTCAGCTTGCCTAATTCGGCCTGAAAATTTTTATACCCATCATCCCTCCTGTTCACACTGATCTTCTTCTACAGATAAAGATGAGTGACAGTATCAGTGGATTGTTCGGAGGATCAGCACCAAAGGATGAGAACGTGAGTTCGCTCTTCTCCAAGTCGTCAAAGATCGACAATAAGAAGTTGATTAATGAGAAGAGGCATGTGATAGAGGGTAGGAGGGATGAGGAGAGCGATGAGGGAGATGCAGGGAGTGATGGGGAAGTGAATGAGGGAGATAGAGAGGTCCCCACCGAGGAACCAGAACACACCGGGTCCACTGGGTCTACTGGGTCCACTGGGTCTACTGGGCCTACTGGGTCTACTGGGAAGTCCACCAGGCGTGATAGGAAGTTGGGTGCTCGGAAGGTGGATGATCGGGAGGTGGATGATCCATCGTTGGAAGACAGGTATCTCTCTAAGCTTGTGAGGGATGAGAGTGAGGACGAAGTAGAGGAAGGAGCAGAAGAAGCAGAGCAAGGAGCAGAAGAGCCTTCATCCCCCCAAACCTCCCCCATCCCCCAACCCAACCTCAAATCCTCCGAACTCTCCAAGGCCGAACGAACCATCTTCGTTGGCAACGTTCCAGCCGAAGTGATGGAAGACAAGAAAAGCATCAAGAAGTTCAAGAAGGTGTTCTCCGAGTATGTGAAGTCCGACCCTAAGCTTGAAATACAGCCGATCGAATCGATACGGTTCAGATCATTACACACCGATTCAAATGCACCTAGACGGGCAGCATTCATCACCAAACAGATCGAGGAAGGAGGAGTAGTTAACAGCTACATTGTGTTCAAGAAAGAAGGGGATTCGTTGAAAGCATTGGCGTTAAATGGACACGTCTACCTGGATCATCATCTTCGAATCGACCATTTGACACATCCTACCAAGCACGAGAACAAGCAGTGTATATTTGTTGGTAACTTGGACTTTGAGGAGGACGAGGAGAGTTTGTGGGGATATTTCAACGATAAGCTTAGGGAAGAAGGCGATGATGAAGGGTCGATTGTTACCAATGTGAGGATGGTTAGGGATTCTAAGACGAATTTTGGCAAAGGATTTGCTATAGTTCAATTTAGAGATGTTAATTATGTTGAGAAGGCTTTGTTATTGAACGGCAAGAAGCTCAGCAATTCCAAGAAGGGGAGAAAGATTCGGATAGCACGGTGTAAGTCTATGAAGAAGGTTGAGGATAGGGGGGAAAAGAGGAAGAGAAGGGCCAGGAACTATTTGGAGGGAGGATTGACGGATAAGCAAAGGAGTTTGATAGGAAGAGCCAGGAAGGTGTTAGGAAAGAGGGATAGGAGGGAAGCGGGAATTGTGATTGAGGGAGAGAGGGCCAAGGAGGGGAGTAAGGTTGAGATTGGTAAGAAGAGGAGGCGCAAAGCGAACTCCTGAGCGAACCCCTGAGCGAGCTCCTGAGCGAAGCGAAGGAGAGAGCGAGATGGTGTGGTACGTTAACTGGGCAGAGTGGAGACGATTTAGTGGCTTCCTTAGCCACTATGACCGTTTGATGGCCCCTCCCCAGCCTGGCGCCAGTCTCACCCACCGGGCTACGCAGCCCTTCAATCTCTTTCGGTGTATAATTAGTAAAGCATCGAGTGATCTTCGGAATCACTTCAGACCTAATGTATCAAACCAGCATGTACAGTAGGCGTATCGAGTAGGGCGATGACAGGAGAAGGAGTAAGGAAGTGTTACAGGGCCTTTGGGGGTCAGGAAGGAGGTGTACAGATACACTATGTTCTGCCAAGCATAGCTAAATGGGTAAGTAAATAGGAGCAATGATGTATGAGGTCGGGAAGTGGGAGTGTAGGATAGCGATGGGACGGTGGGGCAGGATGGCAGGACAGACGGCGACTCAGCGGGACGGCTAGTGAGGAATTCGAAGGTATATGGTTCTGACTGGGGATGGCAATATTCCTGGCCGATTGAGTGATGCAGAAGGTGCAGAGAAGAGAGTAAGGGTGAGTAGCTAGGAATGGGTGAGTGGGCTGAGAATAGGTGGGCTGAATAGATGGGCTGAATAGATGGGCTGAGAAGGTGAGCTGAGAAGGTGAGCAGAGAAGGTGGACTGGGAATAGGTGGCTCATAATCGTTCAGCTGTGTGTATTCTAAGCGAGTATAGTTTAATTAAGTATAGTCTACTGGTCAGCCGTATGAGAATCAGGTTCAGCAGTGTCCGCTCAGTAATCCTTGGCCGGATTAGGAAGCACCGCCCAGAAATAGATAATGGTCCATGCACATCCCTACACCGGCAGATAAAACGGCCGGACAAGGGATAAATTGAGGGATAAAGTAAATTTACTGGGGGATAAGGAAAGAAGACCAGTAGTTTATTAGTTAAACACGGCTAAAGTATGGAAAAAAGCAGTGAAAATAAGGAAGGAGGGAGTACGGAGAAGCCGGAACGGGAGGATGGGGTGATACCGTCATCGGATGTGGAGACGGACAAGATGGAGGAGATGGAAGATAAGGAGAGCGATTTGGACAGGATGAGTGGGATAAGAGGTGGCCAGGGGGAGGCTGGGAAGGGGGAGGATGAGGGGGAGGCTGGGGAGGAGCATGAGGGGGAGGAGGAGCATGAGCAGGAAGGGGAAGAAGGCGAAGAAGGCGAAGAAGGCGATAACCAGCAGGACAACCAGCAGAGCCACGACAATCAACAGGACCACGACCAACACAATAATGACCTACCCGGTAAACACCATACCTCTACCCACCTCCCCACCCCTTCCCAACTCCCCACCGTCCAAACGTCCTCCTCTGAAGACATAGAGACCAGCGACTCCCTCGATGAGACCAAAGAACTCGAACAGAAGAAGCTCAAAGAGGCCGAGGATGATGAACGTGAGCAGAACCGACTAACAGCGATGAACGAACTCAAGGAGATTGAAATTGACTTTGCTCACTTAAAGGATAAGCTATATGAGACGCAGTTAAAGAAGCTTGAGTTCGAATTGAAGCTCTGTGAGATGAACAAACACCCGGATTTCGTGTATTTCATGAAGATGATCGACGAGAACTTCAAGGGACGGATTGAGAGGTCGATTAATCTGCAGAAGAACCGACTACGATGCCTTGACAATCAGACCAGAGCGTATAGAGTACAGATACATCAGCAGTTTATCAAGAATTGCGAGGATTTGAAGTACAGGGAGATACGAAGGATCACATCCGATTGGTACGAGATCAATAAGGAGAGAAGGACGATGGATACGGCCAGTTTACAGAGTCCTGAGTATTATCAGTACAATGAGCATATTACGGCGAAGAATGTTGAAGAGCAGGGGACGATTAATGAGTTGGTTAGGCAGAGGAATGCGTTGTACAGGGAGATCAGCAATATGGAGGGAATGGTGAAGTATAAGAGGGTTTTTCCAAGTTCGTTGAATTATATTAAGGGGTGTGATGATGAGGAGATGGAGGTTGATCTGAGGGAGATGACCTCCTGAGCGACCCTGAGCGACCCCTGAGCGACCCCCGAGCGACCCCCGAGCGTAGCGAAGGGGGAGCGCAGGGGGGAGCCAGGAGTGAGCACGCGGAGCCAAGGAGCAGCTGTGAGTTAGAGCCAGGAGTGAGCAGGGGAGCCAAGGACCAGGACTGGGCGAACGCCCACCTGTGAGGTACGGCCGCAGAGACTACAAGCACTGATCAGTACGGTTACTCTGATTACCAGGATACTCGCGTCCACACTCTACAATTGGCCCATCACTGAGCATACACCATCCTACCTACCTGCTTAGGAATGCCATATACCGCCGCCACTTCACTACGTCACTGCCTACTTCGTTCATCTTCGCTTCGCTCGGATTCGCTCAGTAGTCACCTTAAACTAACTATTGCATTTATTATACTTAATACAACTTCAACTTAGAAGATGTAGCAGCCTTACCATGCTGAACAGGATTATAAGTAATAGAGAACTCTCCCAAGTAATGACCAACCATCTCTGGCTTGACCTCAATGGTGTTGAACACCTTACCGTTGTAAATTCCAATCATTGAGCCGATCATCTCAGGAACGATAATCATGTTTCTCAAGTGGGTCTTGACTAGAGCTGGCTTCTCTGTTTCACCGGCTGCCAACTTGGCCTTTCTTAGCTTCTTGATCAATCCCATAGGCTTAGAGTCGAGTCCTCTCGAGAACTTTCTTCTGACTCTGGCACCGCAGAGCTTGGCAAAGTCCTCTGTGGATAGAGATAGCAAATCAGCCAATTCGACTCCTTTGAAGGAGAATGACTTGAAGTTTCTCTTCTTGTGGGCTGCTATGTTAGTATTGGTTATGGGTGTAACGGTTGAGTAAGGGTATAGTAGGGGAGGAGTAAGTGTAGAGTGAGAACATGTGCGATACAACGCTGGAAGGCAGCAATACGGCGTCCCTTTAACGCTGGAAGGCAGCAGTACGCTGTCCTCCTAACGCTGTCCTTCTAACGCTGCCCTTCTAACGCTGTCCTCCTAACGCTGCCCTACAGCTGTTCTTCTGCTCCACCTCTCACCCCCTCTACCCTCCCACCTCACCTCCTCCTGACCTCCTTCTACTTACCTTCAGACACTTCAGACATATTGATCTATCTTAATGTTGCTTGTAGACGGAATGAAGAAGAGCTGAACTGGACGATTGAAAAATAGAGTAGGAGGGCAGGGCAGCGGATGAAAATTTTTTGGTGAGGAAGGAATGGGTCGGGCGATTAATTGTAGGTGCGAGGTGTTGTTACTGCGAATTTGGGGGTCAAGTGGGTGAAATATTTCAGAAGGACATGGAGGGAGTGTAAGTGTAGTTCTTCTGGTACGGATAGATAAACGAGTAAGTATGCTACTGAGCGACTACTGAGCGACTACTGAACGACTACTGAACGACTACTGAACGACTACTGAGCGCAGCGAAGTAGGAGAGAAGTAGGAGAGATGGGGGGATGGTGAGAGGTAGGATCAGGTCTCAGGCAGGTCTCAGGCAGGTCTCAGGCAGGTCTCTGAGGTGAGGTCTGACCCGGTGAAGCTGGTGTGTGCTTCCGGCGAACGGCCATTGCTCATGTCCAGTCTCACGCAGTCTCGTACAGGCCGCTACACCTGTCTCGTACGCGAACCTCCCCTCCAGCCTCCCCTGCCTCCCCACTGCCACTCGTCACCAGGCAAGGTCATCCTATTGCTTCTACTAACACCCCAGTGAAATACTTAGCTGCTTACCTCCTATTAACCAAGTCTGGAAACTCCGCTCCTTCCAAGGAGGACATCACCAAGGTCCTAGAGGCCGCCGGTATCGATGTCGAGGACGAGAAACTAGACAAGCTCATTGCTGAAGTCGATGGTAAGACTGCCGACGAGTTGATTGCTCAAGGTCAGGAGAAATTGTCTACTGTCTCTGTCTCTGCCCCATCTGCCGCTTCTGGTCCTTCCGCCGCTGAGAGCGGTGAGGCCGAAGAGGAAGAGAAGGAGGAGGAAGCTGAGGAGTCTGATGATGATATGGGTATGGGATTATTTGATTGAGCACAATGCAAATAGTCTTTTCATATAGCTTAATTATGTAATACAGGAATACCTTGTCATTAGTGGGTGGCCGCGTAGTCGGTAGCTCTGCGTAGTCGTTTCTCCGTGTATTCCCCGCGTAGTCGTGTTCCCCGTATAGTTGTATCCCCCGCGTAGTCGCATCTCCCGCGTAGTCGCATCCCCCGTAGTCGCATCCCCCGCGTAGTCCTTTCTGGACGAGTTTCCGAATCGGGGAGGGATTTCCCACTCTTTTGTCGCTCTTTTGTGGGCTACTAAATCTGTGCTTCTACCCCGTCCTTCTCCTTCTTCTTCCCTCCTTCTTCTTCCCTCCTCCTTCTTCCCCTCCTCCTTCCTTTCTTCCCTCCTCCTTCCTTTCTTCCCTCCTCCTTCCTTTCTTCCCTCCTCCTTCCTTTCCCCCCCCCCCCCTCCATGAATACCCTCTACCACGAATGGCTCCTGGCCATCTTCTCCCGTCTCCAAATGGAACTCACTAGACCCCTCAATATTCTCACCGGATTCACTACATCTCTACTCAAAGGTGACCCCTTCTACTTCCCCTTCAAAGGGCTCCTCCTATTCTTCGAGGATTGGACCAACCTATTACCCATCTACATCTCCCTAACCTTCCCCTTACTACTGGTCCAATCAACCGTTAGACTCTTCGTCTATCTGCTTCTACTACCCGTCAATATACTACTCCTCACAACCACCTGTGGACCTTTAGGTCTATCCGCTGCAATTGGAATCACCTCAACAGAATCCTCTTCCATCTCTCAACAGATCACCAACCATCTACTACAGGCGGACTCGATCAAACAGGCCAAGTATAATGCTCTGTTTGACCACATTCTCTGCCTAACAGGTAACGAAAAGATCGTCTTTCCCGGCAAGTTACAACGTGTGGTACCCAGATCTCCCAGTTCAGAGCTCTTCAATCTTGCAGGCTACGCTGGGTTCATCTACAGGTTGATCACTTGGAACTCCATCAAGCTGCTACCAATTATTGGCGGTCCCTGGTTGGCGTACAGAAGTCTTATCCATGATGGAAACGAAAGACTGAAGAGATTGCACATATTGCAGAGGTTGAGAGGCAGACAGATAGGGTATTATTATATGAAGGAGAGAGAAGGGGAGTTGGTTAGTATGGGGATAGTGATGTGGATTTTGGAGGGGATACCGGTGATTGGGTCGTTGTTTGAATTTACCGATAGAGTTGGTATTGCCTACAAGTGTGGGACCGAATTAGGCAGTAATGCTTGACCTAGCAGTGAATGGGGTACGTGTTAGTTCTTATAGTACGTAATTGAGTATTAAATAGCTAGTAATCTTAAAGGTACATCCTAGAAACGAGCAAAGGATCGAGGGGTATCCAACAAACTATGAGAGAAGAACCTTCTAATGGGTGCACAGCCGTTGTAGGGCAAGGCATGCTAATATGTGGCCTAATCGAGGAGCTAATCTGTTGGCTAATCTACTCACAGTTCTACCCGCTAACCTACGCGCCATTCCATGGGCCAAACCTGGCCAAACCATGCGGTAATCCCTCCGCCTTCACCTCCCTCCACTTCACCTCCCTCGGCTCTCGATAGACCACAACAGACCACTGGCCGAAAGCTCCTTCATTCTCATTCCTCTTGGCTCCTTAGGAACACTCTTCCAAGCCCCCTCCCTCCCCCACATCCCACGCTGTCCCACTCAAATCCCGCTCGATTTCCCAATCCGGCCCTTTGGCCAAGAATAGCAACCTTCCATGCATGAAAAAGAAAAGCCGCGAAAAACCGTTTTTTTCTCCTATTTTTCACTGACATAAATAGTTGTGAAATTCCGTACTTCCGTGCTGAACATTCCGCACGTCACTGTGGTCATCTCTCATCTCCGCTGACCTAAGTAATCATCTAGTTCACTGCTGCACGCTTTTGACAGCAATCAGCTACCTACTCAAATCTACTACCTGGTTACTAGCTTATCTTTGGCTGCATTTGGCTGCTTTCTAGATAACGTCTTCGGCTTTTTCGGTAGATCCATCATCGGTAGATCATATTGAGTTACTTTCTTGATTAATTATTCATTTTCTGGCTCACCTGTGATCCCACACTATTCCCAGTATGCTCGCAACTTCCGAATTCCTCACCCATCTCCCCAAATGCGAACATCACGTTCACCTAGAGGGTACCCTTGAACCTTCGCTCCTCTTCCAATTGGCCCACAGAAACAACATCCAACTCCCTGATGACTTCCCCAAGTCTGTCGAGGCATTACAGTACAGATATCAGAACTTCAAGGACTTACAGGACTTCCTCAACCTCTACTATGTCGGAATGTCGGTACTAATAACCGAGCAGGACTTCGAGGACTTGGCCTGGGCTTACCTTGAAAAGTCTAGCAAGCAAGGGTTGAAGCATGTAGAGGCATTTTTCGATCCTCAGGGTCATGTTGATAGGGGAATTGATCTAGAACTTGTTATAGGAGGATTCAGAAAGGCCTTAGTTCGTGCCGAGAAGGAGTTGGGCATGTCCACCAAATTGATCATGTGTTTATTGAGACATTTACCACCCAGTGAAGGCTTGGCTACCATAAAATCCTTTGCGCCATACTATAAGAAGGGCTGGATTCACGGAATGGGATTAGACTCCAGTGAGGTTGAATTCCCACCTGAATTATTCACTTCGTGCTATCAGTATGCAAGAAGCAGCCTACCAAAGGAGGTTCATTATACAGCACATGCTGGAGAGGAGGCTGGTTCAGACTATGTCAGACGGTCATTGAAGTGCTTAGGGATTTCAAGGATTGATCATGGAGTTCATTCTGCTGATGATCCTGAACTTATGAAGCAATTAGCTGAGAGGGATATCATGTTAACTGTCTGTCCATTATCCAATAAGCGATTACAGGTCGTTGATGATATTTCTCAGGTCCCGATCAGGAAGTTCTTGGACTACGGTGTACCATTTTCGATTAATAGTGATGATCCTGCTTATTTTGGTGGTTATATATTAGACAATTACTTGGCTGTTCAGGAGGCTTTTAAGTTGAATGTGGACGAGTGGGTTAAGATTGCCAAGAACAGCGTTAGGGGGTCGTGGGTTAGCGAGAAGAGGAAGAAGGATTTGTATAGGATGATAGATGAGTGTGAGCGGGTGTATTCGACTGTGGAGTAGAAGCTGATGAGATCGGAAGGGCCTCCTCGTAACTCTCCGACAACGTATATAGAGCGGTAGCTACTGAGGAAGGTCTGACATGCACCTATCTCTGCCTACCGCATTGGGCCTTTCAGGGATTGCGCGTGATTTCAACTTCATCTTCTGACGTCGCCAGTGCAACCCTCTGACCTATCCGGTGCTCTCCAGCTATTGCAACACCTGGCAACCATATATAGAGAATAGAATAGCAATTTACAGTGATCTTCGACCCGGTAGATGTACCTAGGTACGGAGCATAACCGTCATGTACGGCGGGGACTTATGCTGAGATGTGGCTGAGCTGACTGTTGAGACGATGAATGACCAGCAAAATCTGTTGAAGCGGACCTGGGTTCTTATGTAGCAGCCGTAGTAATGTCTGAATAGGTAACGGTGCACCTGTTGGTTGGTCAACTCCTCCTCATCAGGTGCATCTCCCAGTAACATCTCCCAGTAACATCTCCCAGCTACCCACCAGCCACGTCTCAGCCACTTCTCAGCTCCTCACCAGCCACTGCCCCGACGCGGAATTTTCGCGCGTCGATCTAAGCACCAGCCTAGTTAACTTCGGCAATACCCACCACTTACTCCTTCCCCTACACGCTCTGTTCCTCAACACACCGCTCGCTGCTGAAACAAATCTTACCTTCACTCGGATTCGCTCGCGTCCACTCACTTAGCTTGTCAAAATGATCACTTCGTCTCTCCTTTCACTATCGTCTTCAGCTAACACGCTCCAACACTACAATCTCTCCCATGAAAATACAATCTATTCACATCTCCTCAACCAGCATCGCAGAGACATCGAAAACGGATCGACAGATCTAACTAAAGACCATGATCCCGTGCTAACGATCCTCAACAGTCTCTTCTTGGACGATCACGGAGTCTCCAAACGTATCGGAAGCGATGGAAAACTCGTGGATCCGCTCTCAGTCAACATGTCGCTAGAAAGATTGTTGGCTAACGATAAGAAAACCAACATCCTGAACGAAGAAGAACTCGACCAACTACAGTTAAAGATCGAGAAGTTGAAAGCCGCACGTGACCAATTATCAGCTGACGGAGTCAAGGAGATCAACGAGGATATTGAGCACTGCCAGGAAAAATTAGAGGGTCATATCCTTGGATTAGCCGGATTTGGATACTTTAAGGATTTTATATTATATTCGGAGGGATCTATAAGGCAAAATCTTGAAAGCATTGGAAATAAGCAGGGAGAGGAAGGATTAGAGAAATCTTTGGAAGATTTAGTGTCGAGTGTTATATCGTTATCCATTCAACATGGTGTTACTTTACCGTCTCCTAATTTGGAGAAGATGAAGGATTTTATTGGAAGGGTTGAATGGTGTCGAGAATGCATTGATAAGTTAGTCAATGGTGTTAGTGGGGGGAATTCAGTTTCCACGGTTCCCAAGAGGAACAGTAGCAATAAGGTTACGTCGACGACTCCTGACAACGAGCTTAGAACAGCGTTAAATGACCTACAATTTGCACACGTTTACCTTACTCGACAGTATGAGGATGAGAGAAGCAGATATAACAAGTCGCTTAATCAGCTACGGCTTAAGCTTAGTCAATCGCAGGAATTATTATCGGGGTCGAATGAACAGTTAACGAATCAGACGAACCAGTGTTTGAAGTTAGAGATGAAGCTTAATGAAGCGTTGAATGAGCTTCGAGAGAAGAAGAAGGAGTTACATGGGAAGAATTTAGAGATTAATCTACTGAAGGTTGATCATATTGGAGGAGAGGAGGAGGAGAAAGGAGTGGAGAGGGGATGGGAATCACCTAGGGGAGTTAGTGCTCCGATTTTGAGGATGGAGTTTAAGAAGTTGGTTGGGGAGATGAATGAGGAGTTTGAGAAGGAGTTGGATAAGGAGAGGGTTGAGAGGAAGAGGTTGGAGGGGTTAGTGAAGATGTATGAGTCTGGGGAGTGAGCCGAGCTCTGCCGATCGAAGCGAGGCAGGAGCGAGGCCCGAGCACTCGACTAAGTGGGGTGGGGTGAACCTGGCAAACTCCTCTGATCGTATCTGAACCCAGGAAGTCCTCCGAATCGCTGGCTCGTCCAGGGAGTCTCCCTTCATGCTCCATAAAGTAGTCCCCTTTCGCACTACTACACGTTTACTATATACAGCGTTATTCGTACTATAAGCAGAACTATTTTAGCTGTTCTTGAACTGCTACCGTATAGTCCCTTTGCAGGGGGACGGGACGGGCGGTGACTTTCTTGGCCGCAATAAGGTAATCCTTTACCGCGGAGCTTTCCGGGGTCCCCGACGAGGATTTCCAGGGGGGGTTCCACGGGGATTTCCACGATTTTCTCTGAGCTTTCCACGGGGGCCTTCCGCGGCGGATTTCCACTGGGCCATCCACCGGAACTTCTCAACCGCATTAAGACAATCCCTTACCAGGGACCCTCCATCGGGATTTCTTATCCACCTACAGATTTCCTACCCCGTACTCTGGCCAAATATATCCTGACTGCGCTTCAACTGCCAGTGAACAATCATCTTCACTAGCCGCCATCTCCATTAGAAATCTCCATAACCCACCTCCATTACCCACCACCATAACCCACCTCCATCGGCTACCTCGCTACGCTCTGTACCCCTGCCCTCGCTTACAGCTCCCTCACCCCCCTAACCGGCCAATCACAGCCCCACCTTTCGCGTCGAAAATTTTTCCTCGCGGCTGCTTCTCAATCGAGACGCTCGAGACCGCCAAACATCGACTGAAAAGTCGGCATACCCCGATGCGGATGCCTCTTCTTCCTCTACTCGTCAAGTCACTGACTCCTCGTGTTGGTACTGAGTGACTAATAGTTCACTTCAGACAACTACATTCCGCGATCTCCATCTCCATACGCTTGTCACCTCTCCCCACCACCTCTCCGTATCGCCTTTCTCGCCACCTTCTATATCGCGACCCTTCTTGTTCACCCCTCTCAAACGTCACGATCTCCACTTTCTTACCTGCTAGCCATCTGATCTTTCCTCCCCCGTCACAATCATGTCTTACTCTCCATTTGACTCCCAAATAGAAGACATCGACCACTCCATCCTCACCTTTAGAGACTATCAGCTCTCCCATGGCTTCCATCCTGGTCAACAGCAGCAGCTGTTCCGCAATATCTATAAGACTTCACCTCTGAGACATTCGGTTTCTCCTTATAGGTATCAGAGGCAGCAACAGCAACAGCAGCAACAGCAGCAGCAACAACAGCAACAGCAACAGCAACAACAGCAGCAACAACAACCGGCCTTTCAAGCCATCCCTACCTTCAACTCCTTCAACTCCGTCCCTTCAATCCCTCCTCTCGACCTCTCTCCTTCCATCAATCCTTCTCCAAACGCTCTGGCTGCTTCTCTTCTGCTTCAACAGAAACCGTACGGTCAATACTATGGTCAGTCTGCTCTACCTTCTGCTCTACCTTCTGCTCTACCTTCTGCTCTACCTTCTGCCCTTCCATCTGCCCTTCCATCTGCTCCACCCTCCACCATCCCCATCCTCCCTCCATCCCTACTACAACCTCCATCACTCCCCTCAAACTTCTCTTCGTTCTCGTCAGCGTCTGATGCTAATTCCCAGAGATCAAACTCTCCTCTAAGCACAGACTTCTTCGTCGACCCGGTCTCTTCTTCAACTTCTTCTCTCTCATCAGCATCTTCAGCAGTCCCTACCTCATCTGTCCAGGGCTCCTTCTTGAAGTCAAATGCACCACTGTTTGCAGGCTCAACTACTCCCACAGGTGCTGCTTCAACGTCTGTCTCCACTACTAACTCGCTCGGCTACTTCTCTTCGATAAGTACCATCAATACTGGTACCTCCTCCTCTGCATTTCTCAGAAACAATATTTGGGCAAGTAATGATACGCCTGTTTGGGGTTAAGGATTGGCGTTAAGGATTGGGAATAAGGATTGTTTTTACTAGTTTATATTGGATGTGTTATTGTTTTTTTAATTTACTTCTTTCGGATCTTGTAGATGGATGTTCTAGTTCTTCAATGATGACCTACCAGCTCTCAACAACTCATCACACAACAATAAATTGCTGGCTATCCCCGTTGCTCCCGATATGGCATTCCTAATCACCCTAAATGAATCCCATATACCTTCAACGGTAGCATCAATTGGTTCTCCGCTTTCTAAATCTATTCCAACAACCTCTCCCTGATCAATCTCATCTTGGCATTCTGATATAGCTTCAAGTGAATCCAATCCTGAATTCTTGGCAAGTGTCTTCGGTATAACTAACAATGCCTCTGCAAATGCCTTAACACCAGGCTTTAACCTTCCCTTACTAATCTCCTTATTCTCCAACAATGCCTTAGAACATGACATCCAAAATGATCCCGCTCCTGGAACCAAACAACGGTCCTTTAGAACATTATTGACAGCCCTTAATCCATCTCTAACTGCATCCTTAACCTGCTGAACAACATAGTTATGTGCTCCCTTAATTAAAACAGTCACAGACTTAGGGTTTTGAACCTCAGTAACAAATGTAAACTTCTCTTCTCCTAACGTCTTCTCATACACCAATCCTGCATGGCCAAGTATATCAGGTGTTAAGTCATCAACAGAATTCATAGCGGTACCGCCACAACAAAGCTGTAATCTTTCCATGTTTCTTCTCTTAGCTCTTCTAAGTGCAAGAATGTTGTTTTTAGCTAGGATATCTAACGACATTGGATCAATTCCCTTCTGATTGATAATGACAAATCCCTTTTTAGGATCATTTCCACAAACTTCGTTCTTTAAGTCCACAATTTTCGCAATCTTGTCATCAACAAACTTCCGCTCACTTTGAATCAACTTCTCTCTCTGTTCAGCATTCGAATAATAGAAGCCTGAATTAACCTCCGTCTTCTCATACTCCAAACTAACGTTAAGTGTCAAAATAAATGCATTTTCCACTCTCTTTGGCATGTCAGGATGACGTGCACCGTGATCTAAAACAAGTCCCTTGACTAACTCTGTATCTTTAGCAGTCTCGTGCATCATTGGAATCACTTCAATCATATGTAAATCGACATCCTCTGGCTTTAAGTCGTCTCTAAGACTTAAAACGGCATCCGTGACGATCGGTGTTAAAACAGAAACTAACTCGGGCTCAACTTTGGTACTCAATGATGATCTGGCAACCTGTAATAGCAATTCACGATCAATGGATTCATTGGTCTTCTTGATAACAAAGCTATCTAGATATTCCATTGCAGCCGATCTGGCTTTATCATAACCATCTGTGATCACTCTTGGATGAATTCCTTCATTAAGATAGATCTCTGCCTGACGGAGGAGCTCACCAACAAGTAGAACAACCGTGGTAGTACCATCACCAGTGATATCATCCTGTGCAGTGGCTGCTCTGGCTATCATTACAGCTGTAGGAGACTGGATTTGCATCTCTCTGAGTAACACATCACCATCTTTAGTGATTTTGATGTTTCCAGCACCATCAACAAGCATCTTCAGCGTACCTTTTGGACCCAAGTTGGAGCTCAGCACCTCCTGAAGACCTTCAGCGGCTGAGATGTTGACCTGAAGAGCCTGTTGTCTTCTGAGTGATTCCGCCTTTGGATTGAGGAGTTGTATTGCAGATGACATGACGGGGGAGATGAAGGAGGGAGTGAGGAAAAGAAGAGAAGGAACAGAAGAAAGACACGAGAGACAAGGGCACGACATCAATTTGCCTATTTTTCACCGAGCGTGTAAAAATTTTATGGCGCATAAAAGCGGACCTTTAATGCACCTTCCAGCGATAGCGAGAGGTGCTGTGACGCTGACGAGGACTACGCCAGGGGAAGAGAGGCAGCATTTCCTAGGCAGATAACTAAGGAAGTGAATCATATCGATGGATAGGGTGTGAGGATAGCGAGAAAAGCATCAATTGGTGACATTAACGCCAGAATGTCCATATTCATTACCCATTCATTTATGTCAAAGTCCCTCGCTACATAAATTATTTAATGTGCCTAATTAATCCACCCATTTAATGCACCTCATTAATGCACCTCATTAATGCCTAATTAATGTTTGCTCCCTCATCTCTTATCGCGATCTCTACTACCGCCTTCCTCCTTCCTTCTTCTCTCCTCCTCTCCTCTTTGTTGCTTTCTCCTCCCTTCCCCCGCCAATCATGCTCTGCCTATCCGGGGAACAGGTTCCCAGAAAACTACTCAATTACGTCGACACCAAGTCGGTATCTACTAACGGTACCATTTCTCCCTCTTCTCTGATAAGGGGCTCTAGAAATTACTTGGTGTCCAAATTATGGTCCCGAAATGGCATCAATGTCGCCGAAATTGGCCAGGACAGCAAAGAAGATCATCCGCAGACCGTCTTCGGTAATAATGGCGAGCTTGTCATGTGTTTCGATGATAGAATTGAGGTATATGATTGGAGGTTGAGGGGGGATGGGAACGGGAACGGGAACGGGAACACCTCCTCCCCTCAACAACCTTCTGACACTCCTCCTTCTTCATCTTCCACTGGATCTACCGATTTTGGTATCCCTCAAGTAGCCAAATTCTCTGATCTTCCCAATTGTCACAAGATCCTCAAGGCTCTGCCTGTCAGCTGCTTCCCCAATAACAACTGTTATCAGTTACTAGCGTTCGTCGAAACCAAGGAAGAGCGAACGCTACAACTTTGGTTCCTCGATAGTCGAACCCAACCAATCGTGGTCGATTTACCCGTCACTCATACCAACTACTCAGTCAGTCTGAATAACCCTGATGGTGTCTGCGTACTTGCCGATAACCTCAGCGGTCTCCTACACGTGTTCAGCGGGAAATTCATTTGTCCTACGCGTACTTACAAGTCTAAGGTGGTCAATGGTAGATGTGTCTTTGATTTCTGTCAAGATTGGCTCGTCTTTGAACAGAAAGGTACTGCTTCTGCTGTATCATCCCCTGAAATCCCTCTTTCATCCGTCCTCATATCGCACAGAATTAGTCTCCTCAATAAGATCTTACATAATCTATCAGCTTCGACGATAGATTCGTTCTGTATGTTTGCGGAGATCTCACAATTCAAGTTGAAACAGATGTTTGACGGTAAGAATCTGCCTCCGGCCGGTACCAATCTCAAGAACTATAGAGATATCGTGGTTAAGCTGTACAACACGATCAATTCCAATTCGGATTATCTGATCATGATTGATATCAAGCAGTTTAAACCAATGTTTAGATTTGTACCACCCGATGGTTGTTCTAAGGTCTCGATTTCTCCCTATGACATGCAATTAGTGACGGCATCCAAACGTGGCGATGATCTCTGTCTATGGGATTTCACCTGTTATCATAAGGGATTAACGTTACTGGACAAATTCGAAAGAGGAAAGACTTTTTCTATCATTGATCAGGTATGCTGGCTACCCAATGATAGAAGCATTGCCGTTCTCAGTAGGCAGAATGGATCTGTTCATTACTTTGTCAATGAGTCGTTGACTAAAAGTTACGAATATGAGACCGATGACAGGAAATCCAGTTGGTGTTTATCTAGTTTAGGAGCATCACAGATAGCTGTTAGTCCTGAGAATTATTCTGTCTTGTTGGCACTAAAGGGGAATTCTTTGGTAGCGATTGACCTTAAGAATAGACTAAATACGTGGGTATTTGGAGTGGTGGGGCAGAAAGAAGACAGGAGTGGCCCTGCAGCCAAGGGATTCTTTGATTACTGCTTTGGAAAGGCTATTCAAGGTACAGAGGGGGTAGATCCGATGGATCAAGTTGAGATAGAGACGTGTAATCCGTTTCCAGCGTTGTACAATAGTCGAAGAGTGTTGTTTTCGAGAGTTAAGGGGGAGATTAGCGAGGATTTGTTTAGGTTTGGGGATTGTTTGTGCATTGAGAGTGAGGAGGTGAGGATAGCTGGTGGGAGGGAGAAGGAGTTTGTGGGAAAGGTGAATGGAGATGAGGGCGGGATACTTGGTGAGCTTACCGGGGAGGCGGGACAGGGGGAGTAATGTTATGGAATAATGGAGAGAGGAGGACATTACGAGGGCGGACGAGGGCGGCCAGACGTTAATGGCATTAGCCGTCCTTCCATTGACATAACCCGGTAGCTCAACGCTCTCTGGTGCACGGATGTCCAATTTCAGATGACAATTTATTCCGGTCTGATTGGCTGATCGCGGAGGCTGAAATAATATCAATCTGCGGTATGATGGAAGAAACGGCCCCAATGGCGGGATATAATACATTTCAAGGTATTCATAGTATAATCAAGGTGGGAGCAACGTGTAGCATCGTAGAGACAGGTAAAAAATGCGCGGTTCCATGTAGAAGTGAGGAAGGTGAGGCTTAGGGACTGAACAGGAATAAAGCCAAGCGAGATGGGTCAGTAGAACAGCGTGACACGTACCAGTTTATTACACCACGTAGCTTAACTTTAGTGTAGCAACCCGTCCTACATTACTCCGCCCAGTAGTGGCTCAGTAGGCTTATCAGCAGAACAGTTATTAAGCCGACAAGGCATTTTTTCCATTTTCGGCGGCTATTTCTGAGGGGGGGGATGGATTGAAACCCCTCTGTTTCTTCCACCCTTTCTCTCTACCGTCTTCTTCCTGGTCTCTCTTCAATGTCGATGCAATCGATTCGTGGCGATCATGTCTGCGGGAACTGCGGTGCAACAGAAACACCGTTGTGGAGAAGAACACCTGATGGGATGATCACGTGTAATGCATGTGGGCTCTATTATAGGGCTAATGAGTGCCATAGACCTACGAATTTAAAGAAGCCCCCGGTGTTAGTAGCGGTGAGTAAGATGGAGCAGTTGGCATTACTTAAGGGTGGCAGTTGTAAGGGAAATGGGCATTGTAATGGCACCGGAGGGGCATTATCATGTCGAGGATGTCCTGCGTATAACAATAAGATGATGAAGAGGGGTGAAGAGGTTAAGGAGGAAGGTGAAGAGGGACGGTGTGATGCTGGGGGAGCCTTGATGGTGGCCTGTTATAATTGTGGGAGCACGGTGACTCCGCTGTGGAGGAGGGATGATTCAGGGAACACGATATGCAATGCGTGTGGGCTTTATTATCGGCTTCATGGCGTTCATAGGCCGATTAGGTTGAAGAAGGGGACGATAAAGAGGCGGAGGAGGCTGGCAAGCGAAGTGAGACTGGGGAGCGTAGCGACCCAGTCGAGCGAAGCGACCGTGTCAACGGGAGTGATCCAGGCTGGAGCGATCCACGGTAGCCGAGCTGGTGAGCCCGCTACAGCCAATCCGCCCACGGCTGGTCGATCCACCACACCTGACAGACCTACCCCTGCTCGATTCACACCTGACAGACTTCGAGAAGATCGCTCCACCCCTGCTAACCCCATTGCAAGCCCCGAACGACAAACCACCGACCCTTACATTACCCCAGCGATCACAGCGGTCTCAATTACACCCCCATTCTTCCTCCCGTCCTCCTCCCTTCCTCCCTCATCCATATCAATCCCTTCTCCTCCTGAAACGGTATCTCCACTACCGTCAGTTTCGCTTGATTCCCTCGGGACGGCAGATTCTTCGTTCCCCGGTCGTCCTACGGGGCCCACTGAATACCGGACGAAGCTCCCGCCGTTGGAGAACCTTCACGGAGGACAGCCAAGAGCATCTGCATACATTCTACCGCCAATCAAGAGCGTCATCTCGAAGCCAGAGATCAGAACTATGGCCGTAGACTTCACCTCCAGCTTCAGGGACGATAGGGACGAACCTGCCAGAAAGAGAAGGACCCAGATACGGTTGAATGAGTTGCTGAGCAAGCCAGACAGTGGCATATGAGTCCCAGGGGCAGAACTGGGTGATCAGTAGACCATGAGCGGGGAGGAGGTGTGATCTGAGGTGGATCTGTCCGTTGTTCCTGCCTGGTCTGCTCCGTCCTCGCCTGCCCTAAATAGCGACCCCGGTAAATAATCGACGCGTCGATCTTTATACGTGTATAATTTGAACGCGCTTAACGCGACGGTGGGTAATCACGCTACTCATCTATGTGACCAGTAATGATAGACATAGGCGATCCGTTACCTTTGGAGTACAATCGGAGAGCTGTAGTAGCACGTGATGAGACGGTTTCTTTGATAGATCAGATTAAGGGGGAGATGGTGAAGGAGCTTGGGAGGGGGGAGGTAGGTAGGAAGGAGGTAGTCAAGGGGGAGGTAGACAAGACAGAAGTAGGAAAGTCTGACCAGGTAAGGAGGAGGCGACCAAGTATAGATATAGGCGATCCTCTTCCACTACAATACGACAGGAAGCCCGTTGGGCGAAGGAGGATTGGCCTCCGTAGTTTAGGGGAGCCTTTACCGTTGTACGGGGGAGGCAGCGATGGGGCTGACAGGAAGGCTGAGACGAGGACTGAGACGAGGGCAGAGATGAAGGCCAGTATGGGGAAGGCCAATGGGAGTGCGAAAGGCAGCCCGTCTGACGGCACCGGCATATCCCCCGATGTATCCAGTGCGTCCAGCCCGTCCAGCCCGTCCAGCCTGTTGAGCGCGCCAAGCGCGCCCAGCGCAACCGACATACCCCCAGATCTAGCACCCCCAACCCCTACAATCCCCTCAATACCCATCCGCCTCCCGCTATCCACTCTCCTTCTCCTCGTCCTTTGCTACGCCTCTTATCTACTGGCTGACTAGTCACATGTACTCTTTAATTGATCAAATCGCCCTTGTAATGGCCGGTAATCGTCAGTAGTGTCCTCACCTCGGCCCCTCGCCGGCATCTAAATATTACATCCGTGCACCGGTAAACTTCCTACGATGCTGCTCGTATCAGCAAGAGAGGGACATCTCGTAATCCCCTGGCAACTACTGCCATACACAACCTCCATCTCTCTTTACCCACCTCTCTGCCATCACATTCACCAATTTATAGCCCCCTTATTGCCCATTTGACCCCTACGCGTTGGGCTAAATCGCCCCGATAGCAAAACTTCCGTGCACCAGTAACATACTGAGTCATACTGTGAGATAGAGCCATACAGCCTTCATCCCTTGCCCTTGCCCTTGCCCTTGCCCTTGCCCTTGAACAAAATTGCACATCGTGTATTCCTACAATCGTCTGACTCTGCTAGCGTGTTCCTGCCTCCTGACAGTCTCCTCTTCTACCATCTTCCCCCCCCCCCCCCCAACGCTTACATAATCCTTCCCGCCCACCGCCCCCCAAAAATATCTCCCGCCGCGCGCTTGACCGTACCTATTGTTAAATAACAAGTCATTTATCTATGTTACTTCCTCCTTAACTCTTTCTTCTTCTACTTAATTTCCACCTTAATTGCCCTCTAACACGTTCTTTCATCTTCCCCGTTCTTCTATCACCACTCAATTCAATAACTATGAGATCACAGTTCAAAGACGAACATCCTTTCGGTATGTATACATCTTGTTATGGCGGTGCCATTGGCTTGATATGATGGTTATTTATGTTTTTTCCCCTTTCATTTGTTTGCCTTCAATTTGTGCGTATGTTTGTTGGTTGTGGTTGGTAATCTTTATCCTAATGAGTTGTCATGGCTCATGTTCCCATCCCTCTACGTTTACTCCTGCCCTTACTCCTGCACCCGCCTTGCCCCTACCCCTTGCTATCATATCCCCCTACCCTTACCCCCCCCTACCACCTTACCCCCCTCGCTCCTTATCGCCACTCTATCTACACCGCCCGGCCCGCATCTTTTGCACCGCCCGGTGGTTTTTTTGGCGCGCTTATTTTCTGTGCACCGCCCGATATCGATAACCCATCTCCGATTTACTAACAACGTTCTAGAGAAGAGGAAAGCGGAATCATTACGAATCCGAACTAAATTCCAGGATCGAGTTCCAGTTATTTGTGAGAAAGTTGAAGAATCTGATATTCCTGAGATTGATAAGAGAAAGTATTTGGTGCCATCTGATTTGACTGTTGGACAGTTTGTCTATGTGATTAGAAGAAGGATACATTTACCATCTGAGAAGGCTATTTTTATCTTTGTCAATGATATTTTACCACCTACAGGGTCGTTGATGAGTCAGATATATGATGACAATAAGGATGAGGATGGATTTTTGTATGTTTTATATAGTGGGGAGAATACGTTTGGCAGTGAGCAACTGACTGAGCGAGCAACTGACTGAGCGAGCAGCTGACTGAGCGAGCAGCTGACTGAGCGAGCAACTGACTGAGCGAGCAACTGACTGAGCGAGCAACTGACTGAGCGAGCAACTGACTGAGCGAGCAACTGACTGAGCGAAGCGAAGTCTGTCTGCGAGAGGTCTGTCTGCGAGAGGTCTGTCTGCGAGAGGTCTGTCTGCGAGATGGCTATGAAGGTATGAGCTGGCGATGGGCTGACGAGTTAAGATGAGCTATGGAACGCCTAAGTGACAGGCGAGATACGAAATGCGGAGTCCAACGTGTGTGCCTGTCAGTATCCATCGCAATTTCAACTGAAGGGGTACTTGGTGTGACAGTTGCCACGCCGCTGAAGATTTCACACTCGAAGGAAGTCACTTGACCACCCCGCTGCGTTCCCCGATTGATAATCGATTGGTTGGTCGATATATTTAATCTTTTTTCTGTCTTTAATCATATATGTTAGGTATTTACACGTAGCACGCTATTCCAAGGGCCGCCACTTCTCCAGCTCACTGGCCAACTCCTTCTTCACCGCTCCAGCATCAACTCTACCCCCACTCTCCCTCATACACATCCCCACCAAATAATTCATCTTTCCCCTCTTCTTCTTCTCAACTATATCCCTGACAATCCCCTCATTCTCCCTAATAACCTTCCTACATATCTTCCTCAACTCCTCCCCGTCACCACCTACGCTCTTCATGCCAAACGACTCGACTAATTCCCTAATCGGAACGCCCTGATCCTTCTTGTTGTTCATAAGATGCATCATCAATAACTTGCCGTTCTGCTTGGTCAAAGTTCCATCCTCTATCAACTCAAGAAATCCTGAAAATTTCCTAATCGGGAAAAGATCCCTGGAAAATTCCTTTTCGGACTTCGTTAGACAGCCCAAAAAGTCGTGAACCAACCAATTGATGGGATTAGACAACCCCTTTTTCGTGACAACTTCTTCATATAGTTCCAAATAATAGTCTAGTAGTTCAGGATCATTCATTAAGATGTTAACATCCCGAAGTTTCAATCCATATTGCTTGATTAATCTCTCCATCTTATCTTCTACACTCATCGGTAGGCTTTGCTTAAGCTTAGGCATCACATCTTCAAGATCCAACTTGATAGCGGGAAGTTCAGGGTCCGGCATGTATCTATAATCAATAGAATCCTCCTTTGATCTCAATCTATAAGTCTTCTTACCGTCCCATCCCCGTGTCTCCACTTCATCGATGCTACCTCCGTTATCAACCACCTGACACTGGCGCTTATATTCGTATCTAATGGCATTAACAATGGCCGAAGTGGTTGGGATATTCTTCAATTCGATCCTCTGAAACTGATCAATATTAACGTTGACATCAACTCTGATAGCTCCCGTCTCTAATTCTCCCGTACAAATGTCGTAGTTCTGTAGCATCTTGGTGTACTTCTTAATGAACGCACGGACCTGCTCAATATCGTTGAAATCTGGCCTCGTGACCATCTCCACTAGTGGGATATTGGACCTATTGAAGTCAATATCGGTTGTACCGTTGTCTAACTTGTATAGCGATCTGCCTGTATCCTGCTCAAGCTGGATCTGTTCAATGCCGATCGACCTGTCCTCTGCCAATCCATCATACCGCTTGGTTAGGAGGACTTTACCGTCGTTGGCAATTGCATGGTAACGCTGGGTGATCTGGTAGCCCAACGGCTGGTCACCGTAGAAGTAGTGCTTTCTGTCGAACTTGGAGACGGCATTGACACGACAGTTCATGCCGATGGCACACTTTAGCGCGCAGACGATTGCCTGCGGGTTTAGACGGGGTTGTGATCCGGGTAGACTGACATCGAAGAATGAGACCTGCGAGTTGGGTCTTGTGAGGAGGTTTGAGGTGTTATTGTGGGATAAGGAGAAGAGTTTTCTAGCAGTTTTCAGCTGGGTATGTATCTCGAGGCCTATTTTGAGGGTGTGCATGGGTGAGGAAGTGATGAGCTGCGGGCAATGTCTGTGAATGACCTGATATCGATGGAATTTACTGATGCAGTCCTGCAGAGGAGTAAGGCCGAATTACGGTACTAGAATGGTTACGGGGAGGTATAAAAGGCGATGAAAAACCGGTGAAAATGGACCTGCGGGGAATGGGTATGGGAGGTCGATCGGCGTGAATGGGTCGATCGGCGTGAAAAACTGGCGGTCGATAGGCGTGAAAATCGGCCGTCGATCGTCCCAACTGGTTAGGGCTATAGCTACATACACCTACTTCTATTGCTATCTGTACCCACCGTTGCAGAATCACTGGATAGTGGTAGCCTACAATCATCCCATCCTCCTTACAATCATCCGGTCTGGCTTACGAACATCCCTTCTCCCTTCATCCAGACTTTCATCCCACGTCACCTACATCCCGTTCCTCCTCCACCCCTCCTCCACCACCATGCCCACACTCATCATCCCCTCTTCCCCACCCTCCCTCCAACTGGGAATCGACCTCCTCTTCCTCTCAACAACGTCCCCCTCAGACCTCCTCGGAATCAAATTGATCCCTCCCGGAGTCCACCTAGTCCATGTCACCGATCCCCTCAGCAACATCAGAGTAGGCCAGTTCATCCGCCTCGATACCGACCAATTCGCCACCTTAATCATCGATACAACCGACCAATTATCAATCAGAATCGTCGCCTCCAATTACCCGCCATCTAACCAGGATTATCTTCTCAAAATGGTACCTTACCAGACAGATTACCCCGATCAAGTGTTTCATAATCTACAATATTCCCAATATCTAACCAATCATAACGGTTTCGTTACATCCGATGATCCCTCTACGTTGGAATTACGTAAAGTAGATGATGCCATACTGAAGAACGATCCAACCAATGAACTGCTCTCGCAAAGTCTTGCCAAGTTAAATAATACCCAATTAAAACTCACTGTTATTGATCTTAGTGATAAGCACACATTGATCCGAAAAGGTGGCACGGATGCAGATAAAATGAACGATTATTTGGATCGGACTTGGTTGATTAAGCGGGCATTTAAAGGTGAGGGGGAAGAGGAGGAGCAGGGGCAGGGGCAGGGGCAGGCGGCGGACAGCGACAATGGATATATGGAACGGTTTTTAGCGGAGTTCAAGTTCTGTTTCGTCATGATGGTGATAATGAACAATCATGGGGCATATTTACAGTGGAAGGTGTTATTGGATCTATTTCTAAATAGTGTTAAGGGGATATGGAATGAGCAGACCGCGGCCAGTAATGAATTACTTGAGGTGTTTAAGGTACAGCTTAGTGTGATAGGTAAGATGGGTGGAAGTGACGGAGATAAGGAGGGGGGAGAGAACGCGTGGGAGCAGGCAGATGGCCAAGAAGGAGACCAGGCAGACCAGGCATGGGGCCAGGAAGGAGACCCAACAGGCCATACAGCGCACCAGGCAGCGGACCAAGAACAATTCTCGGTGGATATTGCCGAATTACAAACAAGTTTCAAAGACTGTCTAATTAGCATGGACCAAGTTAAAGACATAACGCTAAGATTCAGATACAATGAGATCATCCAGATCTTGAACACCAGGTTTGGCATGGATGTGGGAGATGAATTGGGGTGTGAGTGGGGTGATGAGTAGCAGATGAACACAGTAATCAGTGTGCTTGCATCTGGCCCGCCCAGCTTCGGCTCTTTCCTCCTACACCCCGTTACGGCTTCTTCCACACCCCCGCTGGTGCCCGCTTCCAGTGATTGGCCATATATCCATGTCGATTTCCTAATTAGGAAACCTTACCTCCCCTCCCGCGATGGGTCTTCCCCGCACTGAAAAATTCACTCTCACCGAGGCCGCATTCTGCTACCAGGCTGATGCTTCCCCACATAGTTAAGATATCCGTTAACCCAGTGACATTGTTGGGGAAGATGACTAGGCGGAGGTTCCCAATGGAGGTTGCATGAAAAGGACAGGACGGACTAGTTAGTTTCAGGTGGTGTTAGCGATGAGTTTGTTGGCTGGTTTGGTGGATTGATTGATTATCTGTATAAATAGCTGAGCAAATTCCTGCCAATTGTGTAGCTGTATCGAATTGGTTTGCTCAATTAATCATTCCTCCTCCTTCTATCATGTTCAGACTAACTACACGTACACGTGCTGCTGCTAACCTTTCGCCATTCAAAGCTCTCAGATTAAGAGGCTATGCTTCTATTCCTGAGACCCAGAAAGCTGTCGTCTTCTATAAGAATGGAGGTCCTCTTAAATACGAGGATATTCCTGTTCCTAAGCCAAAACCAAACGAAATCCTTGTTAATGTGAAGTATTCCGGTGTTTGTCATACCGATTTGCATGCCTGGAAGGGTGACTGGCCTTTGGCTACCAAACTTCCTTTAGTCGGTGGTCACGAAGGTGCCGGTGTCGTTGTTGCCAAGGGTGATAATGTTAACAATTTCGAGATCGGTGATTACGCAGGTATTAAATGGTTAAATGGCTCCTGTTTGGGATGCGAATACTGTATTCAAGGAGCAGAGCCAAACTGTCCTGATGCTGATTTATCCGGATACACTCACGACGGATCTTTCCAACAGTATGCCACTGCAGATGCCGTTCAGGCGGCACATATTCCAAAGGGTGCTGATTTGGCCGGTGTTGCACCAATTCTATGTGCAGGTGTTACCGTTTACAAGGCATTGAAGACCGCAGATTTGAGACCTGGTCAGTGGGTGGCCATTTCCGGTGCTGGTGGTGGATTGGGATCGTTGGCTGTTCAGTATGCCAAGGCTATGGGATTGAGAGTCATTGGTATCGATGGAGGTGCCGAGAAGGGTGAATTGGCTACCAGCTTAGGAGCTGAAGCATTCATTGACTTTACCAAGGTTCCAGATGTCGTCAAGGCTGTTCAAGAGGCCACCAATGGAGGACCACATGGAGTTATTAATGTCTCTGTGTCTCCAAAGGCCATGTCTCAGTCTGTTGAGTACGTTAGACCATTGGGTAAGGTTGTTCTTGTTGGATTACCAGCAGATGCCGTCGTTGATACTAAGGTGTTTGAGCATGTTATTAAGTCTATTCAGATTAGAGGATCGTATGTTGGAAATAGGGAGGATACTGCCGAGGCATTAGATTTCTTTAATAGGGGATTGGTTTACTCTCCAATTAAGGTTGTGGGATTGTCGGAATTGGCTGACGTTTACGAGTTGATGGAGCAGGGAAAGATTGCTGGAAGGTATGTTCTTGATACATCTAAATAAGCAGCGAGTTCCTTACGAGCGACCTACGAGCGACCTACGAGCGATAGCGAGTAGGGAGAGAGTAAGGTGCGAGCGCGCCAGCCAGGATAAGCTATAGTTAGCTAGTTAGCCAGTCAGCTAGTCGGCTAGCCAGCTAGTGGCCGGCCAGAACCAGCTGGTGATCATCTCACCCAAGTATAGCCACCAGAACAGGATATTTATGACTTTTATTGATATGATTAAGAATACAGTTTAGTTGCATGAGTGAGCACATGAGCAGATCAGTAGGTTCCAGGCTGGAAGATCAGCAGGTTCCCAGATGGGCACATCAGTAGGTCTGCACACAAGCAGGCTGGTACGTAGGGCTCATCAGCGGGTTCTCAGGGAGCAGCAGTAGGTCTCGAGATAGACAGATCGGTGGATTCTCGAGAGTAGCACATCTCTAGGTCAGCAGATCGGTGAGTCCTCGGGGGCACCACATCAGTAAATTAGCAGATCAGTGGGTTAGCAGATCAGTAGCTTAGCAGATCAGTGGGTTCTCAGACAGCATATCAGTAGGTCTGCAATCAGCAGGTTGGTACGTAGGACTCATCAGTGGGTTCTCAGGCAGCACACCACTGGTCACACATCAGTGGCTCCTCAGGGGAAGCACACCACTGGCCTCACTACCTCCTAACCACCTCAGGCATCACTCGCAAGCTCATCTAACAACCTGTTGACCTTCTCGTAAAGATCGTACAACTGAACGTCACTGAAATCGTTAGGATCCTTATCAGGATCGGTATTCTTTGCCTGGCCTAAGATCCAGCTCTCCTTGAGAGTTCTAGTTACGCTTAGCAGCTCCTCTGCTATTCTGATGATCGTCCATCCGTCGGACTCTATCTGGAGCGATTCGACGGATTGGACCTCGTAGTCTTTGTTTTCCACCGTGGAAAGGGTACATATTTCCTGGAACTTTGCCAGGAGGAGTTCGACGTTGTTGTCGAATTTTGAGAGGAGGTTAGACATGGTGGTGGGGGGGGAGTAGGTGAGGTAGGGTAGCAGTTGAGGCGAGGGAGGATTAGCTGTAGGGAAGAAGCGGACAGAAGCGATAGGAAAGCCGTAGGGAAGCCGTAGGGAAGCAATAGACAAGCAATAGGGAAGCAATAGACAAGCAATAGACAAGCC
The DNA here is from genome assembly GCA_012295355.1 of Brettanomyces naardenensis. Classification (NCBI taxonomy): domain Eukaryota; kingdom Fungi; phylum Ascomycota; class Pichiomycetes; order Pichiales; family Pichiaceae; genus Brettanomyces; species Brettanomyces naardenensis. Next base: position 663,499 of record WOTY01000007.1, read on the forward strand.
GTAGGGAAGAGCGGGAGAAAAACGAGGAGCTCTTCTCTGTGCTCCCCGGTGCGAACTAACGCGAGGACCGGAACGACCGCGAAGAAGACGGAACGACTGTCCACGACGTGGAACCACCACGAACTACCGCCAATTAACCAGCCAAGAGACAAGATAAGCTACACACAACTACTACAGTTCTTTAGACCGCCTCAGAGACACTGATCTGCTACCAAATGGAGTCGATTCACGCCGGTCTGGCGAGTACCGAAAATAACGTTCAGCCGCGTCGAGGTGATTAAGGAGAAGGACTTACGAGAAGTAGAATTGAGCCAGCAAGTAGGCTGGCCAATACAGAAACCAATCCCGAATCTGCACAAGCATCTCTGTAACATCCCTCGACGGAGTAACGCAATAACAGTCCTCCGACGAATTGATCCGGACCGAATTGACGTAACCATTGTCTCTGGGATGATCTAATGATTCCGCAACCGTCAGAATGACCGCCAGAGATGACTGCCGAATTTTTCAGTCCCTGGAGATCCGTGGGAGGCCCGATATGACGAGTTTCCGCTGCGTCGTTCCTGTGCGTGTGGATATGTCCTCTAATCTTACTGTGTCCGATCTTCCTATCCCTGCTGGCTGCTGGCTGCTCCCTGCTCCATACCGCATCCCCCTTACTCCCTCTACCTCTCCCCCCTTCCTCCCTACCACATCCTCCCCCGTCCCCCATCCCCCTTACTCCTACCGCATGCCCCCCCCCCCCCCMCCCCCCCCTCTACCGCGTCCCCCCTTACCCCCCTACCGCGTCCCCTGCTACCCCCCCTCGGACTACTTACTCCCCCTCGTTTCTTTTATGGCTGCCTCCCGGAGCTTCTCATGCCATCTCTCTGATTGGACCACCTCACATCGATTGCTTCGCATATATAAGTTGTTCATTTTATCCTTATCCTCCTCCTCCTTGTTTAATTACCCTTTGGTCGTACTCCTTTTCATAACTTCTTTGCCAATTTCACCTCAAACTCAATCATGACCCTCGACTTCCTATCAAGAAAAACCGGTGTCATCGTCGGTGACGATGTTAGAAACCTCTTCAAATACGCCCATGAAAAGGGCTTCGCCATCCCTGCAATTAACGTCACTTCTTCCTCTACCGCAGTCGCTGCTTTAGAGGCCGCAAGAGACGCCCATGCACCAATTATCTTACAGACCTCTAACGGTGGTGCTGCCTACTTCGCCGGTAAAGGTGTTTCCAATGAAGGCCAGGCTGCTTCCATTGCTGGTGCAATTGCCGCAGCTCAGTACATCAGGTCAATTGCTCCAACTTACGGAATCCCTGTCATCTTACACTCTGACCATTGCGCCAAGAAGTTGTTGCCTTGGTTTGACGGTATGTTGGCTGCTGATGAGGCCTACTTCAAGACCCACGGAGAGCCTCTATTCTCTTCCCATATGTTAGATCTATCGGCTGAGAACGACGATTACAACATCTCCACTTGTGTTAAATACTTCAAGAGAATGGCCAAACTGGACCAGTGGTTAGAGATGGAAATTGGTATCACCGGTGGTGAAGAAGATGGTGTTAACAATGAATCCGTTCATAAGAGCGCCCTCTATACGTCATCCGAGACCGTCTTCTCCGTCTACAAGGCACTTTCACCAATTTCTCCAAACTTCTCCATCGCTGCCGCTTTCGGAAATGTTCACGGTGTCTACAAGCCAGGTAACGTTGTCCTCAGACCGGAGCTTTTGGGTGAGCATGAATTGTATGCCAAGAAGCAGCTTGGAACCAAGGACGATAAGCCTCTATTTTTGGTGTTCCACGGAGGATCTGGATCCACCGAGCAAGAGTTCAAGACCGCCATTAAATTGGGTGTTGTTAAGGTTAACATTGATACAGATACTCAGTTTGCCTACTTGGAAGGTATTAGAGATTACGTTTTGAAGTACAAGGATTACATTCTGACTCAGGTTGGAAACCCAGAGGGAGCAGATCTACCTAATAAGAAGTACTATGATCCTAGAAGATGGGTTAGAGAGGGAGAGAAGACGATGAGTGTTAGGGTTAACAAGTCGTTGGTTACGTTTAATACGAAGGGACAGTTGGAGTAACCGGCAAGCGAGCGAAGCGAGCTGCGCGGTCGAACTACCTGATCGAGCTGACCGGGCTGAACTCCCTGACCGTGCTGAACTCTCTGAGTTCAGTTGCCGATAAGCCCTGCACAGTGAGCCTCCGTACCCTCCTAGTCTATCAATGCCCTATATAGTATGAATCAAGTTGAGTTTACAGTAGTTACCCCAGAGTTCTGTAGGTTGTAGATCCGAGGTCGACCTTGTAGATCGCCCGTTGTCTGACTGTACGTGCCCGGTACCTCCCCGTCACTGCCCGGTACCTCCCCGTCACTGCCAGGTGCGTTCCCCCTTCCGCCCTATAACCTTCCCCCTTCCGCCCTGGAACCTTCCCTCGCCGCCCGGTACATGCCCCCAACCCCCGATCCTTCTCCCATCCCCCTGCACCGCCCCGGAAAATTTTTCCACTCGTCACTTACCTCAGCAACTGATCACTCGTCTTATCCCTCCGTTCAACCTCCAACACTTCCACATTATACACTCAAACAACCCATCACTTATACTCTAACCTACAATGTCGGACCAGGTGGATTCAGCGCCGCCCTCCGCATCACAACATCGCCACGTGACTAGACGGCCTGCCCAGAGGTATCGTCGACGCGATGAAGCTGCTGTCGCCACCACAGGTGCCAGCGCTTCCAATAGTTCCAACAGTACCATAGCCAATGGTAACGGTAATGGTGTATCTAGTAATTCCACTACTGCTACCGCCACCTCAACCATAGCCACCACCACCACCACAGATACAACATCTCGATTCCCTCCTCTCAGCTCGCAGTTACGGACAAAGTTCGAGACGCTTACAGAGCTCTTCCCTGAGTGGAAGGTGGCTGATTTCGCCGCCATTAAGGACGAGATCGCTGGACAAGATATTAACGAGATCTCCGAGGGAATACTCACGGGGGCCATCCATAAATGGGCGCCTGTTGTGAGGAAGGAGGAGAGAAAGAGAGAGAGGACGCATGCCAGCAATAGCTACAGTAATGGCAACAACGTCAGTGCCGCTTATAATCATAGCAATGGCAATAGATCTACAGGGTTCCATCGTCATAGGGTTGAGAAGAGGGGAGCTGTGGGAGGTCCTTCTGCGGGCTTACCAGCTGGTAATCCAAGTTCTTCAGCAGCTGTGAAGGCTCCTTCTGCGAAGGCCGTTCCTGCCAAGACAACTGCTCCTGCAAAGGCTGCCGCTGCAAAGACAACTGCTCCTTCTACAAAGACTACCGGTGCTGCTGCCGCTGCACCTTCTACTGCATTACCTCAAGGATCATGGGCCAGTGCATTATCGAAGCCCGAACCTAAGGAGGTTGAGGTTAAGGAAGTGGAGGTTGAACAGGTTAGCGAGGTCGCTCCTGAAGCTCCTGCTGCTCCTGTTGCTCCTACTGCTCCTGCTGCTGCCCCTGTTGCCGCTCCTGCTCCTGCTGCTGCCGCCCCTGTCAAGGCTAAGGCCAAGAAAGTTGCTTCTCCTGCTCCTTCCAAGCCTAAGCCCATGTCCTGGGCAGATGCACTTGCTCCTAAGAAGGTCGAGAAGAAGAGAATACTAAAGAAGGAGGTGGAGCCAAAAGAAGAGGTCAAGGAGGACGAGCAGCCTGTCGTGGCTGAACCTGTTACTTCTGAGCCTGTTACTACTGAACCAGTTGAACCCGTTGCAGCTGAACCTGAAACTGCTTTACCAGTTTCTTCCACTCCTTCGGTTCCTTCTGGACCTAAGAAGTCTAAGAGAAAGCCGGTTGTCCTACCAGTTTCTGCTCAGCAACTAGGAGCATTGGATGGAATTTCGTTTGGTTCGATGAACCTCGAAGAGAAGGATGAAAGTTATGGATATCAGCAAGCACAGCAGGCTCAGCAGGCTCAGCAAGTCCAGCAGGCTCGACAGATTGCTCAGCAGGCTGCTCAAGCACAGCAAGTTCAACAGGCAGCTCAACAAGTTGCTGCCCAGCAGGCAGCACAGCAAGCACAGTCACAAACTCAGCAGACAGCTCCTACCCAAGTTGCTTCTCAAGCTGCTCAGTCTCAAACTGCCCAATCTCAACCTGCATACCTTCAACAACTCGCCTCTACCGAACTCGCTTCTTCTCCTGCAGCCTCTCCGGCAAACACCACCACTTCTGGTGCTCCTCTGATGGGTCTTCCAGCTTCCTATTATCCTTATTTCAACTACTACATGCCATTTTATCAGCAGCCTTCTCCTGCTGCTGCCAACCAATACTACATGAACTATCAGGGTGCTCAAAACCAGCAGGCTTTTGGTAACGGTTACCAGAATAAGCTGTATGGTCAATATCAGCAGCAAGCTCAGCAGGCACAGCAGGCTCAACAGGCTCAACAGGCTCAGCAGGCTCAACAAGCTCAGCAGGCTCAGCAGGCTCAACAGGCTCAACAGGCACAACAGGCACAACAAGCTCAGCAAGTTCAACAGGTTCAGGCCCAGCCTCAACAAGCTCAGTCCCAGCAGACTCAAGGCCAACAGCCAACATCGGTCAAAGATACCGGTATCAATCAATATCCTCAGCAATACTCTCAATACTCACAGTATCCTCAGTACCAGCAGTACCAGCAATATCAGCAATATCAGGCAACTCAGCAGGCACGTCAACAGGCAATAGGTGAAGATCAAACCAGTCAGCAGACTTCACAGGCATCTCAAACCTCGCAGACCAGCCAGGGACTCCCAGGCTTCTCTACCAGTCCAGCCGGTCAGCAACAGCAGACTCAGGCAGGTGCAACCTCTACCAACTCTGCAAACTCTACCAACGGATATCCTTACTATCAGAACCAGTATCAGCAATATCCTGGAGGAAATGAGTATTCAGGTAGTAGGGGATGGTTTTAGTTGAAAGCGGCTAGTGAAGCGATCTGTTAGCTTGTGCATTGGAATATCGACTGTGTCAGCAATGGAAGCTTGCGAGCTGGTGGTTGGCAAGCTAGCGGACTAGGGACTGGCGGACTGCGGACTAGCCAACTGGCAGCTAGCGAACTACGGACTAGTCAGCTAGCGAACTACGGACTAGCCAACTAGTAAACTACAGACTAGCCAACTAACAGCTGGCCAATTACACGAACAACACCCAGTGCTACTGGGTTGTTCGTCAGTGATGAAGAAGTTATAGTAGGTAAACGAACGAACTTACGAAATATTGACAGTAATACAGAACGGTAATGGTGAAGGTGTAGTTGCGATGGTGGTCATGGGGGTCACGGGGAAGTGGCCACGGAGTAGTCATAGAGTAGCGACGGAGTAGCTACGAGGATCGTCCGACTGTAGGTGGTTCCAGTGTACGGATGTTCAGTCTAATCACGTGCTCCGAACGCCATTTCTGGTGTAGAGATGCCCCGCCGCCGTCGCCGTCGCCAATCGCTATTTTTTCTTAGCAAGCCTCGGCCTACAGACCCGCTCACACCCGCAACCGCCACTGACAACGCTACGTTAACGCGCAGTAGCAATTTAGTGGTAGTACTTTTTGTGCGGGAAAAAATGCAGCCAATTTCACCTTTTTTTACCTACTCACCTCCATTTCCGCCTTATATAAAGAAGCTTCACTTTAAATTGCACACTGTAAAAATCTCTATATAACTCTTTTCTTACTATAAAGAATTTTTCCCCCATAGTTATTTTTTTCTATCAGTAGAAGGTAAGTAGTTTTCAGAGTATGTGAGCGATGGAGGGCGAGTTGAGCCGGGGATTGGTGAAGGGAGTTACGAGGGGAGGCCAGGGAGCTATGGAGCTGTTCGGTGGATTGGCAATGGCCGGGGGAAGGTCTGGTGGAAGGGTTAGGGAGGTAGGGAGCTGAAAATCCCTTCGCGAAAGAGGGAGTGGGAGGGAGAAGGGAGTGAGGTAGTGAGGTGGTGAGGTGGTGAGGAGGGAAGGTAGAAGGGGGTAGTGAGGAGGGAAGGAGGTCAGAAGGACACAGTACGAACAGGGAAGACAGCAACCAGACTATTGGTGGAAAGCCACAGCAAAGATCATGACTAAGCCAATTCAGAACATAGTGTGGACGATGTGGACGATGTTCGACGCTGAATTGAATGGCCATTGGTGTTTGGCTGTCTGGTCTCCCATGTAGCCACGGTGTCTACTCTTCTTCTGGCTGGTTGCTTCCTCAATTCGTTGGTTCTTTCCGCCGTCACACCACCTTGCGAACCCTATTGGTGTTATTGGCACTTAAATTGGCAGACGAGGGGGCAGCGATGGGGACGCGAGGGTGGGCGGGAAAGACTGGGACACGACGGGCGCGACGGGCGCAACGGGCAAAACGGGCACAGCGGGCACGACGGGCACGATGGGCGCGACGAGCTGAACGGGACACCGTTCCCGTTCCACCTGTTGCACCATCGCTACCACAGCCCTCGCGGCCTCCCCCTACCCCCCCCCATCTTTCCTACCGCGCAATTTCTGATGTTTTTCTTCGCTACCGCGTACCCTCACCCGCCTCACCCGCCTAGCCCAACTCGCCCTGCTGACCCGCCCCGCCCTGCTTACCCGCCTCAGCTCACCCGCCGCACCCGTTACCCCCCCCCCCCAGCGCGTTGTTTGTTTACACTTTTTGTTTGTTGTTTTTTTTAGGGGCCCGCACCTTCGCTCACTGTTAATCGCCTTATAATGAGGCGGATCTCCTACAGTTTGATCTTTTACTAACAACACTATTTTCTTTTTAAGAAAACAAGCAAAATGGCCAGAAAAGGTACCAGAAAGAAGAAAGATCCAAACGCTCCAAAGAGATCATTGTCCGCTTATATGTTCTTTGCCAATGAGCAGAGAGATATAGTTAGGGCTGAGAATCCAGGTATTGCGTTTGGTCAGATCGGTAAGATCTTGGGAGAGAAATGGAAGGCTCTAGATGTTAAGAACAGAGGTCCTTACGAAGCCAAGGCTCTTGCTGATAAGAAGAGATATGAATTGGAGAAGGCTGAGTATCTTAAGACCAAGGTTGAAGCAGAGTAGGTGTGTATATTAAGGTAGCGAAGCGAAGCTGATCACTGAGCGAAGCTGATCCTTGAGCGAAGCGAGGGGATCAGCTGAGTGAAGCGAGATTAACTGGGAAGCGAGGTTAACTGGGAATCGAAGCTGATCACTGAGCGAAGCGAAGGGATCAGCTGAGTGAAGCTGTACGAGGATAACTGGGAAGCTAGGGATCAACTACTGAAGCCGTGAAGGTGATCACTCAGAGTAGTTTCCTCGTGACACCAGCTCCTTTGACTAAGCTATCTGCTAAGTAATGAATGAGTACCTGTTAACAGCGATTAAATGCAGTAGTAACCCGTTCGACGAACGTCTACACGTTTACCTAATGTACAGTGAATAATTAAATACGGTAGAGGGATTGCACTAGCTACTCAGCTAGCTGCAATACAATCACACTCTCAACATGATACGTCTGCGGAAAGAAGTCAAACCCTCTAACCGACTCAATCTCATACTTACCCCCATTCTTGGTCTCCTTGAAGAACCTCTCCACGTCCCTGGCTTGCGAATGAACATTGCACGAAACATAGACGATCCTCTTGGGCTCAAACTCGCTCAATTGATCAAGAAACACCTTATCGCAGCCCTTTCTAGGTGGATCAAGGATCACCGACGTCTGGTCCCTGGGGAAGTCAATCTCCTCAAATAACCTCTCGGCTTTCCCCTGTATGAACTCACAGTTCTCCACCTGGTTGATCTCGGCATTCTTCTTGGCGAATCTGATCGACTGTGCAGAGATCTCAACTCCCTTGACCTTCTTGACACTCTTGGCACTGGCTATTGAGAAAAGACCTGATCCGCAATAGGCATCAACTAGATAGGAGTCGTTTCCAAGGTTCAACTTGCCTTGCACGTACTCGATCACCAGCGGTAGGATCGAATTGTTGTTCTGGAAGAACTCGTTGGCCAAGAACGTGAATCTTAACCCGTTAACGTACTCGTTAACCACCGAATTATGATCGGTAACGCATACTTTGGTGTGTAGGCCATCCAAAGTCTTCTCCTGACTAACCTTACCGTCCTCATCCCTCGACCCTTCCACCTCCTGACCATCAACTAACGTATTCTCCCTCAATAATAACGTAGCTCCCTTCTTACCGATGGTACCATCTCTATCAAATAGATTAGCCAATCTATGCCTCTCATTCCTCATTCCCTGCCGGACAATATTGGTACCAATGATACAGTCTTCTATGTCCACGACCCTACCCTTTCCCTCCTGTTTCACTCTCCATTCTGGCCGACCTTTGGCCTCGAATCCTATGTTAGGAAGAGCGTCTGGTCTGGCTAGCATGTCCCCCATATCGTAATGGGGTGTCAATTTTGTACGATAGCCGATCAGCAAGGGACTTCCGACGGTCGGTTCAACCGTGATGTCTCTCTGTGTAGTTAGATAATGATATGCGTTGACGATGGTCTGCCTCTTAAGCTCTAGCTGGTCCCTATAGGAGATGCTCTGGAGCTGACACCCCGAGCAGATGCCGAAATATTTACATGGGATGGATTTAATACGCAGTGGTGACGGGGTCTGGATCGACAGAAGGTCACAGTTCACGTAGCCGACTCCGCTGATGACCCGCTTGAGGTCGATTAGGCGGATTTTGACGATATCAGAGGGTAGGGCGAAGGGGATGAGGCAGACGACGGACTGAGGGATGCGAACGGGGCGAACGGGGCGAGCAGAGCGAGCCACGTGAGCCCCCGTGGAGGCTGAGGGATCTATAGATGCATCAGTAGCGGAGGGATCAGGATCAACACCTGCACCAGTGCCCCCATCTGTGCCCCCATCAGCATCTGCACTAATTGATGCACTTTCAGCAATTGATGCATCTCTATCTGCTGTCACGTCGGCCTGCTCGGCCTGCTCGGCCCCCTCGGCGTCCTCCCCAGTCATCACCCTTATCACAGCAATTCCATCCCCCCTAACATCCATCCCAATCACTTCAACGTCCTCAACAACCTCCCCAAACATAATATGATTCATGTCACCGTCATTGACCATTACATCTTTTTCTGCGATTTTATGTTTCTGCAAGAGCTCAGGAATGATGAACTTGGTCAAGACACCGTCCGCCGTAGTCATGTCGGGATCCAATCTTTTCAGGTTCTTATCTCTTCTTCTTCTCCTTCTACCCCTTCCTTTCTTCTCTAACTTCAGTCGCTTTGGATCGATGGTGACCAAAGGACTTGGCTGTCTCTTTTCAGCAGGTTCCATAGTGTAGAGTGATCTGTAACAGGGGCGAAGAGGGGTTAAAAGCGCACGTTTTGAGAAGATCCTGAGCATAAGAGCTGAGGAAGTACTGGTGGGAAAGTAACGGAGGAGATCGAGTACGAGAAGATGGTGAAAGGTGAAGTGAAAAGTTGAAGTGAAAAATAAGTGAAAAATTTAGTGAGCGGCTCGAGGAGGTGGGTTGGGGGGGGAGGTGGTAAGATAGGGAGGGAGGTGGTAAGATAGGGAGGGAGGGAAGATAGGGATCATGAGGCGGAGGAGGAGAGGAGAAGGAGCAGATGCTGATCAGCGTGAGATGAAGTGGTACAGCAAGGCAAATGAAGAGAAGCATCAATAACATACTGTTTAGTATCCATCCATAGAGAGATCCCACACCGCCACATAGTCTTCTCACCAGCCACATAGAAGATCCCACCGCCACATTGTTAGTCTTCTCTCCAGCCACGTCCTTGGCCCTCGCGGGCCCTCCCCCAGCCACGCTCCCCCCTTCCACCCCTCGTGTAAATATAGAAGCTCGGCTCGTCTCTCGATGCCCACAACGGCCATCACTTCCTCACGGTCTCCTCCATATTCAACAAATATCCACATTGCATAGTAACTCCAACCTCATAGTTACTCACTCCAACCTCTTGTACTACCATCTACCGCCGAATTGGCCTACACGATCAGTTGGTTCCACCCCACTTACTATCCCCCCCAGCTATGGATGCCTACTACTCCCAGCCAATTGCTAAGGGTAACACCTACAAACTTCTCGACAACACCGCGGATATCCATCCCACCAAAAATTCCCCGTTTAAGGTGGTCATAGTGGGAGATTCCGGATGTGGTAAGACCTCCCTATTTACCTCCTACATTAGGGGCTACTTCCCTACCGACTACGAGCCCACCATATTTGAAAATCATAGAGCGTTTGTCCAGTCGCAGACGAACGAGATCCTCACCGTTGATTTATGGGATACCGCAGGACAGGAGGATTATGAGCGAATCAGACGGTTGAGTTATCAGGATGCCAACGTTGTCATCTTGGCATATTCGTTAGATGCCAAAGATTCGCTATTAAATATCCCCGAGGTCTGGGCACCGGAGATCATCAATTTCTGCCCCAATACACCGATTATACTTGCCGGATTGAAGTCCGATGTGGCGGAGTATAAAGTTGATCCGTATGATGCCATGAAGGTTGCGCAAAACATTGGTGCTGTTGCACACGTTCCATGTTCTGCCAAACAGATGTACAATGTTGAGGAGCTATTTGATGCGTGCTTTAATGTTGTTTATAACGGGAAGAAGGTGACGCCGGGATCGCCATCGAAGAGAACTAGCGGGCATTTTAGAAGTCATAGCAAGCAGAATAGTATTACGATGAGTTTGAATAGTATTACTGAAGGTATAAGACGGAGAAAGAACGTTGAAAGGGAGCCTGAGAGGGTTGAAGAGAGTCCTGGGAGATATCAGGACGACTACGAAGTCAGGGAGCCTGATTTTGGGTATGATAACAACTATACGAGGGTGGAGGAGAAGAGTGGGTGTTGTGTGATCACCTGAGCTAGCCGAGGATGGGGGTCTGAGAAATCATCTCTAACTGTTTATTCTATACAATAAATTGTATTATCTATCGTGTCGCATTAGGGGGATGCGAGGAGCCCCGACCCCAAAGGCTTTCTGCATTGCAACCTGTGAATGGGCGGCCCCTCGTGTAGGGAGTCCCGTTCTGTCCCTCTCTCTCGATGTGCGCTACCCTAATTGGTGCCCCACGCATACGAGCTACGCTCGCACGCTCGGTGCTCGGTGCTACACACCAGCCATCGTAAACAAATACTTCCCCAATACCACCATCGTAGGTATCCCCGCATAAACAATCATCCTAACAATTATCTCCCCATCACCCCTATCCTTTTCTCCATAACTCTTCCCCTTCCTTTCCTTTTCTCCCTTCCATCCTATCACCTTCATCAACACCGGCTTCGAAGCACTCTTCCAAATGGAAACGCTGGCAACACCAACGGCTATCCTCAATGCCATCTTGGGCAATCCCTCGTACGTAAATGGTACATCTTCAGGTTTAAATCCATCAATACCAGTACTGTAATTGGCCAATAACCAATGAATGGTATCCAATCCAATCAAAACACCCACAAATGATACGCTATCTTCAAAGCACGGACAAGGATCCAATGCAACGGGATGTAAGTAGACGAGAAGGTAATAAAATGCGGTCAGTCCAAGGGGAACCAAGATAGATGGATCATTCAACAATATTTCATCCCACCAATCTCCTAGATACATCCTAATTACAAACACAACAGATCCAATGATAGATCCCACGGCAAGATCAACGTATCCGTGCATGCCGCAATAGATTCTACCCAACACCAAGGTCAGGAAGTAGACAAAGGTGGCAATTAAGATGGATAGATTGAAAAGTAGGGAATGATTGTCCCAGTTGTTCGATAGCAAGTGTAAAGCCAACAAACAGACGCTGGTAGCATTGGCAGTATGACTAGAAGGACAACCGCATTCCTGAGCAGTATAATGACTTAGCGTAAGTCTACGTAGAGGAGGGGATCTAGGACGAGGTAGGCAAAGGTAATCTTTAACGAATCCCGTTAGATAGATACCTAAGCCGAGTACCGCGACGGAGTCACGGAGTAGTTTTGTATAGCCAAACCAACCCGGTAAGGGGCACATTAGAACGTAGAACATATGGGCTCCTAAGTTAGCGGAGTAGAGGAAGTAATAGTCGAGTGATTTGCAGCGGAAGTAGGACTGTAGGTAGCCTAGAGAGGGGGATTCTTTGTTGATGAGGTTGAGGAAGAGGGAGCGGAGTTGGAAGCGAAAGGGGGACATATGGGCCTGATAGAAGGAGGGTTTTCTGAGTCCAGAGTCCAGGGTGGAGGTATTAGAGAGTTCCATTGTGGGGTGGGCGGGGCAGTGTGGACGGGTGGAGCGTGGGCAGGTGCAGTGTATCCCTGGTGGATTAATGATCAGTTAAGTAGTCGCTTAATTGAGCGGCCAGTAAGTTAATTGAGCGGCCAGTAAGTTAATTGAGCGGCCAGTAAGTTAATTGAGCTGTCAGTAAGTTAATTGAGCTGTCAGTTGGTTGAGCAGTCAGTTGGTTGAGCAGTCAGTTGGTTGAGCAGTCAGTTGGTTGAGCAGTCAGTTGGTTGAGCAGTCAGTTGGTTGAGCTGTCAGTTGGTTGAGCTGTCAGTTGGTTGAGCTGTCAGTTGGTTGAGCTGTCAGTTGATTGAGCTCGCAGTTGGTTGACCTCCAGCCTGTTCGCTCAAAGACAATGGCAAATTGATGCGATGGAAAACAAGGCAGACGCTCTACGTACCGCCGATCTCCGTATGGGTATATGAACAATGAACGATAATTCGTGAAGTTTTGGGTAGTTAATGATGAAGGAAGAAGAAGCAATGGGTGATCTTTGTTAGAGGATAATTGATTTTGTTAGCGCGGGAGCAAAAAGGGTAGAATCGGGGCTCGGGGGCAGGGGGAACGGGACGCAGGGGGACGCGGCCCGGTAGGAGTGGGAGGAATGGCAGGACTGGCAGGGGCAGGGGGAGTAGGGGAGGCAGGGAGGCTGAGACGGTAATTGGCCTTTTAATGAACTTAATATCATCAGTAATTGCTAACATAACACGTTAAGAACACCGATAGAGAAGGTTTGCGGTATAAGAATATGGGGAGGTTTGAAGAAGGCTATACGATAGTGCTGGTCCTTCCTTTTTCAGAGTATCTCACACCTCATCAATTAACTATGCGGATAGACCATTTTAATATTGCCAATCGTTGCATTCTGACGAAAGATTCGTAATCTACACGAGTTTTCTGATGATATACGATTGATTTTGTATAATTATTTGTCTCTGTAGGTAGAGATACATGGGGTACTAGGGAGCATTACACCACCAATACCGCGACATGGTATGACATACGAATTTGTTGTACTATAGCAAGGATTGAGTTTATCGTGCTTCTTTACTATATTGAATAGATTAAAGTTACTATAGTTCGTGAATGTGGGGGGGGGGAAGCGTGAATGTGGGCGAGAGGAATGCGGGTGTGGGGGAGAGGTGGAGCGTGAGACGGAGTGGGGGAGAGAGCGTGGGAGGGAATGGGAGAGCGTGAGAGAGCGTTAGAGGGAGAACTTGAGGGACAGACAACGGAGAGCCGTAGTGCTTCGTGATACACATCCCCCAGCACCAGTCAATCTCACAAGTGGGTTCCTAAAATGCGTGTGGCCCACTGCCTCATATACTCGTTATTTTAAACCTCTCGTTGCTCTTCTCCTTTATCAAAGCCAACAACTGATAGTTGGTCAGCGACCCTATCGATAATCCGCCTATCGTCTTAGAAATCTCCTCAGATCCCCTGGGAACAGCGTCATCATTCCTGCCGTCGCCTCCCAAGAGCATCCTCTTGAGACAATCGTTCTCCATTTCCAGCGTCTTCACCTGTATCCGAAGATCTGAGATGTGATTGTTCAACGTAGAGAATCTCTCGCTCATCTCTTGCTCCTTCTGTCTTCTTTTGATCCTGAATCGAGCAGACGCCTCCGTATTTCTTCTCCTTCGCTCAGTTTCACTCGTAGTCCGTCTTCTCTTACGACTGTGACCCTCATCGGTGCTATCATTATCAGTACTATCACCAAGTTCTGCCTCCCTCTTCACCTCTATCTCAGTATCAGGGAGGTCCTCCCTATCGGAGGGTATATCTTCCATATCAGAGGCCATATCAGAGGCTAATCCTTCCTTCTTCACCTCTAAGTCCTCCCTGTCGGGAGCTGAACCATCTCTACTCACCTTCAAATCCTCCCTACTCACCACCAAATCCTCCCTTCTCACCTCCAAATCCTCCAACTCCTCCAACTCCTCCCTCTTCACCTTCAAATCATCGCTATCACCTGACATATCCCTCCGACTTGCCTCCAATTCCTCCATCACCTCATTGTCACTGCGTAATTTCATTGTACCTGCCTAGTTAATCCTGTCCTAGCCTATCCTATCCTAGCCAGCCTTTCCTAATACAGTCTTTCAAACTCGATCTTAGCCACAATGACTCCAGTCATATGACTTTTGCTGACCTGCTGTGGAGTTTCTGGCCGGAAATGATGTGGATTTTATCGTTCGACGCCTTATTGGGAAAAGAAATACCCTCGGGGACTAAACTGTCCAATGAGATGGTTGCTGGGCTTTGACGAGATCTCTGGCTATCGTCGCGTCGATTTCTCTTATCCTACTGTGTACATAGGTTATATCCGTATTATGACTACATAATCGTGGCCGATCTATCCACCTACTCCCTGTGCCCGTCTGTACGCTCTGTTTTGCTCCGTTTCTCTCTTAATTCCTGGTGCTTCTCTACCATATCTAAATCCTCTGATGGTTCCTCCATACAGTTTCGCTACGCTAAAGCCTCACCTCAAAGGGGAAGTGTGGCACTCCCTGAAAAATATCGTACCTACCAGTATAAATAGGAGTATGATTCTCCCCGCTTAGAATTGACGTGAGACGTCAGTTGAAACCCCGAGACTAAACGACAGGCTAATGACTGACTTACTGACTGAAATCTGCCGGTTGAGCCATAGTCATATAGTCATGTCATGTCATTTCATGGTAACTACGTAGTACTGGTGGAGAAGAAATACTTGGGATTATTACCAAAGTAGTACAATAAAAGGAGTAAAGCGGAATTCTGATTTTGGGGGTCGTATTATACGAGCTCGGTTAGAGATCCGTAGAAAGGATTGTTTCATAGAATAATTCATAGCATAATTTTGAAAAGATGGGGTAGGGGTAGGTAGCTCAGGTAGCCCAGGTAGCTACTCAGATAGCTCAGATAGCTCAGATAGCTCAAATAGCTCATATAGCTACTCAAATAGCCTGTTCCTTACATAAGTAAGACAGCAGCTCCCAAAATCCCTGCGGCTCCAACGGCAACCTTATTGGCACCACCGGTGAAGGTCTGGACAGCGGAGGCAGACGACGAGGCCTCGGTGGTACTGACGGACTCAGCAGAGGCAGTTGATTCCTCGGGAGCACTTGAGGCAGCCTCAGAGGAAGGTGCAGCAGAAGATTCGTTGCTGGTAGGCTCCTCAGAGGTGGACTCAGCGGTAGACTCAGAGGTTGGCTCCGACGAAGGCTCCGAGGTAGGCTCAGTGGTGGACTCATCAGTTGGCTGAGAGGAAGAAATAGCAGAAGAGCTTGGTGCACATTCTGTTCCAGTTGGCTGTGTATCGGTGTTACATTGGGCCAAAGCGGAAGTTAAGAAGCTTCCGTAATCGTCCCATAAACACCATCCACAGGCCAAACAGTCAGGGACTAGGGCTAAGAATCCTGAGCCGCTGGAACACAAACAGCTGGAGTCATAGTCTCCGTCGGTGTTTCCATCAGGGGAGCACTTTCTTGCCTGGATGATGGCATTACCACAGTAGGAATGACAATCATAGGAGGCATCATCGGGTTTAGCGAATCCCAAGGCTTCTGCCAAGGGATCGGCAACAGGCGAAGCACTGGTTAGCGAGAGAAGTGGGAGTAGGAGTAACGAGAGCATTGTCGAAGCGAATGTGGTTAAGGGTAGGAGAGGATAGGGAAAGAGGGGAGAGACATAGCGGTTATTCGAGGATTGTCGACAATACCACTACTTATATAGTAGTTGAGAGGAAGAAGTGGACCAATAATAAGACTACAGGCGGATGGCGGATGGCAGATAGGCGGATAGACTGGTCGATCGGCAGCAGATGCTCGAGTCTTAGACCTGTGAGGCGGTAAAAAGCCGCACGAAAGAAGCCTATAGTGCACGAGAGAAGCCTATAGCCCACGAGACATGCCTATAACCGACGACAGATGCCTATATCCTATATAGTAAATACAGAAACCGATCGGATTGGAAAATCCGGAGACCCTGCGTCTTCTTACAGACAGAACTGCCTGGGACTGCCTAGTAGCACGCACTTTTCGGAGTCCCACGTGTGCAGCCGTTTTTCAGGCAAGAATAACCAATCGGATGTCTAGAAACCTAAGGCATCTGTTGACAAGTTACCCGCTTCTGCAGTAACGAATTGACCACCTGAGTCCGTCGAGTCCCGTTCATCTGCCCGATTCTGCCGTATCCCACTTTTTCAGTAACATCCGTACACCGGCCAGTAACCCCCCCCCTCCCCAGATTTTTCAGTATCTGAGGACTAACAAACAAGGTTAACCCACCGGTTGTTCCTCTCCTTCTTCATCAACTAATAGCACATCCTTTGCCATGGTCACACCTCTATCGTTCAAGCAGAGAGCAGAGTATCTGGATTCTCAGTATGAGGACCACTCGGATCTATTTGAAATCCCGACGTTTGAATCGATGGGTCTCAGGGATCGTCTGGAGGGGAAGTCGGGGGAGTCAGGAGAGTCAGGGGACACCGGCAGTGGCAGCAACCACTCATCCCCCCATAAAGTCACCTACCTTTGTGGAAATTCGCTCGGATTAATGCCCAAATCAACGCCGTTGCTCGTTAACAAGGAATTGAAGGCATGGGCAGACCGGGGAGTCGAGTCCCATTTCAGGCATCCGCTGGAAAATCAGGGATGTGTCAATTGGGTCGATATCGATTTGCCTGTAGTCCCTTTATTGGCTCGAATTGTCGGCGCAAGACAGAACGAGGTGGCATGTATGGGTACATTAACTATGAACCTCAATTCATTACTATGTAGCTTCTACCAACCCACCAAGACCCGGTACAAGATTTTATTTGAGAAGCACGCATTTCCGTCCGATTATTACGCGATGTTGAACCAGGTGAGGTTACACGGACTTGACGAGGAGGACGCGATAATCCAAATGGCCCCGCGAAAGGGGGAATTTCTCCTAAGGACTGAGGATATCCTCTCCACGATAGAGAAGGAGGGGGAATCGATTGCCGTGGTATGCTTTTCTGGTATTCAGTATTACACGGGGCAATATTTCGATATGGAGAGGATCACCAGGGCGGGTCATGAGAAGGGATGTATTGTGGGATGGGATTTAGCACATGCGGTTGGTAATGTTGAAGTGAAATTACATGAGTGGGATGTTGATTTTGCGGCCTGGTGCTCGTACAAGTATTTGAATGCAGGACCTGGAGGGATTGGCGGGATTTTCATTAACAGCCGGTTCTTTGAGGACTCAAACTGGAGGCCGAGATTGGCAGGATGGTGGGGAAACAACTCGAGTATTCGGTTTGAGATGCGTGAGAAGTTTGAGCCTATTCGGAGTGCGTTAGGATTTAGACAGAGCAATCCGAGTGTTTTGGATGTGGTTTCGTTGCGGTCGGCATTGGAGACGTATGAGAAATGTGGAGGGATTAAGAAGTTGAGAGAGAAGTCGAAGGAGCTGACGGGATTTCTTCAGGAATTGTTAGTGGCCTCTAAGTATTATAGAGAGAAAGAGGAGGAGGGAGAACCTCATTTCACTATAATCACTCCGTTGAAGGCTGACGAAAGAGGAGCTCAGATATCACTATTATTTGGGCCAGGAGATGTTATGGAGAGAGTGTTTAAGTATATGAACGAGAGGGGGGTCATATGCGATGACAGGAAGCCGAATGTGATAAGATTGGCTCCTGTGGCATCCTACAATGGGTTCAGGGATTGTTATGAGGGTGTGAGGGTGATGGAGGAGGGACTCCGGTTTGCGAGTGGGGGTCGGGAGAGTACAAATTTACAGTGACGCAGTTTTTAGTCTAATCGAATTGTGTGTCCCGGCTTTTGAGGATCGGGGATTGGTAGAGTATATAAGTAGGAGGAATTCTGTAGGGAGGGGGAGGGGGCTACCTACAGTCGTCAGAGCAAGGGCAACACCTTCAATGGCCAGTGCTAGGGTTAGTGCCAGACATAGGTCTACAGTCCCTAGTGCTAGTGCTAGGGCTAGGGCTGCTGTCCCTACAGCTACCGTCCCTACAGCTACCGTCCATCGCAATATCTACTGCGCCACAAGGTCCTGGCGGCCTTGGCGGCCCTTGTGCCACGACCCTCCTTCCATGCATACACCTATTCCCACCTTCGCTGCATCTAAATGATGCCCCATCACGTCAATCTCCCCGTTACTAACAGCCATGGTCGGGTTACCAAGATATGCAGATCAGCGAAGCAACCAAGGCAGCCAAGAAGCGGAACTTTTCAGATCGTTCCCCCCCCYCCCCCCCTACAAAAATCGGACGCCGCAGGACCCTGCATGAGGCTCATCCACTTCCGTTGACATCTGCATATATTAGTGTTGTGCACGTGACTTTTCACTATAAATTTTCATTCTCTTGCATAGACCGACTGATTGTGCCGTTTCACATGTCCACATGCACACAGTAAAGTATGGGAACGCAATGGAGGTAACTTGACGTCACTTTGGCCAGCTGAAAAGTCTGTGGTGGCAGAAATTATTCAAGTCCTATCTAGGTAGCCTGTGGTTCGACATATTTCCTCATTGCGACTATGGCATAGGGTCAATTTTGATGGATCTTCTTAGCATATATAGGCGGTAGATCCACCAGAGTCGAAGCAATTGAATCGTCATATGTCAATCAGACGGGATTCAATCGATCGATCTTAGCTTTCTTCGTTCTTCGTTGTCCCGCCAACCCACCATGTCTAATTCCCTTAAGGAGAAATCGGAGGCAAGGGAAGCTATCAGAGAGGGAGTGTTCACTACCGAGAGTGCTGCATCTTCCGAATCTGACTTCCTTCTTCCTCAATATGAAGCTGTTACCGGTGAACAGCCTCAGGGACTCGAGGTCCAGTCGTATGAAGAGGATATAATCGATGTTAAGAGCTACGCTAAGAATCTATTCAAAGATCCTGGTCACAGATCTTTGGCTTATGTCAGATCTATCTTCCCTATTCTTAACTGGATCACCCACTATCCTTTTGAGCTTAATTGGATCTATTCTGATTTCGTTGCTGGTCTAACAGTCGCTATAGTCCTCGTTCCTCAAGGTATGTCGTACGCACAACTTGCTACCTTGAGTCCTGAATACGGTCTTTACTCTTCGTTCGTCGGTTTGATGATCTACGCCTTCTTTGCTACCAGTAAGGACGTCTCTATCGGTCCCGTGGCCGTCATGAGTATGGAATTGGGTAAGATTATCGGCCGTGTTGAAGCCAGAAGTAACAACGCTTATCTTCCTCACGAGATTGGTACCACTTTGGCCTTACTTTGTGGTGCCATTACACTTGGAATCGGTCTCCTAAGACTCGGCTTCATCGTCGAACTCATTCCTCTACCTGCAGTTCTCGCTTTCATGGGTGGTTCGGCCTTTAATATCATGTTAGGTCAAATCCCCGGTCTAATGGGCTTCAGCAAGTACGTTAATACCAGAGATGCTTCCTACAAGATCGCCATTAACACCCTAAAGAACCTCCATCGCACCAAAGTTGATGCTGCTTTCGGCCTTGTTTCAGTGTTTATCCTCTATTTCTGGAGATGGGGCGCTGCTCAACTCTATAAGAAGTATCCTAAAAACAGGGCCTTCTTCTATTTGCAGCATATCAGAGCTGCCGTCGTGATTATCTTCGCAACCGTCATTTCTTGGGCCATTATTAAGGATTATCCTCCTGGTAAGACACCCGCTTACAAGATTATCGGTAAGATTCAATCAGGTCTAGGTGATGTTAAGTTGTTCCATCCTCCTCCAGGATTAGCCAAGGATTTAGCGCCAGATTTACCTGTTGCAACAATCGTCTTGGTCTTGGAACATATCTCTATTGCCAAGTCCTTCGGTAGAATCAATGACTATAAGATCAACCCTAACCAGGAATTCATCGCTATTGGTGTCACCAATTTAATTGGTACCTTCTTTAATGCCTATCCTGCAACTGGTTCCTTCTCTAGAACTGCCCTTAAGTCTAAGTGTGGTGTTAGAACTCCATTTGCTGGTATCTTTGGTGGCTCCTGTGTCTTGCTCGCAATCTATTGCTTCACTTCTGCCTTCTACTATATTCCTCAGGCTGCTCTTTCTGCCATTATCATCCACGCAGTGAGTGACTTGGTCCCTTCATGGAGAGTCACATGGAATCTCTTCAAGGTCAACCCTCTCGACTGCGGTATCTTCATAGTCGGTATCTTTATCACCGTCTTTGCTGCCATTGAAGATGGTATCTACTTCGCCGTCTCAGCTGCTGCCGCCGTCATTCTCTGGAGACTTTGCATCACCAACGGTACCTTCCTCGGTAGAGTTAAAATCGCCGAGACTGTTAACCCAATTGTGCACCACAAGGGTGACGCTTCAAACCGTAATGCCAGCTCAACTCAGGTCATCTACAACTACAAATGGGTCCCACTACCTCAATTCCCTGGAAACCCAAGTAAAGTTCATACACGGTACATCAACTCAAGGGTTGACATCAGATTACCACCTCCAGGTGTCTTGGTTTACAGGCTTTCCGAGAGTTTCGTCTATCCAAACAGTTCCCGTCAATCGGACGCTATTTTGGACGAGGTTAAGAGAAGTTACAGAGATTCAAGAATCAACAGGCAAATTACCTGGAATCATCCTGGTCCTTTAATTGTCAGAAACCCCTTCAAAGAGGCTGCCAAGGCCATTAAGAGGACCCGTGCTAACTTCAGACGTAAGGGTGATAACGATGTCGAAGAGGGAGCCGAGCAGGTCGAGATCTCCAGATTCAACCCTGATGATCATCGTCCAGAGTTGAAGATTGTGCACCTTGACTTTTCACAGGTTGTTTCCATCGATACTACTTCTGTTCAGGCTTTGATTGATTTGAAGAAGGCTATTCAGTTACATTGTGGACCCGAATTCGAGATTCATTTCTCTGGTATAATTAATCCTTGGGTCATTAGAGGATTGGTTAATGCCGGATTTGGTGGACAGGACGAGGCTGATGCTGGTAAACTTGCCAAGAACGCTACATTGGAAAGTAATGAGGATGAAGATGGAAGTCCTGATACCGATGATCCATTATCTGTTAATATAGATACTGAGAATGTCGCACAGGGTGATAGCAGTGAGAATAGGTATTTGGATGTGGGAGTCAATAATGGAAGACTTAGAGCCTTATATGATAGCAGGCATCCTCATTTCCACTTTGATATTCCTTCGTATTCGGAGTTTGATGCTTGAGCTACCGAGCACAGGCATTGGGCACTGACTGAGATATCGCCATTAGATGGCATCGTAACGAGTTATAGTTCGCATAATAAATATAATAAACGGAGATTAGTCAACATGAGCATGAGGTGGGTTGGGGTAGTCGGTCCTCCTGGCTCTCAGCAATAGCTTACGGTCCTCCTCATTTACTCGATATCGCTCGTAAATTCGACGTTCGTCAGTCAAACCCGCTCATCTCCCATCCCTTGATCATATCCAACCACGAGGCCTCTCTTCCCTCACCTCCCTCATTCCTCCCTCTCCAAACCTCCATCATCATCTGCTTACCAATCCATTTATCGCCAGCATCGAACCATACTCTACCTAACTCATCGTACCTCCCCTGTAATCCCCTGCTAACAGCATCCGATCCACATAGAAAGAAGCACCAGAATGGTGGCTCTATCTTAAAGTCCTTAGAGAACCCGGGATCCAACGAGATCCTCCTAAGTTCCTCTAGATGATGTAAGGTTGAACTAACATACGACTGTAGTAAACTGGGATCAGTATCCTTAATTATCCTGAAGAAGAACATAAGGATTGTGTTGTAGAAGCACATGATGAGGTGGTACAAAGTCTCGTGAAATAGACTATGATATCTGAACTGAGAGTCTGGTAACACCTCATATAAATTCCACGGAAGCTTCCAGGTCATAAGATCTTCTTCTAGATCACAGCAAAACTTGGGGAAGTTCCTTGGAAACACCTTCTTGCGCAGAAACCAGTTCTTGTGGTTCGCTATAGTGACGGCTCTTATCATGAGGTCCAGCAGAGACATAGGTATACCAAAGCTTAGCTCTATTGAGGAGATACCGTCGACTTTATTGATATCAAATGGTACGGGGATGT
This sequence comes from Brettanomyces naardenensis, assembly GCA_012295355.1. Taxonomy (NCBI): domain Eukaryota; kingdom Fungi; phylum Ascomycota; class Pichiomycetes; order Pichiales; family Pichiaceae; genus Brettanomyces; species Brettanomyces naardenensis. Next base: position 685,774 of record WOTY01000007.1, read on the forward strand.
TCAACTGCTTGACTTTGTGCACCGACATGAGATGTTGGGGCTTTGTGGGTTTGAGAGATAGGCCTGTGAGGACAGCGACCTCGTTTCCCTGGTTGTTGATTTCGGTTTTGGCGTTGAGGGGCCTCCATTCAGCCGATGCGGGAGTCTTGGACGACTCAGCGGAGGTAGCATCTTGAAGGAGACTCTGTTGCTCGTGGAGGGGAGATTTACCAGAGCTACTAAGGTCATTAGGACGACTGGAACTACCACCACCAGCTTCCTGTGGATTCTGGGAATCATCATTACCATCATCATCACTATCACCGCTGCTTTCCTCCCCACTGTCCCCTCGACCACCGCCAAAATGAACCGTAAACGACCTCGGTGGCCTGTCGACAACCTGTGGCCTATTCGCCAACCTCTTGGGAAGATCCAGCCTAAAGTGGTTCTCGTCGTCTTCCTCCCCACCTTCCCCACTCCCAGCCTTAATCTCTATCTTATCATACTCATCAGGTAGAAACGAATCGTCGAACTTAAACTGCTTGATCATGTTATAGTTTTCGTCCAAATCCTCGAATCCCGGCTCCTTAATCTGATAATGTTCAACGTCAATCGTGGCAGACGAATAGAAGAAGAAGTGCATAAATTTAACCCACGTTAAAATAGTTTCCAATTCATGATCTGACTTTAGATCGAGTCCCATAAGATACTCTCTAATCCCCTGTAATACCGTATAGAGCAACTTATAATTGAGCACAATGTTAAGGCATTCATCCTGCTTAATTGCCAAGATGAGAGTCAACAGCAAGTGCTTGATGAGTCCTGTTGATACGAGGGTATCTAGTAGATTGGTATCAACGATTGTTATAGGTTCATCTTCAGAGTAGGTACCTATCAAAGGTAGAATAAGTCGAGAGAGATTGACTAGAGAGATCTCTCTGAAGGCAATATAGCAGCGAAGGTAGGATAGGGAGCCTTGGTAGAGGCCAAAGCTGTTGAAAAGAAGACGATATTGGGCGAAGGAAGAGATGGAGAGGATGATTATGATGAGCGTTTGGGGGAGCTGGCGGTAGAGATAATCAGAGAGATGCTGGGATGTAAGGGCATTGTCTGGACTTTGTCCTGGCAGATGGTCAGAAGGCTGTCGTTTCTGGTCCCTTGAAATCGGGAGGAAATCATCCACCCCCTGTTGCTGCTGCCGCAGCAGAATATCCCTGCCCCGCAACAGCCCATCCTTCCCCCTCAACAACTCCACGACTCCTCCCTTAAAGTCCAAAAAGACCAACCCCGTACACGACCTCCCGAACATCCTCAACAAATCCCTAACCTTGTCCACCTTCAACAACCCTGAAAAGGTCGCCTCTCTTCTCTCGACTTTCAATGCCGCCATTACTTCATCCATTCGAAACGTTTCCTCGTCCGCCATGCCAAACTTATCCACGATCCTACACCGTAGTCCTTCGGTAGTTCCATAATAATCGGAAAAAACGACCCTCTGCAACTTCAGTGGGTCCTTACACTCGGCATCGGCATCTCCTAGTATGGCCTTGTAGGTTAACAGAGCATCTATGTGTAGGCGGGGATGGATCCAGATCGTTCTCGGCACGAGATCGTCAGAACCGGGAGCCGCTGTAGAGGTGTTGGCAGTATCTCCCGTGCCAATCTCACCATTAATAATGTTACTTATTGAGGGATTCACCGTCGCTGAATGTACAGCCGGTGACTGGGGTATGGGCATCTCTGCAATCTCTTCAGATGGCGGAGAGATACGCGGTAGAGACACCTCTTCCTCTCTATCTGGTTCCTCCATCCTTATCCTTCTCTGCTGCGTGATCCTCTCAACCCTCCAGCATCCAAACGGACCCTTACGAACCTCTCCAGAATAGTTCTCATCCGACAGTACCTCTAAATCCCTATCCAGATCATCCCAGTATCCGTAGGTCAACGACCGTGGAAACCGCATCAGTGGAATCTGTCGTCTCTGAAAGCTTCCGTTGCCAGTCGGTGGCTCTCCATCGAACCCCATAGACCCGTCGGGAAGTACCACCAATGGCTCCGAGAACTTTAGCTTGATATCATATCCCTGGCATACAAGTCCCGACTTCTGACAACGTACGCATCGTGGCTTCTGTCCGTCACACTTGACCTTCCTGCGTCGACATGTCTCACAGCCGGTGAACGTACGTCTTCTGGGCGGCGGAGATGGAGAAGACAGGGAGTGCGATCTCTTCATTCGAGCGAGATCTAGTGGGTGCGGGGAGGGGGGAGAGAGGAAGGGAGTAGCCAGTATGATAAGCAGAAGATCCGTTATTCTGCCCTAAATTGTTGGAATTTCTTCCTCAAAACCGCTTCTCCGATACAGATTAGGCCGATTTCAGTTGATTATACGGAAAAGAGCCGATGTGGAGGTGAATATTGGAGTATAGATCAGCCTGATAACTATGATCGATATTTACTATGGCCGCGAAACGGAAATTGTAAGCGAGGACGAGACGAGCGTATTTAGGGCTAGCAATGGTTACTGGATACTGGGGTTACTGGACACCGGGGTTACTGGCTACTGGGCTACTGGCTACTTGGTACGTAGGGCATGTATTATTGATATACAGGGGAGGGCTGGAAGTGAGGGGAGGAGGGGGGAAGGAAGGGTCGATGAAGTGATTCCATAAGCAACCGTTAACACTTTCTTCTATCTCTCTATCGCTTCTTCTGTCGCTTCCTCACCTTCTTCTATTGCTTCCTCAACTTCCTCTATTGCTTCCTCACCTCACTCAACGTAATTCTGATCTCGCTTCGCTGGCTCAGTCTCTCTCTCAATCAGAAATACTCACATCCTCATCCTCAAGTTCGACCCTTCTAAGCTTAATCTTACCTCCTCTGCTTGGAGATAACCCCCTCTTCTTTTCTTCTCCCTCATTCAATTTTGATCCATTCGTAATCCCTAATGGCTCGTTCTCTTTACCTAAATCTGGCCTTCCACCAAGCTTTGTTGGACTATCGGACTTCCTAGGTGACTTTCTTGGGGACTTTCTTGGAGACTTTCTTGGAGACTTTCTTGGAGACTTTCTTGGGGATCCGCGATTGCTCGCTTCTTGCTCCTCTCCTTCGTCGTCCGGTATCTGCAGGGACATCTGCATAACACTATCCAAATCATCAAACAAACTGGATCGTTTTTGTGGTGATTCCGTCACACCAGCGTCCTCTCCAAATAACGCTGCATTAGTAACATCATTATGAATATCCTTCAGTTTTTTCTCAAGATTACCAACCTTCTCCTCATAATCCCTTTCACTTCTTTCCTTCTCTTCTATAACCGTCTTCTTATATCCATCAAATTCGGCATGCAATGCTGCATATCTCTGAGCCAATTCCCGATAGTTTGTCATCTGAACTTGTAGCTTCTCTTCAATCTCCTTTAACCTTTCCCGCGTCTCTCCAACTTCGTTCTTGTTCGTCTCTTCAAGTTTCTTAATCTTCTTCTCCTTAAGGGAAATATCGTCTTGAAGCTTCTCTATCTCTAATGAATACTTCTTACTGCTAGTCTCATTAGATTCAGTCAATTCTGATATCCTACTCTCATAATCAGCCTTCAATAATTGCGTCTGTGCTTTCATCCTCTCAATCTGTGAGTCTAATTGATCAACCTGTTCTTCCAACTGTGAATTCTCTGATGTTTCCTTCTTGATAGTATCTTCAAGCTCAACGCTCTTGGATGTGAGAGTATTGAATTGACTGGTGAGGGCAGTAAATTGAGATGTCTTCGACTCGAGTTGTTCCTGAGTGGTAGCTAGTTCTTTCTGCAAAGCATCCAGCTCTGTCTGCTTCTTTTCTAACTCCTCCTGTTTCTCAGCTAACTCCTTCTGCTTCTCCTGTTCAACCTCCTGAATCTTCTTCTCATTCTCCTCATACGCTTCGGTCCTAACACTCTCCTCAGTTGCTAGAACATCCTTCTGCAATCGAACGACAGCGGATTCCAGATGAATCTTTGAACTTTGAAGCACATCTATCTCTTTTAACAGATCTGCCTGAGATCTGTATCGAGAACTGAAACCAATACTATGCCGAGAGGAAATATTAGAAGAGCGAGAAGATGTAGAAGTAGAAGGCACCTTAGATGACCGCTTCACTTCATCTCCTTGCCTCCTCTTAGAACCCAATCTAATGGTAGATCTTCTACTTCCTGTACTTTGCTTATAGGCAGCATCATGCAATTTGATCTGTAATTCATGATATTGCTCAGGGTTGGTGTACTTGAGGATCTGGAGAATCTTAGATTCGTCTCCGTATGGATCCAGATTGACCAACACGTTAAGTGGTGTTTTAGACTTGACGTAATCGTTGAACACAAACCTTGTGAGCTTGTTGGTTCGTAGTAGAGACTTATTGAATTGGTCTGTAGCAACTAATTCTAGACATCTACCTAATTGGGAGACAGAATCATCAAATTGTCCCAGGTTCGCCAACGTGAGACGGGTGGTTTGAATGGCACTACCTTTCTTACCCTGCTTCTTTAAGACATTGATGAACACAAAGACGTGTGAGTTGCGGATACGACCGGCTTTCTCGGACAAGATCTTCACTGCCGATTCGGCATCATCAACCATAACCTGAGAGATGTTGTAGGGTTTCAATTTGGAGTCCTTTGGATCAGTTATGATACCAAGGAAGGACTTAGAAGGTCTATCGTATGAATCACAGAGTAGATCACGAATTGAATCGTTTTTTATCTCGAATGCAGAGAAAGTGACAGCGTAATCTGACTGGACTGGCTGTTCTTTAGACAACTTGCTTACCAAATTACTCACCAGAGGTTTCCATGAGGTGAATTCGTTAGACACAGGGCCCAATTGGCTGAAGATGTAAGTGAATAAGCTCGAAATAATGGTGAGATCCACTGGATTTCCGTCTCCAAGAGTAAGAAACAACGAATCTTGGCCCTGGAGGAATCGAGATTGGACCATCGGCTGAAGGACAGTAGTGAAGAGAGCGGATGTTGAGGCGGAGTCAGCTTCACCATTAATGACATCACCTGCACTATCGCCCTCTTTGCCATTGACATTAATTGAATCAAAGGTGAACTGCGTAGAGCCGTCTTTGGAAAGAACTATAGAGTTGGAATTGTCACGTGACAAGTCAACAACGCGGTTGAGGGATGTATTGGGTTGGGAGGGAGGCTGTGACGGGGACCTTGTGAGGTTGAGGTGGCGTTCCATGATGAGAGGTAGAGACGGGGTAGGTTAGGACAAGGGTGGGAGGGAATTCTGGGTGTGGTAGGATGTGGTAGGGAATGTTAGGCCAGGCAGGACTTGGTACGACGGGCCAGATATGGAAGGATGTGGCAGTGATAGACGGTAGAGATGGGCGGCAGTAGTGGACCAGTAGTTGTCCTATCAATTGCGACTAGCAACAAACGAGCCAACTTTTAGGGTTGTATCACCGACAATTAGCGGACAAGCAGGACGTATAAGAAGGAATAAAGAGGGAAAAGATGGAACGACCCTTGTAAAGCGCGGGAATGAAGGGAACCGCGTAACTGCCATTTTACGGGTGAATTTGTCTGTCATATTTTGGTATGTGCGGCTAAGAGTAGCGGGTCTGGCGCTTAGGGATTGTAGACGGTAATGAGTACGCTAAGTATATTAGACCCTGTGACTTAGAATTGGGTATTCATACTGACAATAAGCAAGGAAATACAATAGTTACGTTATTGGAGGTGATATTCTTCTATTTTTGTGTAGGAATATCGGTGGGTATATTCGCACTCATTATTATAGTCCTAGTTGATCCGGCAGTGGTAATTAGGGGGTTACTGGGGGAGGACTGATGGGGGAGGACTGAGGAGGAGGACTGAGGGGAGGGAAATTTTCTGTAAAGGAGGTAGGGTCGTGATGGATTATGCTGCCTAACCTTTGGTATGACCCTTCGTATCCCCTTCATCAGCACCTGACATCTGCTACTCCAGCCAAGCCACACCAGTTACACCAGCCACACTCAGCCACTTTCCACCGCCACTTGCTGTCACTACCATCAGCTAGCTACTCCATTGCCAGGCACTCGGTGTGCTATCATTAAACATATCCAGGCCATAGCGGTGACATAGCGGCAATAAGATGACCTACTGTCTGTTCTCAGCCCCTACTGCCTACCACCTACGGCCTACAGCCTACTGCCTATACCCACCACTACCCGCCACTGCCGCCCCACTAATCCTCCCTCCGAGTCCCACCCAATTCGCTCCTTATATTTTTTCACTACATGTTTTCTTAACCCCCCCTTCTTCCTTGTAATCCTAAGCTAATTCCTGCCCAATTCAACTGTAAGATGGTCGAAAATAACACAGATGATAAGCATAATCACGTGCAACATTCTAAACGTGATAGAGCCGATTTTGAGGCGGAAAATTCGGAGGGTGTGAGTAAGAGGCAGAAGGTGGTCGAAGGAGAGGGCACTGGGGTGGATGCTGGAGGGGTTGCAAAGGATTCTAGCGAGGTAGAGGCATTGAAAAAGGTCGTGGCTGGTGAGAGTGTGAAGTCTGTGCCTGAGGAGGGTACCAAGATCTCCCCGAAGGTGTCTACAAAGCCAATTTCTACGGAGCCTACTTCTACTGCTCCTGCCGCTCCTGCTTCTACAGAGTCCGTGCCTACCGAATCCGTGCCTACCGAATCCGCGCCTACAGAGTCCGTGCCTACAGAGTCCGTGCCTACAGGGTCCGTTTCTACAGAACCAGTGCCTACAAAGCCTGTGCCTACCGCTGCGGTGCCTGTCACCACAGCCTCTGCTACTCCCCAGCCGAAATTCGTCTTTGGATCAACTACCCCCTTCGGAAAGGTGGGCGGATTCCAGGGCTTTGCCGGCATGAAGTCCGGAAAAAGCGTTTTTGATAAGACAGAAGATGGCAAGGAAAAAGAGGGTAAGGAGGAAGAAGGTACAAAGCCAACGTCCTCTGCTACTCCTGCCAAGATATTTGGCAGCAATTCATCCTTTGGCAACGCTTTCCAGAATGCTCTGAAGAAGAAGTCTATATTTGGTGAGAAGGAGGAGAAGAAGAAGGAGACAGAGGTCGAAGAAAGCCCGAAGGATAAGAAGTTACCGGAGTCTGGTTCTACAGAGGCCTCAGCAGGGACCTCAACAGCGGCCTCTGCAGGGGCTCCTGCACCGACCTCTCCTGATACCTCCAGCACGTACCACACCGTTCACTTGGAGAAGAAGGAGATGAAATCAGGAGAAGAAAATGAAACTACTCTATACCAAGTCAAGGCCAAGCTCTATCGAATGGACCTTACTCACGTGTCTGATGGATGGAGAGAAAGAGGAGTTGGAATGTTAAAGGTGAACAGATTAAAGGAACCTACGGATACTTATAAAGCCAGACTTATTATGAGACAGACGGGTAATCTGAAGTTGATCTTGAACCTACCGATTGTCAAGGATCTTCCTGTGTTTAGAGGCATGTCATGCTCGATTTCGGGAGATAAGTTTATTAGAGTACAGACGGTTGAGGAGGGGAAGCCTATTCAGTATGCGGTGAAGATAGGGCAGGTAGAGAATGTGTCTACGATGTATGAGACGTTATTGGGGGAGATCTCCTGAGACCTCCTGAGCGGAGCGAAGGAGGCAGCAAAAGGACAGTGGGGCAATAAGAAGGAGGAGTGAAACAGCAGTGAAGCAGTGAAGTCGTGAAGTAGTGAGGCAGGGGAACCACGGAGACACGCAGCCATTCACCGGTCGGTTCGTCCCCCCCTTCTCCTTCCACCATCGGCTTACAATAAAGCTTTGCTCTGTTCTTCACTCCACTCAGTCCCGCCGCCTGAAACCCACAGTACAAACCTTGCTACCCTTTCTCCCTCCAAACTCAAACACAGGATACTCCAGCCTCGTCCAATACTCCAACTCACCCGTCTTGGTAACAGCATCTATCAATTCATCGGCGGTAAAATTACACGCCGTGACCAACAAGACTCCGTTCCTCTTCATCATACTGGCGACCTTATGAGGATATACCTCTACGCCAGTCAATCCCTGATATTTCTCCTTACTCAGAAAAATGGCATCCAGAGTACCTTTATCGATGATAAGTCCGAACTTTCCCGAGTGATTTCCTAAGAAAGTGTCGTCATTTCTTAGGAAATCACTCTGATAGAAGTGAATCCCCTCTAGATCGGAGCCTTTATTGACGACGTCTTTAGCGAACGATACGCTGGCCGAACTATAATCGATTCCGACCATGGCGGAGTTATGAAGACCTAATTGGGAAAGTTTAAAGAGAAGGTGACCATTTCCGGTGCCGAGATCACAGAGCCCTCCAGTTTTACCTGGTCCGAAGTGGGTAAGAATGAAATGGGCTATTTTATCTTCAGCATCGGCGTCGTCGTACCAGCATTCGCCGATATCTTTGGTCTGATTGTACAGGATGTGCTCTTTGGAATAGACTGCATCCCAGTGTTTTTTTGTTCCGAGGATTGAGGTGTGCGACATGGTGCGACTACTGGAAGTTGCCTGAGGTTACTGACGGGCTACTGACGGCTACTGACGGCTACTGACGAGCTATTGACGAGCTACTGAGCGAACTACTGAGCGAAGCGAAGTAGTGAGGAAGTAGGGGGAGTTAGCCTGCGAGTAGGGAAAGCGGCTAGCGAGTGGAGTACCAGGAAGTGGAGTACCAGCAAGTAGAGTACTAAAAAGTGGAAAATAGCGGCAAGTGGTAAGCGCCGGGTGTGAAAACTGTAGAGTATTGTAAAGTATAAACTCTTTAGTGCAGGTAATAAATATAGATTGTGGCAAGTATAAATACTTATCATAACCGTTTCTGGAAAGACGCACGTTGTTATCGGTTTATCTAAATTAAGCAAGTTCCTTTCTTTTGAAGAGGGTTGGTGTAAGGGTTGGAAGGGGGGGGGGGGGGGGGGAGAGTGAAAGAGGTACTCCGGGGACGACTGAAAGAACCCTCGAGAAAGCCACTGAAGGAACCACATGGAAGCCACTCCGGGACCCACTCAGAGAGTCACTTTGACAGCCTCGAACAGCAAAGTGGCTTCCTGTGGCAGACTTCTCTCGGTGGACGGTACAGGTAGACACGAAATAGGAATATGGGCCAGAGCGGAATTTCCCAATCCGGTAACCTACATAAATAAGCCAAGCGATATCTACATAAATGTCTACATAAATATCTGAAGAGCCACGAGTCCCTTTCGCCAGCTACAGATCTATCGTTTAGCTACCAATTCAGCTACCAATTCAGCTACCAATTCAGCTACTAGTTCAGCTACCAGTTCACCGGCTAGTTCATCAGCCAGTTCAGCTGCCCCCCCTCCCTCCCCCCATTCCCTCGTTTCGCTCCCACCCTCCCTCTTTTTCATCCCACGAATCGCTTAACTCCCTCACATACTCACCTTAAATATCTTAGATAACCTCTTCTCCAGAAGCAACCACTCGTTCTTTTCTTTTTCAGCTTCGTTCCCCTTATATACAGATCTAACCACTCGCCGCCGATCAGCATGTTGAACCACAAGTTGCATCAATCGTTAATTAGATTAATGTCGTCATCCGCATCTTCATCAGCACCAATTACCCTCCTTCGATTCGGTCCCACCCGATTCGCCCGGAAAGCTTGGCAAGATCTCGTCACCAATTATCATGTCAAGATCGTGGAAAGTGACGCAACCAATAGGAAAGAGTTTCTAGATGAGTTGCATTCGGGGAAATTCGCTGATGTGTCTTACATCACCAGGACGTTTGAGAGTGTCACTCAAACGGGATTATTTGATAAGGAATTATCCGATGAATTGGTCAAATATACCAAGGTGAAGGCAGTGTCGCATAACGGTGCAGGTTATGATCAAGTCGATGCCGTTGCATTTGGCGAGAAATCCGTTCAGGTTTCTAACGTACCATCACTAGTTGATGATGCCACCGCTGATACCCACGTTTATTTATTGCTTTCGGCCATCAGAAACTTCCAATTGTCGGCCGTTAATATGCTTGCCGGTAAATGGCCAGCCGAAAAATGTGCAGGTACGCCAATTGGTCATGATCCGCAGGGTAAGACGTTGGGTATACTTGGAATGGGAGGTATTGGTAGAGCCATTCGCGACAGGATGAAGCCATTTGGGGTTGGCGAGATCTTGTACCACAACAGACATCGTGTTCCCGAGGAATTGGAGGGAGGAGCCAAGTATGTCTCACAGGATGAGCTATTTGCGAAGTCTGATATCATTTCTATCAGTATTCCGTTGAATCCCCATACCAAGCACTTGATCAATAAGAAGACCATTTCCCAGATGAAGGACGGGGTTGTTATTATCAATACTGCTAGGGGCGCTGTCGTCGATGAGGTCGAGTTGATTCCGGAATTGAAGAGCGGTAAGGTTGGATCGTTTGGAAGCGATGTTTGGGAGAACGAGCCTAATGCCAATCCCGAGTTGTATGGATTGCCTAATGTAGTTTGTTTGCCACATATGGGAACTCTTACGTACGAGACGATGAAGTCTATGGAGGAGTATGTGGTGAAGAATGTTGAGGAGTGGTTGAATACGGGGAAGGTTTTAGCGTTAGTTCCTGAGCAGAGGAAGTAGCGAGCTTAATCGAGCGAAGCTCGATTGAGCGGAGCTGGATTAGCTATTAGGAGCTGGATTGGAGTGAAGGTAGGCTGTTGGGGGCAAAGGGACTGCCGTAGGACTGCGATAGGACCACTATCAGACGCTATATGAGATAAACGTCGGTCCAGAAGTCTACCACAGTCCAACGATCCCTGCAAAGATGAACTATGACGTCCGATCACGCCGCTTGATTGTTTTTACTGGTAATGTCATGCCAATAATGTAGATAATTTAAACCGTTAATGGTACAGCCTTGCGAGCTTATTAATTCACCAGTCTGAGCATCGCGCGCTCATTTGTGCTACTTTATCGTATCTCTTCTTCTCTTGACCGAGATCTTCGCGGGTATCGTGAGACTACAGATCTACAGAGATAGTGACCTAGTGACTTACTGCGCACCTGCTGGCCCTATTGCGCTAACTCACTTACTCACTCACTAACTCACTAACCCACTCACTAACCCACTCACCGACCTAGTTGCTCACTCACTAACTCACTCACTAACTCGCTTCGCTCGTTAGTTCACTCGTTAGTTCGCTCGTCATGCTCCTCACACCCCAACGCCTCCTCAAAATCTCCTCAAACTCCCACCTCGCCAACCTCTGGTACCTAATAGCCACCGTCACTCTGACCGTCTGCAACCAACCCCAGGAAATACCAGCCATCTACCACTATGCCATGCGAACCAAGCATCTCCATGAACCCCCCTCCATCGACCTTTATCAGAAGGTCCTCTCTACAGTCGACAAATTCCACGACATCAGAGACACTGGTAAGGACCCTCACTACACTCCTTACCCCGACGAGGCCTTCCAGACTACTGAGAAGTTCAGAGAGAGTATCCTCAAGACATGTGCACTATCCGGATTACCCAAGGCTATCAATTCTCTGATGATCTTGAAAGATACCACTCCGTATAACCTCAGGAGACACGATAACGAGGCCACCAATAGAGCTCCTATCAAGAGCTTTGAGGATTACCAGGCCGTTCAGAAGAGAGGAAGGGAGTTCTGGGACGGGGTTTATACCAAGGTCAGTCATAGGATCATCAATCAGATGGCCTCATCGTATCCGGATCTATGGCAATATGCCATTCGGGATGTTTATTCGGATCTATTATCGTACTGTGGGGTGTTAAGTCACGAGGAGACGTCGGTGATAGTGATCTCCTGCTTGATACCGCAGGATGTGAATCCTCAGTTGAAGGGACATTTAAAGGGAGCGTTGAACAGCGGCGTGGATGTTGAGGTATTGAGGGAGAGTCGGCGATTGGCTATGGAGATCAGTGAATGGTGTGGAGTGAAGTGGAGGAGGGAAGTTGCCAGCATATAGGTACTGGGGGAGACACGGAGGTGAAGGCAGGGGGAGGTGAAGGCAGCCGGAAAGGTGTGAATACCCACGGACACGTTTTAAGGTAACCTCTTGGGTCGAAGAGCATCCACTGCCTTGCTGCACGCTCAATGGGATCATCTTTACCGTCAAAGGCCATAGAAACACCACCACCAATCCCTATTATATAGCCCCTATAGAGTATATTCGCGCGTCGATCGACCGCACAACTAATATTATACAGTCCTCATAACTGCTGTCTAAAGGCTTTCTCGGTGCCTCCTACTGGCTTCCTCACTGCCTCCTACTGGCTTCCTCACTGTCTCCTACCCTCTCTCACTGGCGTCCGTCCTCCCGCTACAGTCTCCCCAGACCCCCTTTCTCCCAACTTTCGACTCCTTTCGCTGTAGCTTCCTCTTCCAACCTCCCGGCTGAGGCTCGCGCGTCGATCGACCCAAAAGTCCAACAACTATGCCAAGTCATTGACTCCGTTTAATGCCACAATCTAACCCTTTCCAAGCTTATTTTCGACGTCCACCCTACAGCCTTACCATGACCGCATTACAGCCTTCCCTTATTGACACCCTCCCTCCTTCCCTCCTACAGCCTTCCCCCCTTCCTCCTTACAGCCTTCCCCCTTCCTCCTTACAGCGTCCCTCCCCCTCTCCCTCCCTCACTCCCTCCCCCCTGCACATCACGTGCCATCACGAACATCCACACTCCCTAATCGTCATCTCCTACCAGCCACACTTCGCCAAGGATTTTTCAGAAGAGTCACAATGATGCACGGCAGATCTGTACTTTCGAGGAATTAACGTCCTTGTCAATCAATTACATGGCCTATCTACTACAGCTAGTAATCTTCACCATCCAGATCGCTCAGAATCGACCTGAAACAGCCTCGAACCACCCTAGTTCACGCCGCCTCGCACCTTCTATTGGCTACTCCTTTCGGTGCTTTAGCCGCAGCAATTTTTTCCCCTACCCGCAGCATCAATCATTTTTTTTTTCACACTAAACATTCGATCCCTTCTTGTCTTGACTCGTCTTCTCCTTTGTTGCACATCACTTTGTTCTTCCTCAGCCGTTTTCACTGTTTGGTCGATATATAATACCGTTCTTTTTAGAAAGCTCTTCCCGTACGCACGCACGCACCACCACCCACCATGTCCGACTACACGTTTGGCGGTGCCGCCAGCCAGGGCAAAAACCGCAACAATAAGCATCATCAATCTTCGTCTTCCGATGCTGCTGCCATTTCTGCTTCCGTTGGTGCTCCAACTCCAATGGATGACACTCCAACTGCTTTATTAGAACAGTTGGTCTATGTTGACAACTTCCTACAATCCAACAATGATCCTATTAGCGATAGTCCTAACTTTGAGGAGCAACTTAGTGCTGAGCTTGCTGCCTTTGCTGATGATGAGTTTATCTTCCCTGATGAGGATAAGCCTAAGAAGCGTGGTACAAGCGATGATAATACTCCCGGTAGTAGGCATGATACTCCTTCTGTGGCCGCCGCCAATGACCAGGGTTCTTGGCAGTTCCATGATGTTGCCGCTGCTGGCACTGCTACTACTTCTTCTTCTGGTGCTACCAATTTCGGTGAAGTCACAAATTCCTTCCAGGGAGCATCCTTCGGTTCTCCTGGTGCCCCCTCTGCTGCTCCCGGAATACCCGCCACCATCCAGGAGTTGCTTACCAATCAAGGACTGTCATCCCAACCATCGGTTCCTCAATTGTTACAATCGTCTCCTCAACCTCTGGCAGCCACACAATCACTTCTAGGAACTTTAGGAGCTTCAGATGCTTCGATAGCCCAAGTTCAGAGACTTTTACCTCGGGTTCAAATTCCTCAAGGTGCTCAAAATACTCTTGCAGCAGCTGGTTTGTCGCAGACTCAAATTGAAGCCCTTGCGACCTTGATAGCATGTTATCAAGGAGATGTTAAGCAGCAGTTATTACAACAACAGGAGGTTTCTAGTCAGGCGCCTTCAGTGGCATCGACAGGAACAGCAGCTGCAGCTCCAGCACCAGAACCGTTTGAATCGAGTTCTTTTAGCGGATTCCAAAATGTGGACTCTCCATTATCAACGCATCATTCGGATCTATTAGCACAATCGATATTGACACCACATCCCTACAATTCAGAGGATTCCGTGGCGAACAGAATTAATAACCATACATCGAATAGTTCACCAGCTGGATCTATTCCACCAGGCATAGCCTCGAATTTCTCAGCAACTGCGCAAACTTTCCCATTGACTGGTTCTGCCACATCTTCCTCGACTGGTTCGAGTTCAAGATCTCCAGTTCAGTCTACAGCGGGAAGCAGCAATATAACCCTGAGTGGCCAAAAATTGTCTATGTCGTCAGCGTCGACTAGTCCTATGTCATCAGATTCAAAGGCGGATGTTGAAAAGGATAAGAGAAGACGTAACACTGCAGCATCGGCAAGGTTCCGCATTAAAAAGAAGCTGAAAGAACAGGAAATGGAAAGAAGTCTGAAGGAATTATCAGATATATCTAAAAACTTGGAGATGAAAGTGCAACAGTTACAGATGGAAAATAAGTTACTGCGGAATTTGGTGATTGAGAAGAATCATCAAAGGGATGCTGATGAGGTTGCCAGGTTGAAGAAGAAGGCAAAGCTTAGTGTAGCTATGGAGAGGGGAGAGGGAGAGAAGGGGAGTAAGCTTTCGAGCTAGGTACCCGAGCGAAGCGAAGTTGTTGGCCGCTAAGCAGCTAAGCAGCTAGGTCGCTAAGCAGTCGGCCGCTAAGTAGTTGGCAGTACTATCCTGCCAACGAGATTAATGAGTAACTTGTTCCCTTGACTTGGGTTTACTGTGAGGATTTGGGTTAGATCGGTTATATGCTTTTAATGAATAACAAGCCTACGAGCGATACTGGGTAAACTGTAGTGTAGCAAAGTTGAAGGTGCATCCGTACACCATATCCATTCTGCGCGAAGCAGCCTAAAAATGGACTCGGCAGTGAGGTCGAGGAGACACTTTTGAGTAGTCTGTTGTTCCTCCCTTGTACGTCAATTCAACAGCAACGATGAAACCCGCAGTCTCAGTAAGTATAAGTAGCAGTTTCAGAGCGATCAGGTGATGAGACGGTTCACAACCCCCTTACGCCCTCCCTTCCCCACCTTACTAACACCCCCAGGCTGGAAAAGCATGGTTCTGTACAGTGATATCGGCCTTCGGAGTGCTCTTTCTCTCCGTGATAGGCGCATTGTTCTACACAAACAGCGAAACGATGGTTGGCTCAATAAACGACCCAGAAGACGGTAAAGCGTAAGTACTAGAGCCAAGAAGGAATTAATGCAGCATACTAACATATATTTCCAGCGTTGCCAAGACGATATTTGGAGCAGTTTTCTTGTACATCTTCTTCTTCGTGTTCTGTGCGTCTCAGATTTACCTTGCCAAGAGACAGTCGAAGATACAGTTGTGAGCGGTCGATACAGGTAGATAACTACATAAATTACATAAATCACACAATTACATTAATTACATAAATTACATAAATTACGTTTACCGTTGGGATTGATCAGGTCGGTCAGAGCATGTGCTGATCCCTGTCTATACTTCCCCATCCGTAGCTTACATGTAGTGTGCTTAATGAGACATGTATCCACTCACCGTATCTACCCACCGTCTGTACGCTCCCCCTATACGCCCCGACTATAGCCCCCCCCTCCATCGCTCGATCTCCGTCCAGGCTGTGCTCCCCGAATCTCATATTTTCCCTTCTCCACTTGCCTATCTACCCATCAATTACCACCTTCCTACATCCCTTATAAGCTGCTGGCTCGGCCATGGAATACATCAAGATCACAAAAGTCGACGGGGTGACCCTCCATAGACGAGGTCACTCCTTCAGCGGGTCTCTGCATCTAACGACACATCATATTATCTTCACGCTTAGTCCTCCGGATGGCGGTGGTGCTACTGCAGCCGCTAGTAATGGGGCTACCGCGGCCAATGGATCTACCGGGACCAATACAGCTACGGGGACTACCTCTACACTTCCCCGCGAACTGTGGTGCTGCTACCCAATGATAGAAAAGGGGGAGTTCAGGAAGGGATCCGCCATAATGTACCGCAGCGACTACGAGGAAGACTCATCGACCGAGTCCATCGACTACCTGGGACCAGAGACTCAGGGCGCCAACCTGAAGCTTTTTTGCCGTGATTACAACTTTCTCAGCTTCGATTTTAACGACATCAGCGAGTGTCGTGCCGCATTTGAGAGTATAATGAGACTTACGTGCATTGATAGGATTGATAAATGTTACGCATTTTTATATGAGCCAATTGGTATTGAATCCCCGTTTAATAGTTGGAATGATTACGATGTAATCAAGGAATTTGAAAGGGAAGGTCTACATTTCAAGGGGAATGATAGTGATTCCTTGGGCAGCTTTGGTTGGAGGATCACCAAATTAAATGCCGATTATAATCTATGCGAGAGTTACCCCAGTCAAATATGTATCCCTCGAACTTTCAGCGATACGATGTTGGGTCATACGGTTAGATCGAGATCGAAGAGAAGATTCCCTGCGTTAGCATATTATTACAAGAAAAATGGATGCACTATAGTTCGATCATCGCAGCCGCTAATTGGTCTTAAGCAGAATCGGTCATTTCAGGATGAGAAGTTGTTGTATGAGGTATTTCGAACGAATGGACGTGAAGATAAGAGGAATCTTATTGTCGATGCCAGGCCGATGACTAGTGCCTTGGCTCAGGTGGCATTGGGAGGAGGGACTGAAAATATGGACAATTACTGGGGAGACCGAAATAGGAAATTATTTTTGGGATTGGAAAATATTCACGTGATGCGGGAAAGTATAGGGAAAATTAAGGATTTGCTGAAGAACGGAGACGTTGAAGAAGGTGGAGATCTTGAGTGGCCTGAAAAACTTTCCAGAAGTGGGTGGACAGGGCACATTAGTGGACTATTGAGGTCGACGGATCTATTGGTCAAATGGATTCATCTTCAAGGGGTTCATATAGTGATCCATTGTTCTGACGGATGGGACAGAACACCGCAGGTGATATCTTTGGTACAGATATGCATTGATCCGTATTTTCGGACGTTGGAAGGATTTATAGTTCTAGTTGAGAAGGACTGGTGTTCATTTGGACATAGATTCAACGAAAGATGTGGCCATTTACAGAAGGAGGCCAAGTTTTACAACTACACTTCAGATTCAAACTTCAGGAAGATACGGGAGCTTAATCAGGCGTTTAAGCATCAGCAGAGTACGAAGTTTGAGAGTCCTGTTTTCCAGCAATTTCTTGATTGCGTGTATCAGTTGATTAGGCAGTATCCTACGTCGTTTGAGTACAACGAGAGGTTTCTTCGGAGGTTGGTTTATCATCTATATTCGTGTCAATATGGGACGTTTTTAGAGGATTGCGAGAAGGAGAGAGTTGAATTGAGGTTAAGCGAGAGGACGAGATCAGTATGGGATTATTTTAAGGCCAGAAGGGGTCAATTTACGAACGAGTATTATGAAGGAGGGAGAGGGAGCGAAGCAAATGATGGGGAAGATGAAGATGAAGACGAAGACGTCTTGTATCCTAACTTTACCGATGTGATCTATTGGTACCAGTTGTACGGGAAGAAGTACGAGGAGATGAATGAGTTGAAGCAGCCTGTGGAGCCAGAGGAGCCTGTGGAGCCAAAGGAGCCGCCGAACGAAGCCAAAATAGCTACAGAGGTCGTTCTTGAGAGGAAGCTTGAAAGATTAGAGATTGAATGAGGAGCGCCCAACGCATGTAGGGGTGCACAGATGTGCAGACGTATCTACAGCTATATAACGGAAGCCCTATACATCCATCCGACACCGAAATGATCTAACATACCCCTGCGTCGGTTGCTCGCTCGCGTCGGTGACATCCGTACCCCCCGAATCAGAGAACTCCGTACGTGGTGTTACGAGCCAATGAAATCTATTGATCTGGATTTACCCCGTGGAGATTTTTCAGGTGGGACCCACAATTTCGTGGGGCAGCCAGCGCGTACTGACTGACGGCTTACAGCAGTCAGAAGCAACCACCCGGTAGTTTTGTAATATTTTTCATTTCCCCGGTAATGATTCCCGGTAGGGGTCCCGCGCGTACTCAACCATCGGCCGCCGTCCCCCATACTTTCCCCGTGTTTTCCCCGGTGATCTTGTCCGCTCTGCTGTAGATCACCGTAAGCCGTGGGCAGGATTGCTGGCCGTCTCACTTGATGATGCGATCCTCCCCATGGATCGTCCTAGTGATCGACAGTTCTAATTACAAGAACTACCCTTCTCCCATAGATCGTCCTAACCCTACCCATCATCCCCGTCTTCCGCCTCCCCCATCATGACTCCATCCCCCGTACGCACCTTCCCTCTCCTTCCTTCCGTCTTCCCGTCACCCGTCACTCCCTCCACGTCCATCCCTCCCACCGGGAACTTTTTCTCGCATTGTTTTTTCGGGCCTCTCCAATTCTTTCATTTCCAATCCGCCTCCTCCACCCACTCACTCCCTCAATTCCTTGTCCAATTTCCCTCCCCCCTCTTCTTCTCCTTTTCTCTCTCTTTCTTATCCTTTTAGTTTTCTTCTGTCCCCTCTTTTCCTCCCCTTAACCCATCTAACTTTCCTCAATCATGTTCACTAGATCTCTTAACAAAAATTTGCTCGTCAAGAGAGTTACTCAGGTTAGAAACCTCTCTATTCATGAATATAGATCTGCTTCTCTTTTGAGACAGTATGGTGTTGGTACTCCTAAAGGTATCGCCGCCTACACTCCAGAAGAAGCTTATGAAGCCGCTAAGAAATTGGGTACCGATGAATTGGTCATTAAGGCTCAAGCTTTAACTGGTGGTAGAGGTAAAGGTCATTTCGATACCGGCTACAAGTCTGGTGTTCATCTTATCAACGGTGCCGAAGAAGCTCGTGATATTGCCAAGGAAATGTTGCATCATAACTTGATTACCAAGCAGTCTGGTGCTGCTGGTAAGCCTGTTTCTGCCGTGTATATCGTCGAGAGAAAGTATGCTCAGCACGAAGCTTATCTATCTATTGTTATGGATAGAAAGAATCAATCTACTTTAGTCATTGCCTCTTCTGAAGGTGGTATGTCCGTTGAAGATGTCGCCAAGAACCATCCTGAGGCAATTAAGAAGTACGCTGTTAACATTGATGAAGGTATCTCTGACGAATTGGCAACTAAGATCGCCTCCGGCCTTGGATTTACCGAGGATGCCGTCTCTAAGGCTGCTACCGACATTAAGAAGCTCTACCAGATCTTCAAGGAGAAGGATGCAACTCAAATTGAGATCAATCCTTTGACTGAGACTAAGGAACATGATGTTGAATGTGTTGATGCTAAGTTCAACTTCGATAACTCTGCTGCCTACAGACAGAAGGATGTCTTCGCATGGAGAGATTACTCCCAGGAGGATCCTGATGAAGTTACCGCTTCTAAATATGGACTTAACTTCATTAAGTTAGATGGTAACATTGGATGCTTGGTTAACGGTGCCGGTTTAGCTATGGCAACTATGGATGTTGTTAAGTTATACGGTGGAGCACCTGCCAACTTCCTTGATGTCGGTGGTGCTTCCACACCTGAGACCATTGAGAAGGCATTTGAATTGATTATGGGTGAGAAGAAGGTTTCTGCTATTTTCGTCAATATCTTCGGTGGTATTGTTAGATGTGATTACGTTGCTGATGGTTTGATTTCCGCTACTAAGAACTTGGGATTGAAGGTTCCTGTTGTTGCAAGATTGAGAGGTACTAATTTGGAGTTGGCTCAGAAGAAGATTGCTGAATCTGGACTACCAAAGTTGTACTTGTTCACGGATTTGGATGAGGCCGCTCAGAAGGTTGTTGAGTTAGGTGCCAAATAAGTTACCAGAATGAGACAACTTTGGTAACCAATTGAGAACGGCCCGTACTGGCGATTGAATGAAGTTGCCTGCGGCGACAAAAAAAAAGGTGCAAGTAACGACGCCGTTGACCATCTAAACGATGACGAGAAGATTTTACGAACAAATTAGCTGTTTTTTTATCTCTTATATCAATAGATATAGGAGGTTCTGAAGTAAATGTAGTCTATTAGTGGTATGTATCGCGCGCGTGGTATCTACTTATTGGCTCCCGTTTTAGTTTCCAATGGGATCACCTTAATCGTATCGATATCCTCTCGCTTTGCTTGTAACCTGCGCTGGCAACTGAAACCGTCAAGTTCAACTTACTCGCCACCTTCGTTGCCATCATCGCTCACTTTCTTCGCTTCTTCACTCGCATCTCCTACCAACACATCCACATACTCCCCCTGCCTCATCTTGCTCTCCAATACCTCACCCCCGTCATCATCTAACACTCCCTCAATAGCTTCCTCATCATAATTCCCCCTAGCCAACACATCATACGTCTCGGCAACCTCCTCATCCTCTCCTTTCTTGCTCAATAACGCTCCTCCCAACCGCGGTATTGCTTGATTCGACGATTTCGCCGTCATCTGAACAACATGCATCGTAGCATTCTTCTTCCTGGCTTCCTCATTGGCTAATTCACTCCCTGCCAACGTTCCTGGCATCTTCCTTGCAAGCTGCTTGGCCTCCTCAGCTTCCCTTTGAATCTTCTTTAACCTCACCTCATCAATATATCTAAAACTTGGCCTCAACTGAGTAGTTCCCCCCGTAATAGGACTCAAATGAACTTCTCCGTCCTTTCCTATTCGACCCATGAAATATCCAGAACTATCCTTCCTATTAACAACTCCTCGGAGCAACTGTCCCTTTAGTCCATTCCAATTCTTCGACTTGTCTTCATTGAAGAATTTATCCTTCTCAAACGGTAGTTCAAGCTCAATAACCTGGCTCTTGGGCTTATATCGGAAAGAATCAGGTATCGACGACTTCTTATGTTCATTATCTCCCTGTTTTCTTCTTGTAGTATATTGTAACAGCATTAGTTTCATAGATTCATCATCTGTAGGGTTCAAATGTATAGGTATTTCCCTAATAATGGGATCATCTTCATCCTCTATCAACTCTTCTTCCTCTATATCCTCCTCCTCTATCAATTCGTCAACTTCCATCACCTCCTCTTCTTGCTTAACTGTAACATGTGGCTCTTCTGGGTCCTCTGGAACAAATAGAGACATTTTGATGAATTGTATTGGTTCCGAATGACAAGGATCAAGTACAACAGATGAGGTTAAAATTTTATAGGGGAAAATCTGCCAAATAAGTAGCACCGCCACAAAGAAAGGATATTCATCATGTACCGCCACATATTCCCCTGTTCTGATCAAATCCCTTGATCTGGCGCTTAATCGATATGGGGAGGAGATGGATGCCTTGAACTACCAGGGTGGTTTATTCCTGAACTCTTAAGTTTACAATTACAAGAAAGCTAAATTTCTACCTTTTACCAACATTTCTATGCTATCCAGTGCTTCCACGGGACTCAGTTCCTCGTTCATACCCCCTCTATCTTCGTTCAGAAGTAATATTGTCTTTAACGTCAATAAAGTTAGTGCCATTATCTCGCACTATGGAAAAAATCCCCTTGATATTGAAAAGATGTCCGAATACCTTCAAAAGGTGGTGGAAATATGCAATGATATTGATGTTCGAATCCAGAATAATCAACGACCTGACATCTGCTACTGGAGAACCCCATCTTATTTGAAGCTCTGCCACTGCATCTACCGGATAGAGAGTTATATGGATAACCAGATTAGTGAACAGAAGAAAAGGGGTGAATTGGCTTCATATTTAGGGAGGATCAAGGGTGAATATATTAAGGTAATTGAGGCATGGATCAACTTTGATGAGAAGAGAAGGATAACTGCAATAAAAGAATATGAAGTCTATGAAAGGAACAGACATGATAAGAAGGACATTGCAAGACATTTATATAAGAAGATGAAGAAGAATGAGAAGAGAATCTTGGAAATAATAGAGAAGGAAGCAGGAGAAGGATATTTGGGAAGAAGAATAGCTATTCATTTTAGGGTATTTGAAAGAGGAATTGAGAAAGCCAAGAATTCGATGGAGTTTGTTCGAGAACCGTTCAAGATAATTGATGAACGGTTAATGGAGAGTAGAGTAATGATGGGTACATTAATTCAAAGTATTGGGAAGGGGGTTGAAGTATGTCAGGAAATCAAGGATTTGACTGATGAGATTTATGAGGGACTTAGGGAAGCGGAGGGTTTTTGGAAGAGGGAGAGAATGATGAAGGGGGAAGGAATGATGAAGGAGGAGAGGGTTAAGAATCAGATCCTTTCGATGAGTGTAAAACCAAGGGCACTTAGTTGGGAAGAGATGCAGATGAGGGAGGAGGAGATTAAGAGGATATGTGAGAGGTTTGGGGAGGGTGAAGTGAGGATAATTGTCAAGGGTCAGAAGGGTCAGAAGGGTCAGAAGGGTCAGAAGGGTCAGAAGGGTCAGAAGGGGCAGGAGGGGCAGGAGGGGGAGAACAAGCAGAAGGAGCAGAAGAGGCAAAAGGAGGCTACGAAGGTCCTAGGGAAGAAGATGGGGGTAGAGGAACAGGTGGTAGGAACCCAGGTAACGAAAAGCCAGTTTGAGGAGCACATATCTGAAAAACCTGCCACAGATACCCAAACTATTGACCCAGACCTTCAAACAAAGAAAGTAACCACCTCTCAAAAAGCGCCGGAGATCTTAGAATACCAGCCAGGTGAGTCCGTTGCCAGTCTTCGTGAACAACTTACAGAAAGTAGAAGACTATCCCCCGACTGCCTCAGACCACTGTCGTCTGGAAGATCCATATTAAGATCTAAAATCAATCCAAATTTCACTGACGAATCCTTGGTTATTTCGTATCTTCCCGAGGATGAAGATGACGAGGATGAGGAAGAGGAGCAAGAACACATCGACGAGGAAGCTCCAAAGAAATCCTGGATGCACCAAAAAGTCAGCAGATTTTTCAAAGGAATGTATCGTGAGGATGCCGAAACATAAAGGAGATAGAACGATCATTCCTCAGCTACCTTACTGCTGCCATCTGGCTACCTTCTTCTAGGTTGTCCAGGCCATCGCTACCACCATATCATCATCCATATAATACAAACCCTAAATAGGAAATCTAACTAACGGCTCAGCGGCTCGAAGGCAGTGAAAAATTATCTTCTCTAATTTTTCACCTATTTCATGTAAATGTACAAACTGGCGGTTCTTCTACTCCTTCTTCCACTAATTATATCATCAACTTCACCATGTCGGACAGTGATGATGGAATGCTATTGAATTTTGCGGTTCCAGATGCATCTTCAGGAGCATCCCCTGCCAAGAAGAGAAAGATCAAGATGGTAGGAGGTAGGTGGAGAGATAGGCGGAACACCAAGTTGGCCATGGAGAACAAGGGGTATAGAGGTGATGTTCGGGAGAGGGAGGATATGAAAATCTCCGGGGAGGGAGGTGAAAAAGAACGGCAGGTGGCTACTGCAGTCACAAGATCACCGTCTTCTCATAACGACGAGGACAACGACAGCCATAAGAGGCCCCGATACGGTCCTTCTGCCGGCCATCGGGCGGTCCCGGCAGGTCAAGGCGCTCCTACCGGTCATCGTACTCCTGCCAACGGTTTAGAATCACGGGGCCAAAACGGCGGCAAGGATAACTCGTATGTCTCGTCGTTGTTCACTGCTAACCCGGAGGTCAAGGAAAGGGACTACAGTGAAAAGAAAGGTGTTGAATTGAAGCCTTCAAATGCGCCGCTTCTCAATGATGAGAGCGCAGATTTCAGTGCCTTGGGTGTCAATGCGACACTAAGTAAATCTCTCCTAGAAAAGCTGGAATACTCCAAGCCTACCAGGATTCAAAGGGCTGTCATTCCTACCCTCTTGGGTGAAGACAAGGACTTGTTCGTCCAAGCACAGACCGGATCAGGTAAGACCCTTGCTTTCACTCTACCCATCATCCAGAAGCTCATGGATGCCAGTGATGGTAGTATGAATCGTAAGAGCGGTATCTTTGCTATCATCCTATCACCTACGAGAGAATTGGCATCGCAAACCTACGAATTCATAGCGTCCAAACTCTGCTCTGCATGCCATTGGATCGTTCCATGCCTTATAATTGGTGGTGAGAAGAAGAAATCGGAGAAGGCCAGGATTAGGAAGGGTGTCAACATCTTGGTAGCCACTCCAGGAAGATTGGCAGACCATATTGAGAATACGGATAACTTGGATCTTTCGAATGTGAGATACTTGGTGCTTGATGAAGGTGATCGGTTGATGGATTTAGGATTTGAAGAGGATATTACAAAGATGTTGAATCGATTAGATAAGGATTACAACCCCGTGATGACGAAGAATCTACAGGGATCACTACCCAAGAAGAGGGTGAACATATTATGTTCTGCTACCATGAAGGAAACCGTTCAGAAGTTGGGAGAGATCTCTCTAACGGATGCCAAATTGATAACGTCGCAATCGGTTGATAAGCTAGAGTCTGATGAGATGAAGGCTCCTAAGCAGTTAATACAGGAGGTTGTAGTTGTTCCACCGAAGCTAAGGTTCGTTACCTTAGCAGGCACGTTAAAGAACTTGACGGAGGAAAAGGGAGATGAAGAGATCTCGAAGACTATGGTATTCTTCTCATGTAGTGATTCTGTTGATTTCCACTTCAATGCTCTGACCAGAGGAGGAAGACTACTCTCGCTAGAAGAGAAGAGAAGGAAACCCAAGGAGGTGGAAGGTAAGGAGAAGCAAGGTAAGGAGGTTACTAATGATGTTAGCAAAGTGACAGCCAAAACATCACCATTGATCAATCCTGATACGGTGATCTATAAGCTTCATGGTTCGTTGTCACAGCAAGCAAGAACGGCTACATTGAGCCACTTTTCCAAGAACACATCATACAAACATGCCATATTATTCTGTACAGATGTTGCTTCGAGAGGATTAGATTTACCGCATATTAAGAACGTTGTTGAATTTGATCCTCCATTTACACTTGAGGACCATCTTCATCGAGTGGGAAGGACGGCCCGTGTAGGATCGTCTGGATTATCTATGCTATTCTTATTGCCTGGAGACGAAGAGAATTACATCAAGAAGATAGAGCCATTGCACGGGAATGAGGCCGAGAATCTACGTTATTTGAACTTTGAGGACGTTCTTAAGGATGCATTTAAGGAGATCATTACAGAAGATGATCAGAAGGAAAGGAATAAGAAGAGAGTTGATAGAAATAAGAAGAAGATCCCTTTGAGAGAAGGAAACTGGGATACTCATGCTACTACTTTTCAATTAGAGTTGGAAAGATGGTTATTAGAGGATGCAAGATCCAAAGAGATGGCCACGAATGCGTTCATTAGCCATACCAGAGCGTATACTACTCATTTAGCCAGTGAAAGGGACTGCTTTAATATGAAGAAGTTGCATTTGGGACATCTTGCGAAGTCGTTTGGATTGAGAGAGACCCCGAAGAAGTTGGCCGGTCAAAGCTCGAAGGAGCACGGGAAGAAGAAGGAGGATAGCAGGAAGAAGCTATTGAGGTTGGCTAGGGAAGCCGAGAAGTCACAGAGCGAGGAGTTCCACTACTGAACAACTGCTGACTGAAGTGACGGTGTTGAGGAAATCCCTTTTTTCTAATCTGGTACATGCAGCGTTAATAGAATTAGTTACGTACTCGTATAGGGGTGGTATTAGTTACCAAGCTACCATCTTGCTCATTTTGTAAGCTCTCACACCCTCTCCACCGCCCGTAGGCTCGCTCGTAACCTCGTGACCTCGTCTCTCATACTCTCTGTCTCCCCGATGCTCTCTCCAAATCTTCTCAACCCTTCAATGACCTTTTCCATGCTCCCCCTGTCAATCCACAGTTCCTCTTGAAACCTCTCAGCCAGCTTGCCGTAAACCACGCAGAAATATCCTATGCTATGGATCTTGTTGATCCTCTGGGACCCCGTATCTTCCAACTCTAATTGCTCAAGTCTCTCCTTCAACACCTTCAGACACTTCGGACTAACATGCTCAAGAAACCCGCTCTCGTCAGCGAAGCTAACCATGAAGCCAAGCGAAAATAATGCCATCTGATCATCGTCTGACCTCGATATATCTAATAACGTCAGAAATACCTCCTCTTTATAAACTTCTGTGCTTACGTTCTTCGGTAATCCGCCAACTATACTCGTCAGCAAAATCCCTAAACGTAGAATTGATGTCACTACTTCATTATCAATCGATTTGAAGTCATCAAGTATGTTCAACACAGATCTGCTCACTGCATAGAGCGCCCCTTTCCTGTTTGATTGTATCGTCTTCTCACAAATCCTGATACAGCTCTCCAAGAAGTCACCTCTAGCGCTTATTAGATTATCACTAACCGTTTCTATCAAGCTCTTCAAGATAGACGCGTTCAATATACTACCAATATCGACGTCTTCTGAAAGGCTGGCCAGAAAATCAATCGCAGCTATACTTCCTTCCCTTGAACGAAGCATCGTATCTAACATTTGCGGTTGCTCGCTTAAAGCCTGACAGAACACACTCACGGCATGGCAATTAGGGCTTGCCGATGAGTAGACCTTGATCAATGTCAGACAGCTCTTCATATCTCCTGAATCCTTCTTCAGTATACTCTTAAGAAACCTGAGAGGAAACCCCGTAGTACTGAAATACTGTCTGAAACCATCGTCTGATTCGATTCTTCCCTCAAACTCAATCAAAAGGTCCCGGCGGTTATGGAGATGTCTTTCAGATTGGTAGTCTTCCACAAATATATCGATCTCTTCACGGTATTGGTTGTTCATACCAGAGACCCTTAGATCTAGCGTGGACCGGATGGCCTTGGATTGACGAGGAGACTCCTCCGCTTCTTCGTTCATCAGTACCTGCACATCCTCCTCGTCATCAGAAAGATGCTTCTCCTCGACACGGAAGCTTCTGGTGGAACCATACGTTCGTGAGGAGCTGCCAAAAAGGGACTTGCCTGATACGAGCGAGGTATCTTGGGGAATTCCATCAAGATCACGAACTTTCCTCGGAGATTCAGACTGCCAATTGGTCTTTTCACCTAGTCTCCTTATTGTCGAGTCCAATCTGCAGGACGGTAGGGATGCACTAAGTCCTAACTTAGCCGTATCGTCTGAAGAATCGTACTCATCGTTCATTTCATCGCTGTACTTCTCCACATAATCGTTCTCCACCTTGAGTGTACGAAAGAACGTAGCCTTTCTATTAGTCGGATGTTGATGATCGTCGGTAGACGAACACGGTATATCGAGGCTGTCAAATAGAGAGCGTAAGTCTGGCGAAGTCGAAATGGCAGTACTAGAAGATTGTGTAGAGATCCGAGAAGACGGTGTAGATGTGCAGGATGACCGTATAGTTGTTGTATGTGAGATACAAACAGACGTCGTGAACGAAGGTACCACTTTATCCAAGGTCGCCAACCTCTCCACTGATCTCTTGAGGCCCACCCCAACGTCGTGCTTAGTGGGTGAGAGTAGCGACTGGGAAGACACCAGGTTGCGCGCACCTTTCGAAGTCAATCTTTTAGATCTTCGTCCATGGCCGTATGTAGGGGCCATACTTGAGAACGGAGCGTAGAAAAGGAAGAAGATACGTGAGCTTTAACCGTGTTGTTCACATCACGCTGTCAACATCAGACCATGCCGAATAGAGCCGAGGTGAAATTTCGTTTCGCGTTTTCGCGTCGCCCCGTCTGATTTGGGCCCGTGGGATGTCTTTCTTCTTGGCTTATCCACCTAATATCGTTCCGACCCCCAAAGACATCAGCCAATCGACCTATCCTGTTGTCAAGCTGCTAACGTGTGCATTTAGAGCCGATACTTGACAGTTACCGAAACTTTTCAGCGGAGTCTTCAGTAGCCTCCAGCAGCCCTCAGAGGTCACCCTTTTCTACAGCCTTTCTATACCCCCTCGCCAACGGCCCTACCCAGTCAATATCAGTCGCAGGCTCGTCATGTACGGAGATCAGGCCACAAAGCTCATCCTTGAATCTAAACGAGCTCAGAGCCTCGATAAGATCCCCCTCTATCAGCACGATCAGGTCCGCTCCATAGTAAGAGAAATAC
This sequence comes from Brettanomyces naardenensis, assembly GCA_012295355.1. Classification (NCBI taxonomy): domain Eukaryota; kingdom Fungi; phylum Ascomycota; class Pichiomycetes; order Pichiales; family Pichiaceae; genus Brettanomyces; species Brettanomyces naardenensis. The sequence continues at coordinate 713,756 of WOTY01000007.1, forward strand.
GCGACTTACAGAGGGAAGCAGATGTCTTGGCAGAGAACAACCTCAGTCAACTGGATGACTCTGCTATACCATATGCATCGGATAAGGTGAAACAGTGTCAACTGTTTGTTACACATCTCTGTATGCGGAGAGATAAACGGTGTCTCTTGGCGTATCAACGACAGCGAGCCAACCAAATAGACGGACTTGTGTGGTCTAACGTTGAGGTGGATCGGGAGAGTATGGAGAACCTCTCACAGCATGAACAGGAGTATCTGTCGAGATATAACGAGCTTGTTAGCGAGTTCAAGGGAGCCATGAGCGAGGTTGATCTTGGGGGATCCCTGGAGCCCCCTAGTGATGTCTTTATCGATGTCAGGGTGTTGAAGGATGCAGGTGAGATCCAGACGGAGTATGGAGTGTTCAATTTGACGAAGGATTCGCAGTTTTTTGTGAGGCAGGCCGATGTGGAGCGGTTGATACAGCAGGGGTATTTGATGAGGCTATAGGAACCTCTGATGAGGCCGCAATTCCCACGTTAACTACGTGCAGAGCAGATAGCCACTCTGTTACGCTATAATATCATGACATCATTAGTACTTAGCTGAACCTACGCTACTACACTCCCACTTCATTATTATTGCGAACAGATTCCACCCGTGAACGGGTAATCCACCCACAGAAACTCTCAAATACCTTATACTCCCTTCCATACCTCCAATATACCGTAACGTCCTTCCCGATCACCACCTCCACCCAGATACTCTCCTTCTTGACCTTCTTACCCCTCCTCCTGTAAGCTCGCGACCAACAATCTCCAGGAAGATGAACAATAATACCCCGATCCGTCTGAATCTTCTCCAAACACGGTAAATCCCTGATTTTCGAAACCAAAATTTCAGGATCCCGTACCAATCCGGTAATAATATACTCAAATTTGGGACTAACTAATCGTGTCTTAAATAACTCCATCGGGGGTCGAATTGACTGGTGACTCCAATAAATTATCCATCTTTTAGTGCTCTTAATCGATGATCCACTAACAAATTCATATACTCCAAAATTGAAATTGGGATCTTCACTAAAATCCCCTTTCACTATAGCCTCAACAGTACTGTAATTTCCAATAAGACAGGTAAACCATCTTACCAATTTGATAGACTTACTATCTTCAATCAGCCTCCTCACGAATCCTAATTCTCCACCTTCGGTAATAAGCTCATTGGTGGTACCAACAACGGCTCCAACATCGTCTCTTTTGAGTCTTCTCTTAGCCTCCATTTCCGCTACCGATGAATAAAACGGAGGATTACATACCGTGAAGCCCACAACATCTGGATCATCATCTTCTCTCAATTTACCCGCAAACTCCTTGAAACAGTTATCTTTAGCGTCGACAAAGCTAATAAGGATCTTCTCGGAGAGCTTATTTCTGGCTACATTACTCAGGGCAAGCTTGACGGTGTCCTTATCGATATCTGTACCCATAAACCAGTGTAATTCACACTTGTTCCATCTTCTTTCAGCCATTAAGGGGTAAACGGCAACTTGCCCCGTTCCGATATCGAGTCCACAATAATGGTATTGATGGGTCTCAGTAGGGAACTCGGTTAAAGAGAGTAGCTTCTCCACAAATTCAATGTAATCGAGTCTATTAAAGAACCTAGGACAGAGTCTATCTGGGGATATTTTGACCTGGAGGTGCAATTCTGTATCAAAGAGGGTCTCTGTTAAAGCGACGACGGCCTGATTCGACCGGAAGTTAAATCTATTTGACTTTTCATCGTAATAGTCGGCTAGGGATGGATTCGAGGATATGAGGGAGGGGAAGTTGAGATTTCGGGGCATAGGATCAGCGGTGGGGCATCAGGTAATAAGTCAGGCAGTTAGAGAGAAACCCAAGGAGAAGGATAGTGGTGATTCTGAGGTCAAAAGAGACAGAAATAGGTAAGAAAAGGTGCCCATCTTCCGACCCTGACGTCCGCTATAAGCGGCTGAAATTTAGTTCAGGGACCGAGAAGTTTTTCAGATTTTTCACTCTGTTCACGGTGTTCACGGTGTTCACGTCCACGTTCACGCCTTGCTGAACCCGTATTAAATCTTGCAATTCCCCCATATACCGGCCAATTTCAGCCAGTTCTATCCGCAACGGCCCTAAATAAGTTTACTCATTTACAATCATGTCACGGGTTCTAGATGATATCATCATGGATGATGTGGCCAAGAGTTGCCCGGAGTCTTTCTTGGACTTCCATAAATGTATGCAATCACCCAAGATTACCGACAAAAGAGAGTGTCTGAAGTATCAGGCGGCCCTACAGAGATGCGTCAGGGAAGAAGTTCCGTCTTTCCAGAAGATCCAGAAGAACTGCGTCGATGTGATCCGTGATTATCAAGGCTGTTTAATGAATAATAAAGAGAACTACAGTTCGAAATGCTTGGAGCAGCTCAAAAACCTCAGAAATTGTGCTGCGGACCAGGTCAACGCAGATGCCAACAATGGGGTGCTACCAAAGCAGTAGAAGGTCACGGTATGTATCTATGCACAGACATGTTATTGGATGGATGGGTTTTATATGGATTTTTTAGTAAATGATTCAGATGATTCAGTGTATTAAGTAGCCAATCAGGGACGGTAAGTCTGCTGACGTTTCCGCGCGTGACAGACCCTCGAGGTCCGTAGATCAGACCTTAGCCAGCAACTAGAGATCATTAATACATCGATTATTTCCATCCCAGTACAATCTCCATCACCGCATCTCCCCAGTTCTCACCCCATCCCATCCCATCCCTCCCCGCTTCATCCTTATCTCCCCTGCTGCTCTCTGCTGCTCTGCTGGACTTGCTGTGCTTGCTCCGGCGCGCCGGTATTATTTCCTATTTCCGGAAGATAAGAAATTTCTCAGATAACGCTGCACAGCTATTTAAAGGCCGTCAAAGTCGGGTGAAAAATTGACATTGTTACAGCCCATTACAGTTCAAACTCGGCACCAAGGTCAATTGCCCTACGTAGGTTCAGTATCTCCGAGGAAACTGTGATTAATTAATTATTATCAATGTTCTTATCAACTCTTCTGTTGGTCCTCCCCGCACTCGCAGATGTCTCTGCTGATAACCTTCAGGACCAATATAAATGTGTCGGTACATTCATCTTTGGTAGACACAACGATCGTGTTGCTAAGCCAGCTGTGGTTCTTACCAATTTAGGTGCTCAAGAACAGGTGGAATCTGGTACCTTTTACCGAGGAAGATACTTTGGTCTCAACGACACTTCATCGAGCGACTTTGTTATCGAAGGATTGAATGATCAGGGGGTCTTCGTTTACGGGGAAACGTATTCGCAATGTCCTTCTGATACAGTTATTGAATATTCTCAATTATCGTTCTTACAGGGACTTTATCCACCTACGACTGACACCGAATCAAACAAGACATTGTCGAATTCGATGGATTCGGGATTGTCGAACGGTACAGAAGTCACGGCACCATTTAACGGTTATCAGTACGTGTTTATGGATGTTCAAGGCGAAACAAGTGACGATTATTACCACATTAAAGGAGATGTCAACTGCCCAAGTTCTGATGCTGCTATCCAGGACTGGGAAGAAGGGGATTATTTCAAGAGTATGAACGAGTCGACCTTGGATTTCTATCAATCCCTTTCAGAGATCCTTCCAGCTAAGAAGTTTCCTCTTTCAACACTTAACTTCGGAAATGCCATGAACATCTTTGATTTCATGAATGTCAATTTCATTCATAACGAAGAGCTTGCAAAGGAATACAATGAGACCCTTTTACATAAGGTCGCCTTATTAGCCGACCAGGCTCAATGGGGAATCTCTTACGATAAATCGGAACCTTTGTCCAATTTCACCATCGGAGGAAGGGCGGTTTTAGGAGCAGTTTACAGCTACCTAAACACCACGAAGGTTGTTGGATCTCCTTATATCAACTATTTCACAGGATCTTTCAATAACATGTACCAGATTGATTCATTACTGCAATTGAATGAGCTTTCAGACAATTTCACAGGAATGCCAGACTATGGAGCAACGTACGTTTGGGATTTATTACAGGATTCTGCGGGGGATTACTATGTGATGTTCTCTTTCAAGAATGGAACCAAAGATGACGATGTTTTAGTTACCTATCCTGCATTTGGAACGGGAAAGACAGTTCTCACATGGTCAGAATTTGAGGATTCGATTACTAAGGTTGGAATCTCGGAATTAGGGGATTGGTGTAACGCTTGTGAGTCTCAAATGCCTCAATGTAACCAATATTCGTCTGCATATAAGTATGGATTGGAATTGGAAGATCAGGGTATTGATCTTGCCTCTTTGGCTAACGGAAAGTCGCATGTCCAGACAAGTTCGCTCAGCAATGCAGCAGCAGGAGGAATAGGTGCAGGTGTGACAATTGGAGTGTTTTTAATTGGTGGATTGTTGGTTTATTTATTACACAGGAGAGTAAAGAAGGTTCAGGGAAGGCCATTGGCCAGTGAGAATGCGAATGCGCCAATTGAGCTAGGAGAGAACGAGAGTCAAGTTGGCAGTAGTTTGGGAACTGTGAGAGGGTCCGAGGGTGAGAAAGTGTGATCGGATGGAAGATGTTTGATTACGACATTATGATTAGTGGTGCGTGCACAACTGAATATCCAATTTAAATAGCCAAATAACCCACTCAAATAGCCGCCCAGTAGTTTCTCAATCCCTGATACTCTGGTTTGGGTATTTATGTACATCCTTGCACCAACTACTACATTAAAGGGACCTTTCTGCTGATCCAATCAGTGAGTAAGCAGGCTGACAGTTCTAGTACAGGTGTAAAGCTGTACCTTTAATCTGATTACCAACTTACTGCTCGATTCAGGTTCATTTGACCCCGTACGCTCGGGACCTTGAAGTGCCGTCATGATAAAACATCTGTACACCCCTCCGTCCCGTCTAGCGACGTAAATTTTTCTTATCTCGACTCCGGCTCCTCCCGTCTACTCGCAACTTGCTCTTCTTTCGACACCGGCCTACAACGCCATACCTTGGTCACCCATTCAACCTGTGGTTTCATGAAGTGCCGGAAGATCAAACCTGTTAGTATCTATATGTTCAGCCGACAAACCGGCTTCATTGCCCATGGTTCTAGACTCTACAAGTACCAACACATCAGTAGAATTGAAATATATTAGAATGCAGAATATGCAATGAGTATAAATACAAGTGTGGAATCCTTTTCCCTGAAGGCGTGGGGGCTAAGAGACACTGGTCATCCTCATCCGCTCCCTTTGCAACCCGAGTCTCACAATGACGCTTCCTTCTCCAGCCTCTATTTCATCAATTCCATTACCGCTTCATATCGCTCCGTCGCTCCTTCTGTTCACTCCGAAACATCCTCATATTCAACCTTCGGAATGACGTCAAATTCATACAAACATTCAACATCCTCATCAAACTTGTCAAGCCACTCACAATTTTTTAATCCGCCGAGTCTTTTCAACTCCGCCACCTTCTTCAAAGCAGAACTGAAATCGGTATACTTCTCTCCGGTATACTCTTCGTACATGTACCTAAAGTAGAAACTTAGAGAATCTAATCCTCGTAAGTACCCATAATCAGGCATTCCCCTATGAGTAGGAGGATACGTAATTCTATTAGGTAGAGGCTCCGTGGGAATCACACATTGAGCAAAATCGATCAGACGAAGTATTAGAGTAGACTGCTCACTCTCACTGTCCTTCTTTGAGTCATACATAAGCAAAATGGAAGATCCATAAAGTCTATAATCCTTTAATGCCCGGAATGTCATCTCTAACTCCAATAAATCTTCGATAAGCTTTGGAAGATGTTTGACGATGGAGAAAACGCTCACTCCATCATAAAGGAACCTTGAAAGTGACCTTACAAATTGCTTTCCGGCCCTCACTTTACGACCGAAATATTTATCTCTATTGATGAACCGGTTCTGCTTCAGATCCCAAACTTGCATTCCACAGATACGTGTACCAAGTTGATGAGAAGTTGTCTCGCGGCATTTTTTCCGTTGTGAATCCCGTTTGCTTGATTTCGCCTCTATTCCGTACTGTCTAGTTCCCATTTTTAGGTCCAAAACACACGGATGCTCCATTCCACTCGTGAGATCTTCCAACAGAATGAATCGCTCGAAAGTGGTGTGTTTGCGCAGCTTATGAGGTGGTGTGATACTTGGCTGGCACTTAATTTTCTCCTCGTCCATTAGGAAGATATCATCCGGCTCGTTACGCTCTCCAGATTCTTGTGCTGCCTCATCTTCCTGCTTGCCCTGGGCTGATTCACCAAGCTGGCCGTATTCAGCCATTGCCTCCTCTCCTTCTATGGGCCTGCTTCGCTCATTGGCCTTCCGTATCTCTCTAATGCTCGTAACTATTGTCTCTCTGTCAGGGAAATTCATTCCCTCCTCTTCTCCCAGCTTAATGTCGTCTGAATGAACTGAAGAAGGCTCAACGTCTACCGAATTCTCACACGAAGAGGTGTCTCTTAGCTGTGCATTCGTTATACTATTAGTAGAGTACCTATGAAACCGGTTGATTGCACCGAGTACATCTGGAATGCTGCTTTCAGCAGTGATAAATCTGCCATTGAGCCCATCCATGCTATTTGATGATGATATTCGTCTACCTGAATGGTTTCCATGCCTGCTATGCTTAGCATACTCCCGAATTGGAGCAAAAACCTCGGTCAAAACAAGCTCCTGTAATTTTCTATTCACTGTAGTTGATCCTGCGGTCAGTTCTATCGCTTCCGATTGTTCAGGCGATAATTCCGGTGATCGCTTAGGTGAATATCTTGACCAGAGTGACTCGGGGACAATATGTCTATTATCTTCCAAGACCACTTCTGGTATCAATTCTTCTCCGGGACCAGCTTCTGGCATTCTACCCAAAGAAATGGCTTTCTTTTGGGCAGCTTGTGATGCATCTGAAAGTTCTTTGGCCGCTTTTCTACGAGCTTCGCATTCAGCAGTTATATCTTCAGAGTCTTGATTATCAGCGTTCTCATCCACCAGAGTACTGTAACGAACATTCAAGACACCTATGTATCTTGGCATGAATTTTAGAAGTTCGGGATGCGATTGCTCGATGTTTTCATACCACCGATTCTCTCTATTTACAAGGGCTTTGCAAACTGCTCGATGAGAGAACTTAAAGATGGCGGTATGACCTCCAACTTTGTTCTTAAATGGCTGGAGTTCCACAGCCAAGGGGTATTGTTCATCGGGAAGGTTGGAAGTTTGGGTTGTTATTGTTATGGCCGTGGTTGTAAGTTTGGTTGCAGTTGAAGATGCAGTTATAGATACATCTGCATCTGCACCACCTGCATCTGCACTCGCACCCGTACCAGCAACCACCTTCTTCTCTCTCTCCATAGCCTCTTCAATCTCCTCTATCTCTCCGGAATCATCACCGGCATGATCGAACTCCGCAGCGGCAGTAAGATGCTCCGGAGTGGCATTAACCGTTGAATTCTTGGGAGCATGCGGGAAATAGATTGCAGAAGAAACGGTATCCAGATCAGAGCCAGGAGCCGCAGAGGGAGAATTTGATCCAAGTAAATCCAGTGGTGAAGAATGACGTAACGATGAGGATAATTTGAGATGATTCAAAGAGCTGTTGTTAACCAGCGACGCAACCGCGACAGACTTGTGTCTAGTAAAGAGCGGTCGAGAAGGAAGGGATAGCGAGGAATTATCAGTTGATGTCTGACTGGAATCATCGTCATGATGACCTTCTGCAGAAGATCGGAATAGACGAAGAGACTTGGCAGCCTTTCTACCGGCAAGGTTAGCCGATGGAGGTGTGGTAAGTAGAGAAGAAGGGTTCGAAGGTAGAGAAGGAGGGGTGATCGGGTCAGATATGCTAATGGTCTCAGCCTGGTTATGCAAGGACCCGTCGGAAAGTTTGCCAGGCGATTGATTCATTGCGTCATAGGTATGTAAGAAGGTATACAGGGACGGCAATATGGACGGTACAGTAATGTGGGCGGTACCTTATGAACAGTACCTATGGTAAATATGGACAAGTGCCTATGGTAAATAAGGGCAGTCAGTACCTATGGTAATTATGGACGGTACCTATGATATGGGGTGGTACCTGTAAGTGGTACAGGTCACTGAATGGATTAAATGGGAAGAAGAAGGGGGAAATAAAGAGGAAGAAAGGGGAAATAAATAGAAAGAAAAGGCAACAGACAAGAGAAAGAGAGAAAAGATAAATATGATAAGGGTAACAAAATTAGAGGGGAGCACGGAGAGGGGATGAGGGAGAGATGAGGGAGCCTAAGGGGAAAATTACATAGTGAGCGTGGGGGGGGGGGGGGGGGGGGGGGGGGGGGGATAGTAAGGTAGAGGAAGGGAATCGTAGGACGTAAGGGGATCGTGGGCAGTAGGGGGATCGTAGACGGTAGGGGATCGTAGACGGTAGGCGGATGGTGTATGGATGGGTAATGATGGTAAGAACGGTGAAGAAGCTGGGCTACTAGGAATTCCAGAATGGTCAGGACTGGAGACCATCTAAAGAGGCTGCTACATATTGTACATAGACAGTACGAAACGGCGGTAGCCATAGACGGCTGCTGTTACTGAATGGAGATACAAATTTGGTGAATTGGCCGTTGCTAGGCGTGATTATCCTCAGGTAGATGGTAATGATAGTATGTTTAGATGGCAGGGTTGGATGGTGCGGTTAGCTGGTCGAATACCAGTGCTTAGGGTCAACCCTCAGATTCACGGACCGCTTCCACCAGTCCTCGTTGACGTATACAACATGTCGCGATGGTCCCACCGGTCCCACCTCATTTCGGTTGTCAGGCAACCCAATTACAATGCCAAACAACAAGCAAATACAGAACAGAAAAGCCCCTAATTCCATTCCGTTCACGTGGCATACGGGATTATTAAATATGAGGAGGAGAAAAAAAATATTAGGTCGTACCCGGATTCGAACCGGGGTTGTTCGGATCAAAACCAAAAGTGATAACCACTACACTATACAACCAGACAGTGGGTTTGTTAGTTGGTTGATGCCTAAGGAGGGAACGTGATGGAAGGAGAGATATTTTATATTGATTGCTAGGGTGGTTAGAAGTTTTGTTGAAGCTGTTTTGAGTGAGACTTGGTAGTGGAGAGTTGGAAGTGTTCTAGGGGGGCTTTAACGTCATCGAATCTCCCTACGTCCTTTGCATGTACCTGAAGTAAGGAAATCTATGCGGTAGAGAACAGGAAGCCTGCCTGTGCTTTTTTGTGCACATTCTGGAAAATCCAGTGTTATCCCTATTTGGGATGAGTGGAATGGAGATAGCATTTCACGCAGCATTAGCTATGCCCATAGTAGCATAGATGACCAAATCCCATACACATAAGTAGCCTAGATGCATCTATTCCATCAAGTGGACGTCTGGTTCGATTAAATGGAATTCAGTGGGATTTCAGCCAGCTTCCTAAATACTGAAAGGGCACAAGTATGAGTTCCTTTTTCGTCGATTGAACCATCCTTGCATTTGTACCATGTAGGTTAACGGTAAAGCCCCTCTGACAATCCTTTTGGCAATCCTTTTCACATCTTACCACGCCTCATCGCCCTTTCCCGATGCTTCCAGAATTCCTCCTCGATCACCTCCTTACCTCTTCCCATACTTCTCTCTCGGCCCCCAGAACCATCATTTAACCTCTACCGTTTCACTTCACTCCCACTCCTCCTCCTCACATCCCTACACCACCTCAGAATTTTCAACCGCTTCTCCCTTTGTCAGCCTTCTTCATCCCTCATCACCACCTCTTCTTCTTCCTTCTACCCGCATCCTCCTGCCTTCGCAACTGCACTCTTTTTCACACCCAACTTTCATCATGGTCGAGGACAAGCGAGACCTACTAAAAACCCCACTACATGGGATCTACATCCCCACCGCCCTATGTATATTGGGCATTTCCATCCTTAATATCCACTATTTGCCCTACATGTTGGCAATATTATCACTCTATTTCGCATATCATTACTACCGTATTAAAGGTCAGAGACCTATTTTAAGTTCTGACACTTTCCAGCCTTACGAATTGATAGATATGACCATTGTTTCCAAAAATACAGCCATTTATCGCTTCAAACTCGATAAAGAATACGAAACTTTATCGATTCCAGTTGGACAGCATCTTGCCTGTCGCTTCAGTATTGATGATAAGGACGAAATTAGATACTACACGCCTATTTCGAACCAGTACGACGAGGGATTCTTTGATATTATGGTGAAAAGTTACCCAGACGGAAAGGTTTCGAAGCAGTTTGCAGGACTTCGAGTTGGGGATAAGGTAGATTTCAAGGGACCAGTTGGCAGGATTTCATATGAGAAGAATGTGGCTGATGAGATCTATATGGTGGCCGGAGGATCGGGAATTACACCTATGTTACAGGTATTGGCGGCTATTATCACTACGCCTGAGGATCTTACTAAGGTGAGTTTATTGTATGCCAACGAGACTGAGAATGACATATTGTTGAAGGGTGAGCTAGATGAGCTGGCTCAGAAGTACACGAATTTCAAGGTCAGTTATACTTTGACTCATCCACCAAAGAACTGGGACGGAAAGGTCGGATACGTTACCAAGGAGATGTTGAAGGAGTTTCTTCCAGAGCCTTCTGGCGACAGGAGAGTTTTTGTATGCGGGCCGATGAAGATGAAGGAGGCGATTTTGAAGTACACGGAGGAGCTTGGATGGGAGAAGGGTGTTTTACAGTCTGGAGGAGAGGACCAGGTGTTCTGCTTCTGAGGAGTAAGCGAGTGAGTGAGGGTGTAACAATGGGAGGGACGGAGGCACCTTTAGGATCCCCATAATTCCCTGTTCGGTATCCCAGTAGATATTTCTCCTCCTAAGACGGGCTGAAGCAGTGCATTTGGCAAATATATCGTATTCCCTTCGGTATTCCTTCGTTAGCTCTATATAAATATATATTCCATAACCACGTGACTAAAGTCACACCGCCTTATAGTAGTTCGTGTTTCGCGTCGCGTCGCGGAGATGGAAGAGCTCGCCTAATCAGTCTTTCTTCTACTCTTTGGTGGTACCGTTTAGCTTCTTCTTCTCAACTTAGGCGTCACTTCTCCCTTCCACTAACCATATCATGCCGTCTCTTAGTCTTGATTTCTCGAAATCTTTACTAGGAACGGGTAACGGTGAGCTACCGTCGAAAGAAACCAATCTATCATTACCTTCAATCAAACATGATATTCAATATTCTAGTACGATCTATGTGGCTAGTCCAAAAGAAGCGATACTATCATCAGGACATCAGATATGGCTCAAACCCAAGAAGAAAACAAACGATAAAGACATTTTGAAGATGGATGAATCATCGCAACTCATTGATATGGGTAAATTAAGAAGGAAATTAGAGATAGATACCTTGATCAAGAAGCAGGAACCATCTAGGAAGGGTAGATTTGAAAAGACCTTTGGTAATGGGGGTAATGGAACAACAGGTAACAACCAGATGGATAACAATCGACCCGTCGATGGACGCGCCGATAGACGCAAAATCAACTCTCTATGGACGGAGAAGTACCGTCCCAAGTCCTTCTTTGATCTCCTTGGCAACGAGAACACCAATCGAAGGGTTCTTGAATGGCTTAATCAGTGGAATGAGACTGTGTTTGGACGACCTACACCGGAAAAACTACTACCAGAATATATGAAAACGGCTAGAGAAGGTTCCGACCGTCCCTTTCATAGGATTCTCCTGATTCATGGAGCACCTGGAACGGGGAAAACGTCGATAGCGCACGTTATTGCCAAACAATTAGGATACGAGATTTCTGAAATTAATGCCAGTGATGAAAGGGCGGGTACAAGAGTAAGAGAGAAGGTTAAAAATAGCGTTGAGAACGTAAGCCTAAGCGGTAAGCCCGTGTGTTTGATAGTGGATGAGGTTGATGGTGCCAGTGAGCATGGATTTGTGAGCTGTCTTACCGATTTGTTATACCAGGATAGGAAATCTAAGGGTAAGATCCTAAAACGACCTATCATAGCTATCTGCAATGACGTTTATGCACCAGCTTTGGAGAAATTACGACCTCAATGTGAAGTTGTTCCATTTAGGAAATGCAACAGTCGACAAATTAAGGCCCGACTAAGGAAAATCTGCCAGAAGGAGTCCTTGGGAGGGATTAATGAGAAGGTTTTAGAGGCCCTGGTAGCATCTACCAATGGGGATGTTAGAAGTTGTATCAACTTTCTACAATTCCACGGCAATGAATGTGATGATACGATTGACGGTAAGGATACGCAGGTTGCGTGGTATCTTTTACTAGGAGAAATCTTTTCCAGATCGGGAAAAAGCAGCAGACAGCAGCAGTTGGAAAAGATACGGAAAATTCTTTCGTTGGCGGCACCGTCTGTATTGGATCATGTGATCAGAGGATGTTTTAATGCGATGCTTGAATGTGAGACGGCCAGCCTTAGACGATTAGATCAGATGTCTTCATGGTTGTACTTTCAAGACAGCGTTTCATGCAAATATATGGCGTTTGACAGGGAAGATATTGGGTCATATGGTAGTACAGCTACTATGAAATTTGCGCAAACGTTTAACGAGATCAACACCAATAGTGAGCAGAGATTAGATTTTCGGAGCAAGGACGAATTCTACGAGATTAAGAGGACGATTCGAGAGGTGATCCGATGGCTTCGGAAAAACCCTATTTTGGCAGGATATCGGAAGAACTTTTTCATTGGTGGATTGATGCCTATGTTAAATTATGTGCTTGTGCCTACGGAATTACCTTTACGGAAGTTCGAAGCGGAAAGGGTTTCACACGGAGTTGAAATAGCGAAGAGCTTAGGACTATACTATGGATTAGAATCGACTCCAGAGGAATTCCATAAGAAAGTTCATGTATTTCGGCCTCGTTTGGGATTGTTTTTAGTATCGGAAGATACTATTGGAAAGCAGAGTGCCTATATAGAGCGATTACAGGCACATTCTATTCGAGAGAAGGAGGCTAAAGAGGTTGAGATTGAAAGAAAGAGAAAGATAGACGAAGCAGCAGAAAGAAACGATGGTGATAGCAAGAGACAAGAAAGTACGTCTACGATCGAATTCTTTAGGAACAAGTATCAGGCAATGACGGAGAAGCTTGAGAAAAAGGATGGAGGGGATAGAGGAAGAGGAGTAATGGGGGAAAATGAGAATAGGATATGGGTTAAGTATCATGAGGGGTTTAGCAATGCAGTGAGGAAGGAGATTACGTGGGAGGGATTGTTTGAGCGGACATAGGGAGAGAGAACAGGCTGGGAGGAGCTGGGAAGGGGGTGGAATGGGGGTGCAGTGAGCTGTGGAGAAGAGGCAGGTGAAGAGTGAGAAAAGGGTCAGCGGATAACGATGGTTGCACGTACGAGCTGTTGTCTCCGTTTCCGGTAAAGAGAGAGATGAGCGGAGTACGGGTCACATACCAAGATCGGCCCGTTTCCAAGAGTTTCTTTGCTACGCCGCTCATTACATAGTTGTACATACATTCAATAGCAAACAACGGTTAGCAATAAGCCTTATTCCCGGAGTATATGATACTCTAACGGTCATTCATCAAGTTGCAGCTTCAGCGGAAACCTTCGGTGGTTGGACCGATTGCTACTGTTTGGGGATCCCCGATAGCATGCATCAAGGGTAAAGTAAATCGAAGCTACCTGATTGGGAATGCATTGCGATGGAAAAAAAAATGACCGGAAGGGGATGAAACGGTTATATCCTAAAAAATAAAAACACATGCACGTTTCTTTTTTGTGCAGGAGGCGGTGCAGCTGCTTGGTGGTGTTATCTGCAGCCTCGAAGGAGACGATCCAGGGAACGAAAGGTGTGTATTTGGAAGGAGTAGATGCGGCGAGGAACGGGGAAGGGGGGGGAGGAGGGTGGGAGAGGAAGCAGGAGGGAATGGGAGTGAAAATTTAGGGGGGATCAGAATGTGGAGGGGAGGGCAGGGAGGGAGGCTACCAGGGGGAGTCGGGAGTTGGGAGGGAGAGTAGGGAGTAGGGAGAGTAGGGGGTAGGGGTAGGGAGAGGGAGAGGGAGAGGCAGAGCAGGAAGAGGTAGGCAGCGAGGGTGGAAGAGGGAGGGTGCCACAGGGAGAGGTACAGGGGTGGAAGCGGGACGGGGAGCGCGAAGAAAGTACAGAGAGTGCGAATACGGAGAGTGCGAACAGGGTACGAAGAGACAGCGAGAACATGCAGAAAGAGTCACATTAAGTACATCATTCCCTAAACGAATCATAACCAGATCAACAGACCAACAGATCAAGCTGATTAACGATTATATAATTGAGTAGTGAACGAGAGGGATGTGCCGGATCAGATGAAACACAGCCAAAGCGTAACTAGTTAACCACCGAGCCGCTAAAGTAACTCAGCGGCTCTTCGACGAAAAAATTTCCTGTGCGAACAATGGGGTAAATCGAGCCCATCAGAAGCGGCTGAGTTGCATTATGGAAGCGGGAATGAGTCGCAGGGAAGAGAGAGGGGGGAGGGAGACTGGAGACTGGAGACTGGAGAACGCAACTGGAGAGGAGGAGAGGGAGAAGGAGAGGGATAGAAGGGATGGAGAGGGAAGGGAGGCTGGAAAACGCAATTAGAGAGGAGGAGAGGCTACACTTCAGTGAGAGCCAAGAAATCTAATAGCAAGGTTGTCAAGCCCAATCTCCCCTACAAAATCTCTCATATCACATCATCATACCCCATCATCCACCCCCTATATGCTCACATATCATTCTGCCTCGCAACTTCGCCGCCGACCGTTGCGCGCATGAATCCCCAAAACTTCTCTGCATAGTGCAGCCAATTAAATTGCACAGTTTCCAAAGCAGACGAAAACTTTGCCTCCCCTACCTTAGTGTTTCATCCCAAATGATAAAATGCCTTGCGTAAGTGGCTCTGACTCAGAGCACACTACCAAATTTGGCCCCCCTGCATTGTTCTGCCCTTCTGCCTTATTGACATCATTCACCTTCCAGATAATCTCTGTCCTGTGCCTCTCTAATAATATCCAATATCCCATTTTTCCTCTTACATCTTCCGCATACATTTTCCATTTTCCATTTCCCTCTTACCTTACTTTGCTACCTGCTACAGATTTTTCTTTCTTTTTCTTTCCCTTTACTTCCTTTTTCTCTTTTTTCTTTTCTCTTTTCTCCTTTTTCTTTTCTCCTTTCCCTTCTCTTTCTCCCTTTTCCCACTTCCATTTTCCTCTTTGCCTGCCGCCTTTTTTTTTTTTTTCTTCTTCTTTCTTCTTATTCTCCTCCGTTCGCCTTGCGATTTTTTGTGGTTCCACCGGGTGTCGGTCATATATTATTTAGAATATATATAATATATATAAAGCTTAGCGGATCCGAGATTTCCCACTATACTTAGTGTGTAATAGGTTAGTTGTCTGTCCGTTCGTCGTAGTTGTTAACAACCACACACATCTGCGTACACATCTAGACTACTACTTCATTCATCTGAGCCGCTGCTGCAGAGCTTTTTAACCTTTACGTGCACATTTTACATACCGGGGTAGCAGGCATAATAATTTTTTTTCTTTCCCGCAGAGCAGAGAGGAGTTTTTAGTTATCCGACGATACTTTTCAGCAACCCGCATTACTACAACTACTATTCTCTTCTTCTTCATAATTCACTTCTTGTTCAAAAAATACCTATGTCCAACGGTAACGATAATCAAGAGTTGGAACGTCCTGCTCATTTTAAGGATGTCTTTGGAACGTCGAAGGATTCAGGTGCTGCCGATAATGGAATCAATACTACCAACGTGGATGTCTCTGAAAGTAGGAGACCTTCTGTGGTAGTTCCAACCAGTATACCGTCAAATATTCACGATGATTCTCTTGAAGCTGACGAAAGAGGTTCATGTTTGCGCAAACGCGCCGCTGGAGTTGCCGACGTCGTCCCACTGGCGAAACGCGCTAGAAAGGCCGCCGTCGTTGTTAACTCCTCGTCGGCCGCTGCCACTTCATTTAGTGCCCATGTTTCCAGTCGTCGCCGTTTCCGCTCACGGTCGCTTCCTAACCTATGGAACCCTGAGAACGACATTTCATCGGCCGCTTCAACTGCCGCTATTAATAACTCAGCCACCATCGCCACCGGCGCGTCCGCCGCGGACACCGCCATTTCTGGCTCTGACATTCTGCCAGGTTCACCCGCTTCTTCCACTCATACCCATCGCCATTCAAGGCATCGCCGTCGCCGTGGAGCCATGATACATGCATCTCATCTAGCTATTCCACATTCATCTTCGCGTGGTACTAGTGGTACCCTGGCACTTATATTACCCCCAGTTAACCTTCAATCCATGCGCGAGATCGACCTTCATGAGGTTTTAAAGAACCCACAATTGCGTCACGATATTCTCTTCGATCCGCAACTTCAGTTCCGTCCTAATTTAGATGGAGAGAGAGGTAAAAGAAAGAGATTACAGGCAGACAGCTACTGGGCATTCATTACAGAGGAAATTTCAACCTTATTGACCAGTACTTCGCCTAAACCTCTCACAGATTCATCTCCTATCGCCGTCATGTTCCAGGCTTTGAAAGGAATCCTTCTGAGCCTCGTCCCTGCCAAGGATAGAGCTTCAGTGGAAGATATCTTGGACTCTCAATTGATTTTACAGCAACTCAACGCGCGGAGCTTTGATTTCGTAGGCTTTGCCGATTGGATAGAACGCGCTTTTAAAATGCATTGCGCTCCAATGAGAGATTCATGGGTTGACAACATGAACAGTGTTTTCCATAAGGCATGCGCCCAGGAGCCCGTTAGTGTCGAGTATCTAGTCGAGGGTTTGAGGGCCATGTTCTCTATCTTGGAGGCCATGAAATTGGACGTTGCTAATCATCAGATAAGGATCTTAAGACCTTTACTCTGTTCTACCGCTGTTTCATTCGAGAAGGAGTATTTTGCGAGCGCCGCAAGAAGAGGTAAGGTGAGTTTCACCCTGGCCCAACTATGGTACAGAAAGAATGAAATCGCGTGTAAGAGAGCTTGCGAGACAGCCGAAGTGGCTACTGCTGCATCTGCAGTTCCTGCCGCAACCGCTGCCAGCTTCACCACGCCTGCTCACATTCTCTGTCATGGAATTCTCCGCCTTCTATCGTGCTCCACTCTCACGCCTGAATTCCCTTCGACCTTCTGCTTTGACCACGCTCGTCTAGCGGTCCTCAGAGCAGACATTCGTCATGTCGTATGCACCCAACTTTGTTCAATCCTCTACAAATCGATCGCCACTCGTCACAACATCACAGTCACGCAAGAAAACCTCCGTCAACTCAAGAAGGATATCTTGGGAATAATCATGGACGAGGCAGGTAATTCGAAGTGGACACGCAACCTTCACAGCATCGCAGTGCATATTACAAACAGCGTAATTGGTAAGTTGGACGCCCAAACGGTAGACTTCTGCTTCAGCTGGCTTCTACGGCAAACACAACCTTCTTCTAAGGTTTACGTCTTGCTGGAACAGCGTGTGATGGTTGGACTATTGGGAACCATCGACGGAACTGTCAGTGAAGTGGCACAGGACGAGCTTGTAGCTGAGGAGCTGCAAAATGTGGCCGAGCGTCTCAAACAACTTGTGGAGATGAACTATAGCGTCTTTGGCGAGGTGTATGAAACCGCTTAATTCCACAATCCTACAAATATATAGATGTTATTTGCTACATCATGGGATTTGACTTGTTCGCAGATCCCTCTGATTCTTTTTCTACGTTAGGCATCGCTCTTTAGTTAATTACTATCGCTAGAAGTGTAGATCGTGCTGGCTGGTGGAAGGGGGAAGGAGTTGCTGTGAGCTACCGCGACCGCTGTATTATTTACCTCTACAGAGAGGAATTGCTATATAAAGGAATGATCATTACGTATTCAGAAATAAGTAGGTCAACAGTCAACGGTCTTACTCTACCGTATCCCCGTATGCCCTACAATGTCCCCGTACAGTATACCCCCAAGTCTCTCCCTGGCTACCGCCGGCCTACCGCCAGCATACCGCCAATCCCTCCTCCCTCCCCAGGCTGTGCAGCCTGAGCCTGACACCGCCTAGATTTTTCCGCCATCGCCAGTCGCTAAATCACTAAGGGACACTACAGAAGAAGAGTTAAGAAGGCAATCAGTTGGCTTTCTGGTTGTAAGACAGAGGTAGGCAACAGAGCAAGAGAAGAAAGATAACCTAGAGAGATAGCAGATAATAGGGGGCGGAGAATACAGAATAGAGAGATAGAATACAGAATATATTGCAGCGGAACGAGTATAGACAGCAGGTTGCTCTCAGAGAACAGAGAAGGTCATTACAGATCGGTCATAGTTAATACAGCAATCAACATGGATGGTATGGAGGCAGATCAGGGAGAGACAAGGGAGTTGGACGGTGGAAGTAGAGGGTTAGATGATCAAGTATGGGGCGGTGGAAGTTATACCGGGGATGAAAATAAAGTTACGGGGGAGGCCTTGAAGGCTACCGGGCAGGGAGAGATTTCTACCGGGAAGAGTGAAAGTGCCACCGGGCAGAGCGAAAATGCCACCGGGCAGAGCGAAAGTACCACCGGGCAAAGTAGTCATGCTCTCAGGCAACATCCTACTGGGGAGAAGACCATCTCCCACATCGCATTCACCGACCTTCCAACAGAACTCCTCATCCAGATCTTTAGCCACCTCGATCCAGCCTCGCTGCGAAGAATTGCTCTCGTGTGCCGGTCCTGGAACAAGCTCGCCAGCGACAATGCTGTGTGGTGCCAGATCTTCCAGGCCCGTTTCCACCGCGTGGGCGCAACATTCTCATCATTGGCCCGCACGCCCGCCTGGAGAACGGAGCTCATCTACCGGGAGTCTCTGGTAAAGACCTGGCGAAGGGGTCGTTCCACCAGAAGGACTTATTCACTAGCACAGGGACTCGCTCAGACGTCTAATTTGTTTGCCGACTTTGCACGCGATCGCCTAGTAGCGTTTGATGCCAACTCTGGCCGACTCCTCGGATGTCATCTTGATTCCGGACATGGTGCATCTGCTGCACTATGTGCGATTCCAGGTGGAACTACCGCGTACGCAGCAGGTCCTCATTTCTTGCTCTTCGGCCGTTGGGATGGCTCCGTCTACGGGTCGTTGGTTGACCACAGGAACATCTTGCTGGTCGGATTACACGAGTTGGGACATGGAGGTCCTCATCATTCGGCAATGGTTACAGCAGCTCATGTATGCTCGGGTGATATTGGAAAGGCAGGTACAGTTGGCGCATTCACTGGAGACCAAGAGGGTAGGGTTCTGGGATGGGATGTCCGAACTGGCGAATGTGTGATGGATATACCTCCTCCCTCGGACCCTGAATTATCAGACGGGGGAGGCATGGAAACGGACAGCGTCATACAGGAAGAGGAGGTGGTACCTACCGGTGCTGCTGCAGGGTCTTCTATATCGCCGCTTCCTCCATCTCCAGCATTGTCAGCGGCCGCATCAGCACCGACCTCTGCACTGGCGGCAGCAAGTTCTGCCACGATCCCCCTGTCTTCAGCGGGTTCATCTCTGTCAGTTGCTACAACGCCGGCCTCAATTCCTTCTTCAAGGCTGTCTCCAATCACTCGCATAGACTCCGATGGTCATTCGCTTCTCATCCTTAATTCTCTTGGCCATCTTTGGTATGTCTCGCTTTCACAACTTCAGTCCATCCCATCATACATTTGCACCTTCGATACCCCTCTCACTGCTACATCTATTTCCACGAACATGCTAGTTGACTACGGCGGTGAAAACGTGGTACTTTACGACGATCGTCGTTTGGAGATTCATTCGTTCAATTCATCATCTATATCAGTTCTTCATCTGGACCCAGGAGAACAGATCTACAGAGCCGCACTGGAAGATAATAACCATCGTTTTCTCAGACAGAATGATCGTATTGTCGGAAAGGACCCTCTTCTTATGGCGATCCTTCTTCGATCTGGCCGGGTTCTCATTGTGAACGTTAGAGAAAGACAGTTTCATATTATCCCCGTCACGAGCTTCTTCCCACAAATGATTTCGGAAATGGTTCCGGACAATACTCCGCCAATATCCGCCATCACCTTGAATGCCTTGGTGGTATTGGTTGGTTCGCGGGATGGACAGGTTGAGATGTATGATGTAATGACTGGTGAATTCTGTAGAAAGGTATCGGAAAGACTTGGCAAGAAACTATTGATTAGCGTTGGTAGAGCTGAGCCGATCCCTGTTTCAAACATTATCGTTGATGAGAAGCTTGCCGTTGGTGTGATCACCTATGGACCTATAGTACAGTTCTTTAAATTTGGGGATTTCTATAGGGATTTAGAGAGGAAGAGTCGTAAGAAGGCATTCTCGAAGGATAGAAAGGGTACCACTGATGAATTGAGGAGTAGAATGGACGATTATCAGTATCAACTTGACGAGGAGAATAGCGCCTATGATTTGGTTGCAAAATATAATGGAGATTCGTCGGAAAACCCAGATGAAGAGATGCAGATGGCTTTGGCGTTAAGTGTATCGATGGAAAATAGTCGGGATAACAGCAGATACGGAGGGCAGGAGAGGCCAGAGGATGAGGAGCTGCGGAAGGCTATCGAGCTTTCAGAGAGGGAGCAGAGAGAGAAGAAGTCTGTTGATGAGGAGTTGAGAAGGGCCATTGAGCTGTCCAGAGAAGGCAGGAAGGAGGATGATTCAGTGGATGAAGAGTTGAGGAGAGCTATAGAGCTTTCGAGGGAGGAATATAGAAGGGAATCGAAGAGGCAGTATGAGCCGGAGGAGGAGGAGGAGGAGGAAGAGGAAGATGACGAGGAGGAGGAAGAAGAAGAAGAAGAAGAAGATGAGGATATGAAGCTGGCCATGAGATTATCGTTGATGGGAAGACCGGGGGAGGGGAGTAGCGAGGCGAACTACCGAACATAGAAGTAGGGAAGTTGTACAGCGGGTAAGTTAATCCAAGAGATAGGAGTATATATTAGGATATATCATTATTCTAGTTAGAACATCATTAATGAGTGCAGACATTACCATGTAGGGACATGTCGAATGTTTGGCCCTCACCCCTCGGCACCCTGTAGCAGTACGGAACTTGGTCGGCCCTCAGCTGAACCTACCTTATCCCACTCTCACTCCTCAACTTCACCGACGTAAACCCAACTTCAGTAAATCCCACCTCATCTTCCCTCTCAGAAACACCCTCCCTCTGCCTACTCATCACCTTCAGACACCTCACGTGAGAATCCTTTCCATTCTGATGGTTGCTTAGCAAACAGATCTTAATCAGATGACACCTTAGCGAGTTATCGTATCTTATCCCCTTAAACTGTATTATCTGCCACCCCATCGGCTCCGTCATCTCTCTGGATGCAACTTCAACCAAATCGTGATCACCAGATCCCGACAGAATTAACATCTTAGACGGTGTATACGACTCATCAGCCTCATAATTCAGATACAGACAGATCCGCTCGATGGCCACCTTCTTGGTGAAATGAATCGTGATGAAATGTGGCTGTTGACCGTCACTTTGCCAATAACTGAACGGCGAATCTTCTCTTAGCTCCTTCATCCCAAATCCAGCCTTGCTACTAGACGCTGTCCACGTGGCGAGGTTGCCTATATCGACTAATCCTAGACCCTCCATCGAGCGTATACCGGCGGAGAACGCTGCCTCGTCATCAAAGCCGCCCGCAAACGAGTCCCCGTTGGATCCAGTATCATGAGAGGGAGTACCATGATGTGACGAAGAACTAGAGTGGGTATGGGCATCGTCGTTATAGTTATCGTTGCCATCGTCGTCACCTAAGTCAGCTCCTTCGGGTAGTACGTCACCATCATTGTCCTCCTCCGTCATACGTCGCCTCTGCTGTCGTAATCGATGTCTTCTGAATGCATCGGCTATTCTACCGGGAGTGTCTGGAGTGTCCGATTGGCTACCAAAGTTGGGCATTTGCACGGTAATTGAAAGGGGAGAAGGTAAGGGAGGTGGACAAGGGAGAAAGCGATATTACGTAAAAGTCACGTGAAAATTGGAAATTCTGAGGGGAGGACCAGAAGGGATTATGGGGATGTGACGATATGGATCTTGGGATGGGGTCTTTCTACATGCTTGAAAGAATCATTGATAGATAGACATTTAATTATTAAGAGTCACATAGTACCTACAGGCTTGTAATTGGAGATGAAGGCAGGAAAGCATGTCGCATAGTTCGTCCGATGCGCGGTGACCTATCAGGTCGGACAGGACAATGTACCTCCCAGAAACGGGGTGCAGAAGAGTACTTGTCAGAAAGGTCTCTTCATAGTTCTCATTTTAAGCGCTGAAATTGAGCATTTCCGTGGCTCGGCAGCTCGCGAGCCCCATGCATGTAGCCTCCTCCACATGGCCTGACTCACCACTAGCCCTGGAAGCTCTCACTTACGAGCGGTAGCTCGTAAGTTCGTAGTTTAGCAACACCCCCTCCTCTCCTTCCTCACGGCAACATCAACACTGCCAAAATTCATCATCACCATATCGTCATCCTTCAACTTAATCTCTCCCAACTCCCCACACCTGGCAAACAACTTCTCTACATCTCTGTAATTCTTCGCACTCGTCTCAATAACATCCATCTTAACGTCCCGTATCAACCCTTCCTCAACCTGAGTACTGGCAAACTCAACCGCCTGCCTGTAACTGATCTGCCGTATCGTCTCATTATCTATCTTATTACCTACTATCATCACAAACGGCTTGCTTGAGCCGCAATTGGACAGGAAATTCTCGATCCATTTCGATAGATCATAAAAGGACTCAGAATTGGTGATGTCATAGACAAAAATCCCTATATCAGCCCCCCTGTAGAACGCTCTACTGACCGCATTGAACCTCTCCTGTCCAGCCGTATCCCATATCTGTAGATCTATGAAGCTGTCGTCCTTAGTTTTGGCTTTATACATGAGGAAGTCCGCCCCTATTGTAGCCTTGTAGCTGCTACTGAAG
The DNA here is from genome assembly GCA_012295355.1 of Brettanomyces naardenensis. NCBI lineage: Eukaryota > Fungi > Ascomycota > Pichiomycetes > Pichiales > Pichiaceae > Brettanomyces > Brettanomyces naardenensis. The sequence goes on from WOTY01000007.1 coordinate 736,733, forward strand.
TAATGGTAGAGGAACTGACATCGTAGAGACGTCTTTCCTACTCCCTGGTCACCAAGGAGAACCAGTTTGATCGACCGAGACATATCGAATCAAAGTATGAAGCGATCTACCAGCGAAGTAGAGGGGTGGTGAAGTACGGAGTAGCGAAGCACCTAATGAACGAAACAAGCGAATGAACAAAGCGAATGAACAGGATCTGTCTTAAAGTGATCTAGATGGCCCTGAAACCCTATGATCTGTCAGATCTGTATCAGACGTGTATAGGCAACTGGTATGGCTTATCTATATTGCCTCTACCTCTATATTACCTCTAATAACGTAACCTACGTACCCCTTCATTCCCCCTTTTCCCTTCCTCGTACTTCGTATACTTCGCCTGGACCCGTGGCACAGTAATTTTCACCGCTGCTCAGCCACATCTCCCCTTGAAAATTTTTTTTTTACCCTCACCCCGTAGCACAAAGGGAAGGGGAGAATCATCCTTCTTTCTCTATGTCGTTGAGTGTCTCTCTCTTCCTTCCTTCCTTTCCCCTGGTCTTTTGTCTATTCATCCACTCCGTACGGACTTCCTTGGCTTCTTTGACTTCACCATCATGTTGTCTATTACATCTAGGGCTGTTGTACGCGGTAGAATACTCGTGGCGAAAGCACATAGACCTCTCATATTTAGTGGGGTCCGCAATAATTCATCGCTTGCAAAGAATGGGAAGGAACAAGATAAAGAATTGAAAGAGTTTTTGAAAAGTAAAGAGGTCGATAAAGATGGTTATTTCATTAGGAATCCTTTATATACGAAGAAAGACTTCGAGAACTCTACTTATTCTCAATATATGAAACAGCTTGATAAGGAGAAGACTCGATTAGTTGACGAGAAGTTAAAGGTGTTGGCTGAAAGTACCGGCATTGACGTCGCCGAGTTAAGGAAACAACTTGATAAGAAGATCGCCGCCAGATTGGGCAAATCCAAGGCTGAGAACGAGCTTATTGATTCGACAATTAAAGATTTTGCAACCCAATTGAGTCTTCCTTCCGAAAATCCTGTGGATTTCGTCGAGGAGATCGTCAATTCATTGATCCACTTTAAGGGAGAATTCCAAGACTCTTCCGTTTTCCGTTATCTTAATGAAGTCGATCCTACGTTTACCGATTTGGTTGGACAGGTTCTTGAGAAGGATACCGTTGAGCAAAAGGATGTTGAGGAATTATACAAGCATATTAATGAAGGAGGAGCTATAAGCGAGATGACCGAGCCAGAGTTAGTTAGATTGGTTGATTTGATTTATGGAAGGAGTGGTGAGGAGGAAGAGGTTGGAATCGTCAGCGAAGTGACTTCGTCTACTTCTGCTTCGTCCTATCTCCTTCATACCATATTTGATAACCTCAATTCGTACTCTTCCATTGAGGAATCGCCTTTGTTTAAGTTCCTAACAACTGTGGATGCAACATTTACCGATCTTCTCTCTTCGTATGGAAAGACGGATCCTGAAAACGAACAAGAACTAAAGAAGCAGTATGATCAAATAGTCGCTTATGTTACTGATGAGAAGAGTGAATTAAGCAAGTCATTATCTAATGAATCATCACCAGTTTATGTTGAGTTCGACAAGATTATCTCAGCACCACAACCGATTGATCTAATGGAGATTTATGAAGCCTTAGAAGGATATGGAGATTACTTTTCATCAGATCTATTCCAGCAATTGAAAGTTATTGATCCACAGTTCACTGGTTTATTGGAAGAACTTGAAGGAGCCGAAGAAGATTCTATTGGAGAAGAAAAGAGTAGTGAAATTGACAAATATTTGGACGATAAGAACAGTGAGATATATAAGGCTATGAATGATGTTGAATCTGAGTCATACAAATCACTAAAGGCTGCGATTGAGGCAGAACATAATCGAGTTGACCAGATGGTTAGCTTGAGTGACGTTATTGAGCAATTGGTTGAGAAGGGAATAGATAGCGAAGAATTCCACGTTATCGAGAGGATTGATGGTGAATTCGCCGAAAGTGTGAAACCATTACTTGAGGAAGGTAGTAAGGATGCACTTGAAGTTGCTAAGAAGGTTGATAGTGTGGCGAGCGATCCTAATTCTGCGATTTATGAAGCATTGCATGTTGAAGACTCTGCCAATCACAAGGTTCTTGAAGGAGTTTTCAAGAAGGAGATTGCAGAAGGAGAGGAAGAAGAAGAAGAAGGGGAAAAAGTTGTTTTCATTGACAGGGATTTGGAAAGATTACGTTCCGAGGATCAGTCGACACTTTCATCAGAAGTTTCCACCATTAACAGAGCCTATGATTTGACCATTGAATCCATTGGAGAGTTGACCAAGGAGCTTGAAACGAATACATTTGAGCCAATTGGACATAGTGTCAGCGAACAGGTTTCTAGACTGTTAGGATTCCAACCTAGTGAGGAGCAGAGCAAAGAAGTCGAAGTGTTAAAGGGTAAGCCATTGCCAACACACAAAGATGAAGTTTTAGATCTATGTGTGAACTTGATCATGAAGGATGGTAAGAAGGATAAGGCTCGTAAATATTTGAACAGAGCGTTGTATCTTATTTATTTGAAGACCAGAAGCGATCCAGTTGAACTATTGAAGAAGGCATTGGATACGGCGGCACCATTGGTTATTACCAAGACCGTGAAGACAGGATTTGCCAAGAATTATATAGTCCCTGTTCCATTGACGGCCAGACAAAGAAATAGGATGGCCTTTTTATGGATTCTTGAGGCCAGTGATTCAAGGGCATCTAATGATTTCCCTGTCAGGCTAGCAGAGGAGATTATGAACGTTTACAGTGGAAGTTCCAAGATACTTGAGAAGAGAGTGTTGAGTCATAAATTGGCTATTGCAAATAGGTCATATTTGAGGATATGATGAAACAATCCGATGCTGTGCGGTGGAAGTCGGATGTAGACGTGACGATTGGCAGGAGATGAGGGAACATGGACGCAACCTTTGGCCCTCCTGTCACATGTACTTGAATATAGTTAGAACTTGAATATAGAACTATGAAGGATAGAAGTTGAACGTGACCAGCAGCGTAAGGATTCAGTCCGTAATAGTGCGAAAAAGCTGAAAAATTTTTAGTACATAGAAGATTGAAGGGTTTGCTCTTCAATTGTAGGCGATTTTACCGTCTTGAGGTCGAACCAGTGGCTACAGGAAGGGTTCATCGACAGCTAAAGATCATAAAGAGACCATGAGCGAAAAGGAAGGCGAGAAGGCAAGAGAAGAGGGAGGTAGAGATGGTGGTGAGGAGGGCAGTATAGAACGTGATGAAGGAAGAGTGAGTGAGCCGATCGGGGTTGATGCTGGGATCTCCCGGGGTGCTGGAGAGGGTACTCGGGAGGATACTCGAGAGGATCCAAGGCATACCGAGGAGAGGGAGACTGCTAGGGGAGAGTACCGTAGGGAATACGGGGGAGATCAGAGAGACTATAGGGGACGCCGTGAAGATTATCGGGGCCCTCGGTCTGATATCAGGGACCATCGCGATGACTTCAGGGACAATTATCGACGTTATCAGGCTGAGGAGCCGGCCTTACCTGTTGATGAGAACGATTATGATCGATCCATCAAGGATGATTTTGTATATGAGGTGTCTAGTGAGCCTGAGTTCGGGCAGACGAGAGCTTTATTCATAGGGAACTTGAGACCTCCATTTGAGAATTCCGATTTGAGGAGGTTACTCAGCGAGGAGGCTGCTAAGGTTGGAAGTACGATAGAAAGGGCATGGCTTAATGAGAGGAGAAGTCATTGTTTGGTGATAGTATCGGAGATTGGTGGTGCGACCGGGATACAGCGGGCTTTGAACGGGAAGGTGTTTCCTGAGAGTGCGGAGGGGGCAGAGGGGGCTACTGAGGACTCGGTTGCGTCTGTGCAACCTTCTGCTTCAGCTGCGGAACTCCCTCAGCCTGCAGATTTGACGGCAGAACCATCTCATGCGAACCCTTCGGCCGTGGAACCGTCCCAGACTGCCATCTCTGAGCCCCCTGAGTCTGTCGATCCTGCTACAGAGCCAGCTCAGTCTACAGTCTCAACAGAGACATCGGCTTCTGCGGCAGAGGGTACGACCCTCCCGCTCTACATCGACTTCATCCCCGTCAAGGCCACTCAACTCTGGATCGACCAAGAAAGTAGAGGACCTAAAGATGCCGTCTGGAAGGTTTCATACGTCAAAGTTCCTTCAAGAGAAGGCTCAGACTTCTTGATTGCCACTCACCGAATGTTGAACTACCCGAATCGATCATATGGCTACAAGTCCAGTAGAGGAAGATACGGACGTAGAGGAGGAGGATACAGAGGAAGAGGACGGTATAGAGGAGGATACAGAGAAAGAGAATATCGTGGAGATTATTATAGAGATTATTATCAAGGATCAGGTTATAGACCATATGGAAGTAGAGACAGGGAGTATGGAGGTTATGGAAGGTCAAGCAGAGATTATGGAAATTCGGATGTTTATAGAAATGACAGGTCTTCTGCGGATAGGCAAGACATGCCAAGGGAGGCTAGGTCACCGGAATGGTCGGACTGAGCTGGGCAGCCAGCCGAAAGTAGTTGTCAGTGGAGGAGTGAGACCGAGGAGGAGTGAGACCGAAGAGGAGTGAGGTGAGATCGCCAGTAGAATAAAAGGCTAAGCATTCAGTTAACTAACGGAGTAGTTCGGGAGTAGGTCGGTAGTAGGGAAGTGAGAGTCAGGGAGACGCCAGTACGTGGACGTTTCAATCGACACCTCGTCACTGCTTGGCGAAGTGGCTCGTTGGTTTGCTCGCCGGTCAGTTGGTTCGCTACACTCACTATGCCCCCCATATCGCACTCACCACCGTAAACAACCCATTGGCTTCGGTCTCAATCAAGTAAACTCCATAGAAGGCAACCCATGAGCCAACATCCAACGTCCGCATAGCGATCGTATTCCAAATCCCGTACTTTCTCTTCGGTATATAGTCCATAATACAGCTCTCGAGACCGAATCTACAGTGTAATAACAGCAACACCGAGAAGATTGCATCCACAAACGGATGCTCCACGCCAGCAACAAATGGAACAATGGCTAAAGGTGTCATGGCTATCGTTACTATCTTCTCGTACATCCAGTGGTACGAGCCGTGATATATGTCCATTGGAGGCCTTGGAACGGCATCGTTGACAGTGCCGACGATGTTACCAGGGGGTTGTGGGATGAGTCTGAAGTCATTGAGGGAGATGCGGAACCGGGAGAGTCTGCGGGGCTTATCAGAGGGTTTATCGGAGGGTTTATCAGAGGGTTTGGCTGTACTGGAAGCGTCGGCCGGTTTTGCGGCCGCCTTACCAGAGTCTGTAACCGTGTCCTTGCTTGTACTGGTACCCTTGTTGACATCCTTAGCAGCATCGCCCGCCTTCTTACCCACCTCCTTACCAGCTGCACTCTCCCCACCATCAGTACCTTCCTTACCAACCTTCCCTCCATCACTATACCACCTTATGGAGGTAATCGTTCTCAGACGCACACCTCCCAAAGCCCTAGTTGGAGCTCTAATCGTGGGAAAAGCCAGCCGAATGAAATTGGTCCCCGTGGCAACCCTTGGAACAAGTCTCAGGCGCGATAACATCATTGCAGGGTGTATGGATAAAGAGATTATTGGGAACACAAGGGGAGACGGTCCGTGGTGAAGTGAAAAATTCAGTGGTGGAGAAGAAAATCGACGTGCGTCGACGCGTCGAAAGTGACCGATAAGGAAACTCATTTAGGGAGTGATACGCTTGACAATTACATACTTGCTCAACTATCTGGGTCTTATAAAGAATTACAAATGAGTTCAGGTGGACCGCACATACTCTGGTGGTGTTCTAATGAGTTGAGTTCGTTTGCCTCTACTGAAGGTCGGGCCCATGTTAATAATGTCCAGCTCTCTTCAGACTCACCTCCAAACTGCAGCCCTCTCCACCTTATTAACATCACTAAATGGATCATCGTCATCTTCCTTTACTCTCAATGACGGTGATTTGGGTGGAATAGGAGGCGGTATCCTTGCGGGCGTGACTTTCCTCGATTTCTTCACCACCTTCTCCGGCTTCTTCACTTCTTCCACTCTTTTCACCTCCTCACCTACCTCTTTCTCAGCTTCCTCTCTTCCTAATCCATCATCTAACAATTCGTCAGTCTCATATCCTGCCAATGAATCCTCGTCATCACTATCGTCCTTAGGTTGACCAAGTTCTTCGTATCTCTGTAATCCCTTAACCAGCTCATCATTACATTTCAATAACGCTCCCAACAACTCCTCTTTATCAACTAACTGCAAGTACCGTAGGATCTTCCTTCGAATAATACGACAAGAATCAAACGAATCATTGGCCTTTGCCGAGTGAATAGATAATTCTCCAGGCTGTAGAGATCTGAGCGAATTCTGTAGATTTGTAGCCAAAACGTCAGCTTCAGCAATAGTTTGATAGATACGTGGAGTTTCCTTCTCATAGTTGATCTTCGGAATACGGTATTGCTTGTCTAGCTCAGAATTTGTCTTCGGGCGGCTACTGAAGCTGTTATCGTGGCCGTAGCCAGCGGCGGAGCCAGAAGCCATGGTGGACGACGCACTACCACCAGCACTACTACTTCCATATTCCTCGAAAGGAGTCTCCTGATCGGCCTCATCATTCATGAAATCTGGAACGGCCCTTCTGACCTTCCCCTTCCCAAATCCACACCTGCTGAACAATCCCACAAGTGACTCACGTGATTGATCACCAACGTATTCGTTTCTCCAGATGGTAACCAACGATCTGGCCTTCTTAGAGACCTTTGCATCAACTGAACCTTCAGGATACGGAGCAGCAAGGGCAACGATTCTATCCAATAGCTTACGGTCGTTGTAGAACAACACCATCTTACCATTACCACCGTTTGCGACCAAGAGATCTAATAGATTGAGTGCGTTATACTGAGCCTTTGTGACTCCGTATTTGAGCTTCTTACGAATGGCCCTTGCTGCTTCTGTTGGGCCGGGTTCGGCGAAGTCTGTTTGAAGCTTGATCATATCGATGAGGTTGGGTAGTTCCGCTTCCATGATCCCGTCTGACGGGGATGTCTGTTCGATGAGCTTGTTGATGGTGGACGAGACCGCCGTATGAGCGTGGGTGTCTAAGATTCCCATTGTGAATTTCCACTCAGTGGAGTAGTGAGCAATGCAGAGGCTTACGGTATCGCTGATAACCGCTTAGTATTTGAAACGCTGATATGAAACGTTCAATTTGATGCCTTCAACAAGAGAGCAATCACAGACGATGATAGATCAATTCTCTAACACTTGATAGAGAAGCTGTGATAGCACTTGGATGCTGAGAATAGAGCAACAGTACCACCTGCAACAGCACCTCTCGCGAAAGGAGATATGAACCGCTTAATGATGAACATACCACGATGCCACAGAAACGGTTGATTAATCGCGCGGCGCGGCCACCGATTACGCTACGTTCGCGCATCCAATTAAAGGGAATTAAGGTGGATTAAGTACATAAAAAGGGGATTTAAGCACTAATTGATCTAGCTGACAGGGGGAGGAGACGAGCGTGGCCGGGGTGACTGGGGCAGTAGAGCACTCAGAGAACTCATCAGACCGTGGGGAGGGAGCTGGATCAGCCTGTATCTCAAGCCTTGATAGCCCAGTCTCTACCCGCGCCTGGTGGAGCAAAAGTCTTGCCGGGGTTCCAGATCTCACGGGGTCAGAAAGGTCTGAACTGGTTCCAGCTCTCCCATCGTCTCTGCACAACCTCCACACCACCTCCATCCTCTCAACCACTCGCCACTCATAACTTGGCCTGGGCAATCAACTCACCGGCCTTCTTCTTGCCTATCGACTGTATATCATCATTTCCACCAATATGCTTTCCGCCAATAAAGATGTTAGGAACGGTTCTCTGTCCAGTCTTCTGGTACAAGTAATCCTGGATCTCATCACCATCCGACTCTTCATTTAGCTCGATAACATAAGCATCAGGGTAAACGGTAGAGAAGAACTCTTTGGTTGCACGACAGTAGGGACAGTAGGTCTTGGATGCGACGAACACTGTATGACTGTTGATTAACTTCTCCACTTTGGCAGCGGTTTCTTTAGACATTTTAGCTGGAGCAGCAAAGAGGGCTCTTCTGATAGTGGAAAACAACTTGTGAGGGAGTGGCAGGTGCAGAGAAGGAAAGAAGAAGGAGAAGGGAAGAGGTAGCAAGACCAGAAAGGCGGGAGGAAATGTTGCGTGGCGCGAGGGTTAGTAAGCAGGGGACGGGGGAGGAAGCTGGGGGAGCAGGCGGAAGAACCACCGGGGCCGCGGAGGGGGGGGGGGGGGGGGTAACTTAGATGCCCAGTAGGAGCAACTACGTGGTATCGTCACTACGTGATCTACAGCGATTTAGAAGGTTCATTAGCACTAGTTAGTCCAATTACTATGTGCTTGGTTGTCCCATGAGACTCCTTATGGCTATCGTCACGGATACCGACAATATAACGCTGCTCTCAAAGCTGACAAATTTAAATCCCTTGCCTGGCCAGAGAGATCCGCTCTGTCCAACCTCTCCTCTCCGCCAACTAGAATAGCCCACTGCTCTTCAAATTCTCACTGATTATCATATCCGTAACTGCAGTCAACACAAATTCCATGCTCTTCCTGTCCGTGGCACATGTCCGGTGAACATATATAACCTTCCCTGTATGATTCAAGCTCAAAAATAGCTTCTCAAAGTACTGTAACACCCCCTCAACATCATTACTCTTACCGTCATAATCGGGAAAGTACTTTCTCAACGGCGATCTCCTAACCTTGTCCTTTAGCAGATCAACCTTGTTCAGAAAGAGTATGAAAGGAGTATCAGCAAACCATCTCGAGTTGCACAAGCTCTCAAATAACATTATAGCTTCGTGCATCCTGTTAACTCTCTCATCTTCAAATAATACCTGATCATACTCTGATACCGCCATAACAAAACAAGTACAAGTAATGTCCTGGAAGCAGTGCATCCATTTCTTCCTTTCCGATCGCTGTCCTCCGGCATCTAGTATCTTGAACTTCATCCCATTAATATTGAAATTGGTCTCTGTAATCCCTGTCGTTTTGATCCTGCCTTTCAAAATATCCTCGTCACTACATCGGTAGTCGTCCGATGCGTAATCATTTGCTCTTTCGAAGAAATACGGCGCCGATCCTTCGATTTGAAATAGATTCGATTTACCAAAACATCGTTTGATGCCTGAATCCTTTTCCCAGAGCTCCTCAATTGCTTCTGCAACTTCCTCTTTGGTATAGCGCTTTCTGCGGTGAGTGCCATTGACTTCCTTGAGGTAATCTTTTAGCAGGCTATCATCGGGATCGTCAGCAGCTGCATTGTTACCCGAGGTATTGGCAGTACTGGTAGTCCCAGGAGTACTCGGTGTACCTACACTACCACTGGCTTCCTCCTCATATTCCTCCTCACCGTCTTCCCAGCCACTGTTGGCCATTCCTGTACTCTTCATTCGTCTTCTGTGAGCACTATTTTCGGAATACTTAAGTACGAAATCCTTTAGAAACGATACTCCGCCTGCTGCCGACGTATCTACACCTTCCAACGGCTTGTAGCCTAATACCTTCTGTTTCAAGACAAATAGCTCCGATGTCGGCTTATCACAATCCAGTGGTATTCCAAGCTTACGTGCCTGAATGATTATCGTTTGCATTGACCCTACAGTATCGGCCCAAATGATGTTCTTGTACTGGATTCTTTCCTGTTCGGTGAATGCTCCTTTATGAAGTAGGCGGAGCTGTTTGAGGACTGTTGATTTACCGCTTTCTCCAGCTCCGAGGAGAAGGAGTTTGATCTGGTTCTTCTTCTTCTGTTTGCTTTGAAGAAGGATCTTTTCGACCTCCGAGTTCTGGAGCATTTCGATGTAGGCTGGGTCATCCGGCGAGAGTTCTATGGAAGCTGCACAACCCATAGCGAGCCAGGGGAATCAACTAGGCAGTTGGGTAGGGAGTCAATGAGGCCTAACAAAGATTCAACGAGGTCTAATAGCAAGACAATGAGACCTAATAGCCCACTCTGCTGTCCTGTGAGCGCGCCGGCGAAAGCCAGTGGGGGCCTGCGAGGGTGGCCTGCTAGGGTGACAGGGATTTAGAGGAAGATCAGGCGCACCAGAATTTAGCGCCAGAAATAATCCACTTGTGATTAATGTTGATGAACCACGGGTGATGAGGTGACAATTGATTTTCTAGAATAAGTCTAATGGGACACCCAGGGAGTTACCTAGTGAGATACCTAGTGAGATACCTAGTGAGATACCTAGTGAGATACCTAATGAGCTATCTACTGACTTACCAGTCAGTCTTCTATTCAGTTGCCCAGCTGCTTTCTCTACCGGTCGGCCTTTCAGAATTAAACTCTGTGGGCAAGAGGGTCTATAAACGAACATTCATGACAGCATAGAACTGCCCCTGTTGACCCCTGAATTTATAAAGATGGCTGCATTTAATAGCGGGTGTTTCAGAAATGGGATCTGAAACAGGCCGCTTTCCCAAGAGGGAAATACCAAATTAGCGCGAGCCCCAGACCAGCGCTACAGTTACGGCGCTTAAGTTGTCCTGGATACGATAAGCTACTTGGTATGGAATATCTTACGTCACTAGCACTAAGTAATTTTCTTGGAAGTGTCTCCGTTTATGTTCGGGTGACAATTTAGACCGGGTGTGTATTTTGTAGGTGTTGTCGGGGAGCAGATAATCCCACTCGCGCATTAGAGTGCGGCCACGCTGACCACTACGACCGCTGCGCGCAGAATCCTCAATTATCACGCCCACTGCTGCTTCACAACGCAACACCGCTATACTCCTGGACCCTGCTCATAACTCCCTATAATATCCTCTATGTCACTCACCTTCACCCCGCTATTCCTCCCCCTCACCCTCCTAAGAACCACTTCCTGCCTCCTGACCAACCTCTCGTAATCATTCATCTTCGTTAAATCCGCATTCAACCTCCCTCTATCAACTTCCTTCTCCTCCTTCCCATTCGCTATAAGCGCCGCATTAAGTGATACGTCATTGATCACAGTCTTAAAGAAATCTGGGTTCCTACTAGGGACACTTATAGCTCCCTCTAAATATCTCCCAACTGTAGGTAAAGTCGATATAAATGACGATATCCTGCCAAGTGATTGCTCCCTAACAACATGAAGTCGTAATGAGATCTCCTTTTCTGGTCCCGTCTCTCCATGGCTCTCAATAAGTCCTGGAATTTCCATTGCTGACATAACGTGCATTTCCTCTTTGGGTAATTCCTCAGCATAAATAATCCCATCATCTAGAGGATCAGAGTTTAGGGTCATTCTTGACACCGCTCTTTCCACCGAATGGTTTCGAAGCATTTCAATGTTCTTGATGATTGAGTCTCTTAGCCAGATGAGGTTTTTGAGGTGGTGATGAGGAGATGGCGGGGTGCGTGGAGCGAGAGACTGAGCGGGCTGTGGGGAGGTCCCAGCAGACGGTGCAGGAGTACGCGACCGAGGTAGGGAAGGTACTATATTTTCCTTATTAGCTTGCGTAGCACTGCTGCTTGTCCCGATTTCCTCTTCTTCTTCTTCTCCGTCGTCATCTGCCAACTCCTCTCCGTAGTCGATTATTCTCCTTAGCTCGTTCAATGTCCCCTGAACATCCAGCTCGTCAACAACGCGTAGATATCCAGGGTCTATTCTAGTATTTTCAGAGAGTACTTGAAGTGGCGGTCTTAGCGGCAGTCCAGGAGGTTCCAAGAATACTGGAGATCTCCCACCAATATACTCTCTCGTCCTCTTCTCTTGGTCGACATAATATCTCGCGTACTCCTCCGTTCGAAGGGAGATTAAGGGTCCATTTTTGGGACGTCTCGACAGAATAGAAGGATCGTTGTTGGGATCCCCATAGTATAGTCTATTCCACCAAAGATGGAGGTACAAGTTTGTCTTCTTCACTAAGATATTGAGTTCGTCCATGAGGATGGGAAGTATAGATGTTTAGAGAGAGAAATTAAGCGCTAGAAAATACAAGGGGACAAAAAGGATTTAGTACAGCGAGCAACCGGGCGCGCCGCGGGGCGTACCGAGTAGCCCAGCTGGGAGGATGCATAACAGGGGGATCAGGATGAGGCTAACCGACATCACTGCATCCAGAGAACCGAGTTTTACCCGTGTAAGCTCGAGAACTCTGTCATCCGACTCCACGTCCAATTGCAACCTCCATCTGCTATCAACCTACCACCCCACCTACTTGTAATCGCTACCTTTCCGCCCCCCGAACCCCACAAGGCTAGCTTAACGACCTAAAGCTGCTCTCAACCAACTCCTTCAACCTCTTATAACTCATCACCAAACACGTCATCTCGTCAGGGCTCACCAACAGAACATTCTCATCAACTCCCGAGTCTAGCTTATTCAAACAGTTCACTATATGTGTCAAATCAACCACCGAATTCCCTGCTTCATCCACCTGATGAAACACATAATCCTTAAACAACTTAATCGGATACCTTTCTCCCGTCTCTGACCATGATCCATCCTTGATAAACTCCGGTCTTTCACTTATCACATCCAATTTACATAACAATCTAACCAATCTAGCATTCTCAACTTCCGTTAGCAAACTAGATTCCATGTAATCAGCGGAATTCTCAAATCCATTAGCCACCTCCAATATATGAGGTGCTAAAAGCTCTTGAAAATGTTCCCAAGTCGAATCGGGCGTCAAACAATACCTCAAAATCTTCTTAAATTCATCAGAAAAGGTCAATCGATCAATAATCTCCATCGGCTTAATAGTAGACGAGTCCTTAATGAATGTGGTCGATTTAGAAAGGTTTAGAACTAGGCCTCCCAATCTTTCAAGGTCCTTCTTTTGCTCATCAATAACTTTAGCTTCATCAGTCTCTCCTTCAACCTTCTGATTGCCATTCTGAAATTGATTATGATCCTTTGAGGCTTCCACTATATCACCAATTGCACAAGAAGATAACCTTACACGTCCCTTATTGGTAACAATGATCTTGGTAGGATCAAATTCACCAACAAACAATCCCTTGTTGTGAATCTCCATCGCGGCATTGGTCAGCTGAACAATATATGACCACAATATAGCTTCAGTAATGAGCTCAGGATCCTTATTACCTATTCTGTAGAAATGAGTCTCCATCAAGTTGAGAGAAAGTGGATAATAATCATAAATAGTGATCAGTGAAAGATCCCCAAATGCTTTGGAAGTGAATGCATCGTAGACCTTGACTACGTTGGCCGAGTCTACAAGTTTCCACTTCTTGATTGGTTCAAGAAATTTGCCTGATGTTATTGGCACTCCTTCTAGTCTTCTCATGCAGTATAGTCTGCCATCTAAGTTGGACACACATTTGAAGATTGTGGCAAGATATCCGAAGGATTTATCAGTCTTATCGAAATGCTTATCGACTGGATAGAGGGAATGATAAGGACCTACGTGAAGTGGTAGGTTTAGTTGGCTATTAGGAATTGCTCTTAAACTAGCCTCGTTCTTCTGTTGGAGGTATTCACGGAGATTACCTGAAAGGAAGAGATCGTTAACAGTTCTTTCATTAGGGCGCTTGTTCATTTCGACGTGAGGCGGTGGCAGCGGTGCGTAGAGGTGGTAATTCATGGGGAAGAGGTTTGTTTGTTGGAAGAAGGGATCAACGGCAGGAAGCACTGGACCTCCAGGTGTTCCAGCGGTAGGTAAGGAAGGTGCAGAAAGTGCAGAGGGTGCAGGAGATATACCAGCGGCCGGAATGGTACCACGGGGACCAGTAGGGACTCCACCCGGCACAGGGGTAAACACAGGGGCAGTCTCTGGATTGAACCTGGAAGGTGTACGGGGAGTACCAGGAGAGCCTTCAAGAGACGGAAGTGTACCAATTGGAGAGGTTATATTGTCAGCAGAGTCATCCTTTCCTGGGACGAATGCCGATATGTCATCTACGGAAGCCGAGGACTCTGAGAACTTGGAGGGTGTAAATGCTGGGGTATCGAAGTTGAAGTGAGCAGATCTAGCGGATGCAGGAGCTGTGGACGATTTCTCAGGAAGAGGAGCCGATTGGGCGTTCTGAGACGGAGGTGTTTGGGGGGTCTTCTTGCCCATATCGTGATTGAAGGAGCAACCTTTATTCTCCCATTTGCAGTAGCCGTGGATTTGGATGTTACGGCAGGGGATATTCTTAGCCCATTCGAATTGTTGTGGTTTGCTCATTGAGCGAACTAGCCAAGCTAGGCAAGGTTAGTAAAGCGAGCAGCGTGGGGAAGGAAGGATGGAAGGAGGGAGGGAGGAAGGAACTCAATGGTTAGCCAAAAGAGGAGCGTTGACGGATCAGATTTCCCGCTGTTCGCGAGGTACGTGCGTCGATCGTCGCGCGTCTATGGGAACAAGCTAATCAAAGTGAGATAGGGGAGGGTGGGATAAGTCAGGTAATGTGTGCAGATCTGCCGGTGTAGTTCAGTAGAGAGGTCGGGCAGAAGAAGATGAGCAGAAGTATGTCAGTGGTGGAGGTACCGGACAAGGTTTAACTGGGGAAGTAGGAGAGAAAGAGAGAGAAGAAGAGAGAAGAGGGAGTAGTTACGGGGGATGAGGATCAGTTTTCCCACTGGGAGCGCGGGGCAGGTTGATGTGAGTGAGCGAGGGCAGATCATTTCTCGCCGCGTCGCTCGCGTCGTTTTCGGAAACTTTAGATCGACTCTCTCTTCTTTCAGTGTTCTCCCTCTCCCCTCTGCTCCTTCACCCTGTAGCCCAGCTTGCCCAATGACCGTCACAATCGTAACAGGATCCTCCAGAGGACTCGGCCAGTCAATTGCTAAACTTATCATCACCAATTCGCCATCTTCCAAGGTGGTCCTCGCAGCCAGATCCAAACAACAGCTAGAAACGTTTCCTAATTTGTTCCCTGAAGAATCACGTAATGATGTGCTCAAGAGATCCTTAATTGTCCCCGGAGATCTTAACGATAAGGACTCAATTGAAAAGTTGATTGAGAAAACCGTGTCAAAATTTGGCAGAATCGACTCGATTGTGTTCAATGCCGGAGTATTGGAACCTGTCGATCATATCATCGACGTTGATGTTGATCAGATGAAGAAGTTGTTCGATATCAACTTCTTTTCCGTGATAAAGTTGCTTCAATTAGCTATTCCGCATCTAAGAGAGTCAGCTAAAGAGAGAGGTACACCTAGCTCGTGTATCTTCGTATCGTCAGGTGCATCTATTAGAACAATAGATGGATGGCTTGGATATGGGGCATCTAAGTCAGCCTTGAATCATCTAGCTATGGATTTGAGCATTGAAGAGGCACCATTGATCAGGAGTATTAGTGTTGCTCCGGGAGTGGTTGATACGGAGATGCAGAGGACGATTAGAGAGGAGGCAGGAAAGAAGATGAAGCCGGATCAATTGAAGAGATTTACCGACTTGTATGAAAAAGGGGAGTTATTACCTGCGGATGTTCCTGGTGAGGTCTATGCGAGGTTGGCTCTAGGCGGAATTAGTGAGGGTTTGAATGGGAGGTACGTGAGATATAATAGCGACGAGCTCAGTAAGGGTGAGTGAGCCGGAGATGGAAAGGATTAGGATATTGTATGATCCGGGGTATGGTATGATCCTCCAATGAAATAAGACGGCCAGTAACTACGGAGTAACAAATATGAACATTTATACTGCACGTACGAAATTGGAAAATCCCTAATTGAACGGATTTCGATGTCTATTTTTTGTAGCTTTAACGAGGTGGAATTAGAAGGAAATTACTACCTCCATGGGTCCAGTTCATGACGTAGCTGATAGCAGAGCATAGATCCGGCTAATTGGTGCCCAGCTACGACCTTATAAGTGGTGGTTGCAAAACATCCGTGCACTGATAGCCAAAATAGGATTTACATGGGCATGTCTGGGAGCAACTGCTTGGCAGGGCAATACGGGGGTATTAGGTCAGTAACCACCGGTAATGAACGTAGATAGCCATCAACAGTGAATGCGGTTTCCATAACAAGTGAAACGGAGCAGTTTATGAGCAAGAAGAGTGGCCGGATACGAATGCGGTAATATCGGTGTACTGGTGCACTGCTTCAACGGTAGACCTGTCCATTTCAGACCCTACAATCAGCTCCAACAGCAGCAATGACACGTCTATACGCCCACAGTGGTGCCTCCCTGCATTTCTGCTATGAAAATTCGCCCCGTAGCAAAACCGCTCGGCTGTAACTGAGCATATTTACAGTAAGCATAAATGCGATCCTTAATTTGCTCGTTTTGACTGTCATGTCCCATGAGCTAATTTAGGCGCTTAATTGACTCGTAATCAAGTCATATAAATAGGTGATATCCTTGGGAAGCTTACGGGGCACCCCATTATGGTACCTTCGGCTACTACGGGACTGTCACTACTACTGTCACTACTGCTGCCACCACTACTGCCGACTGTCGTACCGAAAATACGTGCTCAGTATAGGCGAAAACTCCAGGCTTGACTACAAGAGTTCTGCCGCTACTTCTTTTGCGGTTTCTGCCACTTTTGCCACTTATCCTGCTTGATAGCCCACTTATAACTTACTTGCCACCTTCGCATCTCATCATGGAATCATACCACGGAATCATTCTAACCTCCCAGGACGCTATAGTCCTTCTCGAAGCCGCCCGTCATAATCTCATCTTTCCAGTTACAAGACGCTTAACCATGTTTGAACGTTCCACTCTTATCACCAATGGTGCCGTTTTCGTCTGGAATGAAAGCGGTAGCAAGATGAGAAGATGGACGGACGGAAAGAATTGGAGCGCTTCCAGAGTCAACGGTGTCTTTCTCACGTACAAAGAAATGGACTCGGAGAAGGGATTATTAAAGCAATCCTTTACTGTAATGGCCAAAGATGGTAGCAAAATGCACGTTGTTAGCTACATAGATAGCAACTACTCTTTAGCGGATGAATTGAAGAGACCATCACGGGATAAACGGTTTGAGGGGATGGTAATTGAGAAGGATTTCTATCCAGGGATGATGTCAGAGGGGTTGGAGAGGGGCGAAAAGAGGTGTGGGGAGGAGGAAACGGGAGATAGATCTTTTAAGAGAGTGAGGATGAGAGAGGAAGCAATAGCACCATCAGCGGTTCTATCCACCCCCGAATCGACTCCACCTCTGTCTACACCACCTCCAATTTCGTCCCCGTTGATGGCAATTCCGTTATTATCTCCTCCTTCACCGGTTCTCTCCTCTAGAAAATCTTCGATATCCTCAACCTCCTCCTCGAAATCCCTTAATTACTCGATTGGGAAAATTAACATATCACTGATATTGCCACCGTTACTACCCCAAAAGGGTTGTAATTACAGGCCAACGAAGATATCGGTTGATTTCCATACTCTGATCTCAGAAGATAGCAGGATTCTTTCTTCTTTGGATAGGCTATTTATGTAACGCATTTGGTATAGGTAAGTTATCGGGTACATCGAGTGTAGTGGGACAACTTTCTGAGTAGTTTAGGTATGATTTGTCTTGTAGGGGATGTTGTTCGCTGCTCAGACTGAAGGTGTTGGAGGAGTAGACTACCTCTGACTAGTAGCGCGTGACCATTATAGGGTGCTATAAACGTACCCTCACATCATTGCCATGAGGAATATTCAACTGTTGAAGGTTGAAGTGCAAGACTATGGAAATGGCACATTTCATCCAGATTCTCCACTAACTCCCGTACTTATTCAGCTCTCTGTCTGCTGTTCGAAGATACGGATCGTAATCCCTAACCAAGGTTGTGGCGCACGTCTAACGTGGCGCAGTTACATTCCTGACCTCCACTTACCTACCCCCCTCTCTTCAAGCCCTCCGTCGCAGCAACACATCCTTCTCCTGGCATCCACCTGCTATATACTTCACGTTGTTGCCATGATCAAATAGTAACCTTGCCCTGCTCTATCCACCATCCTGCCCTCCTCCTCCCCCCTCCTCCATAATCTGTGGCTCAGTCACTCCCTACCTCCACCCTTCGCGCTTCTCGTGGCTCAGTCGCTTTTCTCCCTTTTTCATCCCTTCACATCATCTCTTCTTCTGCTCTCACCCATCCATCTCCCTAACCACTCGTCACCATGGAATTCGTATTCGATGCCGACACCTACGCCATGTCAATGGATTCCCAGGGGAATAATGATTCTTCGCAATCATCAATTCTTCCTATTCCTTCGGCCCCCTTAAAGATTTCCAATTTCCAACTCCACAACGATCTCACAAAACGTCTCTCAAACCTTCGTATCATCCAGACTATCAATAAGGGACTATCAACCAATCAGAAGGATTCGATAGCGGATCAGCAGGATGTGTCAGCCTCAGCATTGGCGTTTAAATATGCAAGAAATACGTTGGATCTACTTGCGTCCTCTCCTGCGGTGCCCACGTCTGAGTTACAGGAGTCGAACGATCTCGATTCCAGAATATTGGGTAATCGTCTCAGTCGTGTGTTGAACCAGAGCAATTATGATAGGTCATTGAGAGAGTCGTTGAAGAGGATACCGGCCACTGAACCGGCTGAACGAAGGGACATTGGCGGGTCAGTGCATAGAGGAAGCACGAATGGCCAGCTGGGTGATCGTTTAGGAGATAACCGCCCTACCGGGGACTCTGCCGAAAGCTCGACTGATGTCATCCCCGCCTCCGGCTTCTCCAACACCATCGGAAACCGTCGAAAACTCCGAGGAATCATCGAACAGGACATCCTCTCCCATCATTACCTTTCTCTTCGAGGCTTCCAACCGATAGCTGAAAAGCTTACCTATCTCAAGAACGATATGTCTGAGCTTAACACCTGCTACGTTACGATCACCGATAGCCTCAACAAAATCATCACCTCCTCCTCCACCGTCAGACAAACCCTCAAACAGGAGAAGAAACAGCGGGACTTGGCCAGAGTCAAGAAGCATCTACTCACCAGTTTTCGGTCGAATTTCACCCTCAACCAGTACGAGGAGCACTACTTACTGAATGGAGAAATCAATGAGGACTTTTTCCCTATCTTGGAAAGGGTGTCGAAGATTCATAACAATTGCGACATTCTTCTTGCCATGAACAACGAGAGCTTAGGAATTTCCATCATGAATCAAATGTCGCATACAATTGATCTGGCGACGGACAGGATGGTATCCTTTTTGAAGAAGAATTTGGGCAATTCACAGGATGCTAAGAATGTTCAGAAAGCTTTGACGTATATTGAGAAGAACAGTATAGAGAAGTTTAATGGAGTAGTTGAAGAGTTGATAGAGGCAAGATCAAGGGAGGTTGTTGGAGAGTTTGAGAGGCAGTTAGGAGCCGCTGTACCGGCCGACCACACGTCAAGAGAAGTCGCTTCAGCTGTTGGTGGTAATTCCAGTGCCAATCGTACTCTTTCGAATTTTTCCTACGACCCCAAGCGCTTTACTTCTGACATCCTTGCCTACCTCCACACGGTCATTGTCAACGAACTTGAGTCCACCCAATCTCTGTTTCCGCTCGACCATCCCTCTTCCATTCAATCCATCACTAACCGAATCCTTGATTCGCTTAGTAGACTTCTACGGAGAGCCATTGAATCAACGCTTCGGCAAGAGACCAAGCCAACGATAGTCATAAATCTCTATGAACTCTTAGACCTTTACACAATGATGTATGGTAAGTTGATTGATTTCAAGCAAAGCCAATTGATCTCCACACTTGAACTACTAAAGGGGCAATCTAGAGAACGACTATTTAACATAGTTCTGTTGAAATTAAGACAGGCTAAAATTGATAGTGAGGCTGAAGAAATTGACGAGGAGTTCCTTGGATTACCTGACTGGGTAATTGACTTCTATGCAGAATTTTTAGGAATTTTCGATAAGGATTTAGGCGAAAAATTCCTTGGAATGGGAAATGAAGAGTGTAACAGGTTGTGTACGCAGATTGTTGACGAGCCTATGAAAATCTTGGAACCACAGAGTAAGAAACTCAAGATGTCGAAGAGGAACAAGCTTATTTTTGAGATAAATGGAGTCGATTACATACATTCCAAGGTTGAGGTGATTCCACGCCTTTTAGAGAAGTCCAAGGAAGTTAATGAGAAATTGGAAGGGTTAGTCAAAGAATTATCTGATAATGAATTCGACAGATTGCTCAGGAATTCAGGATTGTATGATATCTACAACTTGGTGAACATGATATTTGCATTAGAGGATGATTTCTTTGATGTTAGTTTGTATGAGCCGATTAAAGAGAACAAGCTATTTAATGTGGGTACCTTTGAAGATGCCAACAAGAAGTTAGGGGACTTTTTGGGGACTTATATAACGTCGAATGATGTTAATAATGTCATATCTCCAACTATATTGGGAGAAGTTAGTGTTGAACCGTCGGTGAGATTTGTGAAGTTTTATGGGAAGTTGGTTGAGATTGTGAGGGAATATTTGAGAGATGATAAGGGGAAGGAAGTGGATGTGTTTAGTTGGAGTGGGGAGGAGGTTGCAGTGATATTGGACGCTACAAACGAGCTTACGAGGAACGAGCTCGTGAGCGAAGCGAGTGACCAGGGTGGAGTGTAAGGGGTAGACAAGCTTACGAAGTATAGGTACAGCAAGCGTGTGAGGAGAAGCTCGTGGACCAACGTCCAGGCCTGTTTAGTTAGCTTCCGTCGGTGTGGGCGACTTTGGAAGCAAGATATACTACAAGTAATAGACACCTACACCTCTAATTGCTCTTGACCAGATCCCGCCAATGGTAGGATTTCTCTCAAATAGGACAAGCTCGTCGAATGCTGTCTTACCTGGAATTTCCACGTCTTTAACGTGGTGGGTTCCATAGAGGGAGGTAC
Organism: Brettanomyces naardenensis; assembly: GCA_012295355.1. NCBI lineage: Eukaryota > Fungi > Ascomycota > Pichiomycetes > Pichiales > Pichiaceae > Brettanomyces > Brettanomyces naardenensis. The sequence goes on from WOTY01000007.1 coordinate 757,560, forward strand.
CGTCTTTAAGAGCCCGAGCCCTAGTTAAATCATAGAGCACGGTGACACCTGAGGAGCCCCCGCCAATGATGGCGATGTATTTGACTTTAAGAGGCGTATTTTGCGTAGCTTGCCAGTGGAAGGATCAGTTATACCATAACTACAGGGGACGGTTAAGTAGCAGGATTGTAGAGGCCAATTTCTCATTTTCTACATGTTGCAGAGCAATACCGGCTTCAGCAATTGGCTGATTCGATTTGCTCTGCTGACGGCTCCCTTATTAATAGGGGCACGAAGAGTATTCAGATCTTACAACGTTGAAGCGTGAAAAGTTGACTGAAAAAGTGCCCCGAATTGCGTCATGATCGATCGCAAGATCCCAAAAAAAGGTCCGTAGTAGGGGCAATCCCTGGACTGAAGGTGTGGCGGGTCAGGTGAGTGAGACTAAGCGAGCGCAGCTTGGCGATGGTAAATTACCGCCGAGCCGGGGTTACTTGTGGCGTCTATTTAGCGTATGCGTCGATAGCGGTCGAGGATTCCGTCGGCCGTGCAAAAGGATTGGAAATACTGAGAGCACCAAGTTCTGGCGGTTAACCCGAAGATGCCCAGACCGGCAATGAATGAACAGGAGGTGATCAAGTGAGAACTGGTGGTTATTCTATCGTCTCGGGGGTAGGTCAATGGATCTTAAGGTAAGGGCTTAGAATGCTAACTCCGATAGATTATCTCCGAGGGAGAGAGAACTTGAAGAGCAACTTATACATACAAGCTAATGGGCTCACGTAAATCAAATACCCGACCACCTGAATCCCAAACAGATGATACCACCGGGATACCCGCAATCCCCCCCCGTGCCATGTCAAAGGGATTTTCAACCATTTACTTCATCTGCYCCCTACAAAAAAATAGTCCTCCGTCAAAATACAGCAGATGMCCCCCCCCCCCCCCCCCACATTCCAACCCCCCAGATTAATCAACTCCAATCAATTATCTCCCCCTTACCCCTCCATGCCAACCCCAAATTGAAAATTTTCGATATCATGATCAGCTCGTATTAGTAATCAGTGTGGCACGTACATGATGTGGAAATCTTCGAGAGAAGAGCATATCAAATTCCTTTCGTACCCAAGTCGCCGCAATTCTTTGGTACGTTAAACTTGATCCGCCTCGACCCTCAGTATGTCGTCCGTTCTAATCGTCGGTGCAGGCTCAATGGGCCTAACCACTGGCTACCATCTTCAACTTGCCGGTGCCAATGTAACATTCCTCGTCAGACCTCATCATACCGAATTGAGCCGTCCGCAACTTCTCTACTTGTTAAACGATAATACCGTCAAGAAGTATACTGGTTATAAGTATATCACCGATCCTGCTAAGATCGCAGACAGTCACTACGATTACGTTGTGATCACTCTTGATGCTGCCAATCTCGAGAGCGAGACAGGAACCAAGCTAACCAAGACTCTCGGCCAGGGCGTTAGCAAGGATACCAAGATCATTCTCGGTACAGTTGGCTTGGGAACTAGACCATGGTTCCTTAAGACGTCAGGATTGGCTCCAGATCGGGTTACAAATGGAGCACTAGGAGTTCTTGCTTACTCGCCAAAAGAAGCAAAATTGACAGTTCACGCAAAGATCGATGAAGAGGCCTTGAACAACTCGGACCAAGCGTTCGTTTACCGCTCACCAAATAGCTTTGTGGTCGATGATATTGCACCACAAGTGGCCAAGGGATTTTCTCAATTGTACGACAGAAACGGTATTTCCAAGTGTCTCGTCAAGCCTGCCGAGGAATACGCCGCTTCATACGACGCATTTCCTATAGTTTTGGCAACACTAGGACTACTAAGTTGGCCTAGATTTGAGGAGATCGATGTGAAATCCGATCTCTGGAAATTGACTACCGCTGCTCTTAAGGAGGCCACGGAATTGGATATCCACGGAGAGTCAGGTAAGGAATTGGCCAGCAAAATAACCGAGAAGAGTTTGTTGGAGATGTATTTGACTTCCCAGAAGGCATCGTTGCCATTAGATACCGTCGATTTCGACAGATACCATCACGGAGGTAAGGTGAATAAGCAGAATCGGGGATTATTGAGAAGGATTATCGAGGAGGGAGATAGGGAAGGTAAGGATTTGGCTGCTGTGAAGAAGCTTGACTTGTTAGTGAACCAAGCGAAATAGTAGATGTATTGCACCCGTCCAGCATGTAAACTATCTACTGTTAACGAATCGATTTATGACCTTTTCCATTGGATCGGCCGACAGTTTGGGAATGCCCTACGTAGACAGGCATTGTGTATTCTCATCCGGAGATCCAATTAGTAAGCCTTCCTCGTATATAATGTAATGATGATCCTATATTGGATCAGCAGTGGCTATTTCGTTCTCTTTCCAGGCAACTGGCTTCCTCAGGTGCTCCACTAAATGTCCGTTCTAATTGTCGGTGCCGGCTCAATGGGCCTCGTCTCAGGCTACTATCTCCAACTCTCAAATGTCGAAGTCACCTTCTTGGTAAGATCCCACCATAAGAAGGATTTAGACCGTCCTCAAATTCTCTACGATCTAAGCGATAATACGGTTAAGCATTATACTGGTTATACCTATTTCACTGATCCATCACAGATTCTTGGCAGGGATTACGACTTTATTATCATAACCCTCGATAGAACGGGATTACAGATTGAAGAGGGTACGTAATTGGTAAAGACAATTGCAAAGGCTGTTAAGGGAAAGTCTACCCAGATTATCCTAGGAACGGTTACTATTGGAGTTCGCTCTTGGTTGCTCGAGATATCAGGGATTTACCCCGAAAAGGTAACTAATGGTTCACTTGGAGTTATGGCTTACCCGCCCAAGTCAGTTTCCTTGCCGATTTATTCGGATGATATTGACAGGGAGGTTTTGGCTAGGTCTGATGGCTATACATTCTCTGTTGCTGATAGTTCAGCAAAGGTAGCCAGGGAATTCGCTGCTCTCTACGATAGAAGTGGATTAACGAAGTGTGCTGTTGAAGACTCAAAGGAGTATGCATCAATTCACGATCCTATATTTGTGCTATTTGCAGGATTTGAATTATTGGGATGGCCTAAGCTAAAGGACATCGATGTGAATTCGGATCTATGGAAGTTGACCACGGCAGCAGTGAAGGAGGCTCAAGGATTGGAAACTCACGGAAAGTTTGGAAGAGAATTGGCTGATAAGACCACAGGGGAGGGGTTAGTAGAATTATTTTCAGGAGTAGAGAAGAGCACTTTACCATTGGATATACAGGAGTTTAATAGGTATCATCACGGTGGAAAGGTGAACGCTCAGGATAGGGTTCATTTGGCGGAGGTAATTAAGGAAGGAGAGAGAGAGGGAAGAGATGTCAGCAAGTTGAAGGAGTTGGTAGCCAAGCTACCGAAAAAGTGAGGTAGCAATATCAGACAGTGGAGAGATGGTTGTCCAGTGATACTACTTACATGATTTTTATGATTTACAGGGCTTTCGTAGCAAGAAAGATTAAAATTTGCTGATAGTAGTATGTATCATTAGAATGGTAGCCTTTGCATTCTCCTCTACATCATCACCTCATCAACCTGAATTAATTCATTTGTTAACCCGAAACTCCATTTACCACTTTGGTAGCCGTTCAACACTACTTCCCTTCACTCAACATATCGTTTCCCTCGGTCACTTCCTCCAACGTGCTCCTATCCCATTCCTCCAAATCTTAGTTTCTAACCTTTATCACCTTGTGTCCCTTTTCTCCATTGGCTAGTTCGAACTCCAACACTCTGTGCCTGTATCCACCCATTCTAGGTGCAACATACGCCCATAGCCAGTAGTATACCACGCACGATAGACAAATACCTATCGTTGTAATAGGATAGGTAGCATAGAAGAACGATACATCGTCACCCTTTAGTGTTCCCTTTGGAGGGACGAAGGCCATGATAATGACAAATAGAGAGAATAGCAACACTGTGGCAAGTATAATAGTTGGGCAATGTGCTTCTCTGTAGCCTAAACCGGCCTTTCTCCTTGCACTTCTCAGTTTGAAAAGTCCGATAGCCAATAAAACGGAGAAGATATAGGAAGAGTAGTAACCGATATCAACGACGAAGTTGTATGCATCACCTGGTGGTGGAGCAACTAAAACAATTAGGTTGACTAAGAAGGTGATGAAAACAGGGAAACTTGGAGTACCGAAAGGCTGGACCAGAGTCTAGGATAGGGAAGGACTCCCTGCCTACCTATATTAGTACGAAGAATACGTAGCCATGGTAACTGCTTAGCCAGGCCGAACTCCTCACACCCTGACTTCACGACTGACTGAGCTTCGCAACTGGAGTAACCACTCCTCTTCGCTCACTGCCCAACCCACTTGCTCGACTTGGTACTTTACCCCGTCCATATCCCTCCTTTCCATAGTAATCCATCGGGTAAAACTCCTCATTGAACGTCTTATCCTCCTCCATCATCACCATTGCCTCATACGGAGTCAACAACGGCCTGCGGAATGCATACCCCCAATCTATTGACAATCTAGGACATGCTACCTGTACAAAAGCGTCAATCCCTTCGAACATGCTTAACTTCTGTGGAAAGATCTCAGAGAGGATGATCTTAACCACCTTTTTTCCATGCTTCTCCAATTCCTTCTCCAAATTACCCAACGTAATTGGATTTCCCTGTCTTCCTAGTGCTCCTAAGACAAGTCCGATAGTCTTACCTCTCTTAGCTATCTCTACAGCCTCTCTACGTACACTAACCATCTCTCTCTGATCGTATCTTTCCCTGGTAAACTTCCTCGAATAAGGATCATACCTGAATGCGGGAATGTGAGGATTATGTATCATGGCCGACTCTAAATGGAATCGTCCATCTCCAATGTAAACCATAGCATCGTACTGAGTTGGGTCTAAGTATGGAGATGTGCATCCAAGCACTTCTCCCTTAGATAGAGGCATTATCTGAGGGGGAATCACATAGATAAGCTTATCCGAATCGGGGTCTTCCAAGGATGACTTCAAAGAATGAATTGCGGGATTAAATTGAATGGTACCAAACACGGCTAGTCTGGATCCCTGATTGAAGTTCTTCCGGATCGTATTAATTAAGTGCTTCTCGTCAATTTGAATGGTGACAAATATATACAACACTTTGATTGTCGTGACATCAATAGGGACTAGACAGGAATGACCGTAATGGACGATGAAGTCGCAATCTAAAGATCTGGCAGTGTAATCATCGATACAACAGGCACCATAAGATACATCTCCCATGATAAGGATTTCACAGTGGCAGAACTGCTCTAGGATGTCTGCAATGATTAGGGAATAGATGAGGAGGCCCTCGGGCATCTGAAGGGAGACACGTTTGGCATGGTGCTTCTGGATGTTCCAGACTGTCTTATGAATCTCGAAGTTGTAGTTAGATGGGAGGAGTGAGATCGCCTGATTGAGGGAGGCATCATTCAGGATTGAGGAAGGGATTTGGTTGAGCGGGCGGGAGATGACCCTGGAGCGATCTACCGTGCGGAGCGAAGTAGAGGGGGGCGACTTGGTATCCGCCTTGGCGGCCACTGACGAGGACTCAGCCTTTCTTCTAGAGCCTGCAAATCTGGGCATGTTGGGGTAGTCAAGCAACTGGTAGCAAGGGGAGGTACCAGGTGAGGGAGCGTAGCGAGTAAGAGCAGGGAGGAGAGCAGATAGGCTAACCGGTGTATGAGGGAGTAGCTGAATGGAGCTGATAGAAAGCACTGAATATGATAGATCTCAGTAGATGATGAGAGATACTCCTGAATACTTACAGATGCTTCTGGATGCTTCTTGAGATGGTACAAACACTGGATTCAGTAGTAGATCTTGTGCCCTTCTCCCTGAAAAGATTTCACTTGGCATTTAAGATGTGCAAAAAGGAGCGAAAAAGAGTTTATGCGGGTAGTTTATGCACTACATAATATCGCACTCTATGAAAAGTTTCTTCATCTATTAGTCTATTCCCATCTTTTCTTATATAGCCATGTTAACACCACGTTTCAGCGTCGATCAGGACGATGAATTCATCTTTATCACGATCAATTTGTCGGCCATTCGATTCTCTGCAAAAAATGTAGAGATGGCCGTGGATGGATCACTATTTATATTCTCCCTACCACCGTACTATCTTAGGCTTAGATTTTCCCATGAATTATCGGAAGATGAGAGAGCGACATCTAAGTTTGTTCCCAATGAGGAATGTATTAAGATAAGAATACCGAAGATGAACAAGGGGGAGAAGTTTGACGATCTAGACTTGGTTGGTAAGTTGTTGGCCAGGGTAGGAGAAATCGGGGACGGAGGACGGGAAGGAGTGGACGCCAGGAGACGTAATGGTGGAGGAAGCCTAATTGAGGAGGTATCGGCTACTGACGGGAACACCAAAGCGGGAAATCTTTCTTCGGCGGATGGTACTGCTGATGGATTACCGGCCCGCTCAGGTTCTCAGCCAGAGACTCCCCTGCATGAGTCCCCCTCGTCCGAGTCGTGGGAAATCGATCAAATTCCGCCCCCCGTGCCATCTTCGTTGTCACCGCTTGCTCCAACGTACGGATTTAATAACCAATACTCGAACATGCTGCTACCATCCCTCGATAATAACAACGATATCAACGAATTAACCAACCCGGATGACCTACGACCCGACGATAGAATTGTTCAGCGACTTATTAAGGAAAATCTGAAATTTGACCTGGAATATTACGCAAACGAATACCTTACAGCCAAATACACGCCCGAGGATAACAGGATTAGGGAGATTCTCAATTGGGTAAGTCCCTTTAAGGAGCTATTCGACGGGTCGCGGAAGGGGGAAAAAGTTGATATTCAATTTAATCAGGTGGAGCAGGATCACATGACGGATCTACCGAGAAGATCGTACATAATTGATGATAGTAGACCTATCTATTATACGATTATATGTCTCTTGTATGCATATTCGTACGAGATTCGATCGAACGAAGGAGAAGGCAATGTTGAGAGCGGGTGGACGATAGGTAAATTAACGCCGCAAATCAGTTGCCTTGACTCACAGTTAATTCAGAGCAATAATGAGACCGAAAGGAGTATGATTAGGGTGATAGTTATTACGATGGAGAGACGATCACTAGCGTATCCGTTGATAAGAAACTATGATTTGGTCAAGAAGACGTGGGAGGATGTATATTATGTGTTGAGGTGTGGAAAGAGAGGAGTACTTAAGGCTGTATTAGCAGCTAGGGAGTACTTTAGATTTCATGACGTTTACTATATTTATTGCAAGATATTACTTGATGATCTCTGCAATTGGATACTGAGAGACGATGGATGTGGTGATAAGGTGTTGAGGAATTTGGCTCATGCATTGAGGAAGGAGGTTGAGGAGGTTCGAAAGAAAGACATAGTGTTTGAGAAGATACTCTACGGGGACGACCGATCTCAGGGAGGTCGGGATGCGGTAGCTGGTGAGGATGTCGAGGAAGAAATGGAGTTTATCAATCTAGAGGATGTCGAAGAGATGGCTGAGGAGTCATATTTGATGGCACAGGGTAGAGAACAGCAGGAGAATTAGGCGGAGGGAGGGGAAGACTGAACTCTGACAGGCATAGCTATCTAGGAACTGGCCATTGGCACCGCAAGTCGGCTACGATACGGCCAGGCATCCTAGTATATCACTCTCAGTGCTACTCATCTCATCTATAATATATTACCGTGATACAAATTCCATTATCATTAAAGAATTGAGTAAGAATCTGGATCTATCAGCTAAAGGAACGTAGCTTCCCAGCCGAAAGATCAATGCTATTGGATCAGTTCAAGAAATATCTTCCTACCTGATCAGTTGAAGTCGCTTAGCTCCCTCAGCGTTCACTCCTTCAGACTTCACTCCCTCAGACTCAAGCCATCTCCTCTTCCTATCGAATTCCTTCTCCATACTCTCCTCTATGGTCACATTTCCCGGAAGTGAAAGTGTTCTCAGGTGTCCTGTTCCATGCCTTAGTTTTCCTATGCTACACTTTCTATGTTCATTACCTCCTAATCTCGATACAGCCTCTGCTCCGATTCTAGTTGGTGAGAGCTGATGCCGTGGTGGTAACGATGAGCCAAATCTGTAGGTCGAAGCGAAGTTACTGGTCCGGAGAGGGGAAGGAGAAGCCGTAGCAACTGGGGAAGCCGCAGAAACTGGAGTGGCAGTCACTGGAGGAGCAGCACTGACTGAAGAAGCAGCACTAACTGGAGTAGTTGTGGTCACCATAGTCTTGGATGAACTGGTGTGGCTCGATACTTGCGGAGATGACACTGTTCTCACTATCGGCCTCATTATCGGCCTCACCAGTGGCCTTCCACCTGGGTGTCCCGTGGTTCTTCCCTCGATCCTCCTACCGCTCTCGCCTCGCCTAGCCTCTACCTTCCTTCCTAACAGTAACTCAGGTATCATGGCACCTGGTACCTTGGCAATGGTAGCCCTTCTTACTAACTCAAGTGCCCTGGTCATATACTCCGCCCTATAATACTCCTGCTTGGTAATCTCTTGCTGTGCTCTTACTTCTAATGCCCTCTGAAGGGTCTCCTCAGAGTAAGGCCAACTGACTACTTTGGGACCGAAGAGTCCTTCTAAGATGGAGGGTGATACAGGGCCTGATGTTGATTCGTCTGACTTCATAATAACGATCTGCGTTACATGTCAAATGTTTGGGATCATCAGAAACAGTGGCGATGGGGTCATTATAAATGGTTCAGCATGCAAAGAAGAGAGTCCCTACTTCCAGCCTTGCCAGCCCCTTGCAAGCCCCCCTTAGGGCAGCCAGGGTACTACCCCTGAAGGGGTTTTCTCCGTCCCCGTTGCCAGCCACGCCGTGAAAAAAAAGTTTTGGGCCCGGTGGACAGAAATGGGGCCCGGTGGACCCTGATAGATCTACCTCACACCCCCTGCCCCCTACCCGCTCCCCCAATAGCACACCGCCAAAAGCTTGCCACCTTTCCATGTTACTCTACTCCCACATTTATCCTACATATTCATACAGCAGACCACATCCATAATCACAGCCTTCCTGTCCCACAATTACAGGTCTTAATCCCTTCCCCTGCACCCACTACTCCCCCCCCCYCCCCTGGTCACCGCGCCCACCCATACCAGCCCCAGACCAGCCTCTCCAGCACAGCCTGGATCATTTGAAACAACGCTGCAAGTTTCAGGGGGAAATGATAATGCCATTCTGAATCATATTGTTGGAATGAACAGTTGTAAGCGAAGAAGCGAGAAGGAGCAACGTGACGTGGAATCATAGTCAATGTAATCCTGTTGATCACATGACGAACATCGGCGTGCAATCGCCTTATTATTCGTCGCACGACTATTAATTGGCGCACGAATTTTCACTTCGCGAGGGAAGGAAGACGCGTAACGGCGATGTAGATGGCCAAGACGGTGATACTTTGCTGATCTCGTCAACTCCTTACCAAGTTCTCCCCGCTTCAAACAGTTAGCGGTCTCGTCAGTATGTCCATAGTGTCGTTGCTGGGAATCAATGTCCTTAATAACCCTGCCAAATTCACCGATCCGTATCAATTCGAGATCACCTTCGAATGCCTCGAGCCACTTAAGGAAGATTTAGAATGGAAGCTTACATACGTCGGTTCATCTCGATCTCTTGAGCATGATCAGGAGTTGGATTCCGTCCTTGTTGGACCTGTTCCAGTGGGAATCAATAAGTTTATACTCACGGCAGATGCACCATCACCGGAGCTTATTCCTGCCAGTGAATTGGTGTCGGTGACTGTCATTTTACTCAGCTGTTCATATAAGGAGCGCGAATTTGTTAGGGTAGGATATTACGTTAACAATGAATATGATTCTGAGGAATTACGCCAGGATCCACCCACCAAAGTACAAGTTGATCATATAGTGAGGAATATATTAGCCGAGAAGCCCAGAGTGACACGGTTTAACATTGTTTGGGACAATGAGAGCGAGAATCCGGACGATATGTATCCACCTGAGGGACTAGTAGAGGAGGAGATAGAGGAGGAAGGTGAAGGTGAAGGTGAAGGTGAGGAAGGTGAAGCAGATGAGGAAGGCGAAGCAGATGAGGAAGGTGATGATGAAGACGAGGGTGACGAAGAGGAGGGTGATGATGAAGAAGGAGATGATGAGGAGGAAGGAGATGATGAAGAAGCTGAAGAGGAAGAAGCTGAAGAGGAAGAAGAGGCCGAGGAAGTTCCACCTGATGAAGAGGAACTGGAAGCTGACAAGGAGGTGGCTGAAGAAAGCGGTGATGATGTGGCTAGTGAGTCTGCGCCAGACGCTAAAAGGAGGAAAATTGAGGAAGAAGTGACGGATAAGGATGAGGAGGACGGAGAGACTAAGGAGATAGGGAAGTAGATGGGAGGGAGAGGATAGAAAACGTTCGGTTAGTCCTCATAGAACTCTCTCCACTAATTGTCACAGTACGGTAGTTTAATGTGAATGTAAGGTAGATCAGGATGTAGGTGGGAAGGTCAGTGGGTTAAGAGTGACTGTATTTATACTGCAAGGAGGTCAGACGTTAAGCTGCAACGGAGCGACGGAGTAATGGGGTCATGCAGAAGGTATCTTCCTCCCTCGATAAATGGCTCTCTCACTAGCGGGGTACTCACCTTCTATCTCGCTTCGCCCAATAGTTGGCTGAGAGTTCATCGTCAACGATTCGTCGCTAGCGAATTAATAACCTGTGAAACCATGGTAACTATCTCCTTGTACCTCCCTGCTCTCTCCTCAGTAACTCCCAACTTCTCCAATCGTACAATCATCTTATCCGGATGCCATCTCAACCTCTCATTTCTAATTCTCTCCTTCGTATTAAGAAACAATCTCACATGCTCAACGTCAAGGTCATCAACCGAATTCGACGCGACTGGCAACGGAATCGAGGCTGGAAGTTGTCCAGACGAGATGATATCCTCCCATTGTTGGGCATAGGCGGTGTATGTGTAGGTATCGCTATCAGAATCACCGTCACCAAATGAATCAGATGGATAGTCGTCGATTCCGGCATCCTCCTCATCAGTCCCTGTCTCCTTTTCTCGCTCCTCTCCATTCCCTACCATGTCTTTAGCATCTGTAGCAACAAATCGATATCCATTAATCTCCGGTCCGTATTCTCTGAGTTCAGTAGGGGAGGGTTGGGGTGTGCCAGGGTGGGGTGCGTCAGGGTCGTCCGTCTGGCGCAACTGGTGTCTGGTCCGACTATGCCTGGTCGATTGGTCCTTATTCCCCCCATGACTAGTCCGTCTGTGGCTCATCTGCTCCCGGCCAGCATGCTCATGGTCGCCCCTCTCATCGCCAGCCCCTTCATGGCCAGTCCGCTCATCCTCGTTCTCTTCCTGCTCACCACCACCTCCCCTTAGATTCCCCTCATCCTCTCCACCCCGCCTCTTAAACCTAAGCCTTCCGCCTCCTGCCCTTCTCTTCCCTACCTTTCCACTCCTACCACCTCGTCTCGATGACACTACCTTTGGCACGTCCATAGAAGACGAGAGAAACAAAGAGGAAGGAAGAAGAGGAGAGCTCGCAATGCTAACAAACTGGATAACAAAATAGTTAGCGCTATCTGATAGTGAGACCCGGATTTCCCTTACAGAAATTGGGATACACCGGCCTGCGACCTTCTTCGCCTACTCCCACATCTCACGGTCAGACTATAGACTACAAGACGTGTATGCCCTCCCTACTACCCGTCGTACGTACTCACCTTACTGCCCCCCCCCCCCCCCACTAATAAATCCCTTGCTTACATAATACATAGGGAGTTTTTCACCTAAAATTTTCAGGGGCATCCCTCTGTTCTTGTTCCTACTTCACTAAATCTCCTTGCTCCATAATCGTCCCATCTTTACTATATATAGCTGCTCTCGGGGAATCAGTTTGTCATCTTTCTTGGCGCCACAATGCTACGCTTTACTGGTCGTTCTGGCTGTTCATATAGCCACTCATTCAGCCATTCACTGACCCACCGGTTCTCGCCTTCACTTTGCTACCCACTTTCTCATCCGTTCAATGGTCCAGCACGAAGGTCAGCTCATAGATTACCCGATAAACTGATTTCTGATGACCACCTCGCCGGTGAAGCGTTTGGTCAACTTGTGAACGAGGCCATTAATGGTAGAAATCCCCTCCATAATCAGCGGGTCCTTACTCCGGAAGAGGCTGATCAGGGAGTAGATCCCAGATATAGAGACCCTCAAACCGGTGAATTACTAGATGGAGCTACAAGCAGAGAGGCTAGACTTGATGCACGAACTCTGAAAGGTCGTGTGAACCGAAACCAGATCAAGATCCCGCAGGAGTTATCGAAGGTCATCAAGTATAACATGCTCTTTGCTTATGAGCCTAGGCACTTTAAGCAGCAGGCTGCCCAATATTATATGGGGCTGAATGAAAATGGATTGCCTAAGCCTGCGGATAATGAGCTGGAAACAGACGTTATTATAGCTACAACGTTCAGTCAGAACTACGCCGTGGCATATCAAGTGTTAGATGAATTAAGGAAAAGAGTAGGGATTGAAAAGTTCAATCCTGAAAAAGTGCTCGACTGTGGAAATGGTCCTGGTGTGGGGATGTTAGCGTTAAATGAATTGATGGGGGAGGGATTTAATCCTGTTAAGAAGGATGTCTACGTTAGAGGGAGTTATTATATGATGAGGCGTGCTAAGGTGATGTTAAGTAGGCAGGTGAATGAGGCAGGCGAGCGGGGTGAAGCTGGCGAGGGCAGCGAGCCTGTCGATGAGGTGGCCAGTGAGGAGCAGGTCACTAATGCTGCTGCCGAGACGGTCACCGAGCAGGCTAATGACAGTCCGGGCGCTACCGTATTACCTGAAGCTGATGTTTCAGATTCGGCAGGTGATGAATCTCCCTTTTTCAAGGTCAGAACCAAAAACTTACACATCAAATCAGTTCTTCTGAATAAACTTCGCCCCAAGTCCCGGAAATACGACCTCATCATTGCTGAAAACCAGCTCCTTAAGGACAGGTCTCTCTTTCCCCATCAGATAGATGACCAGTTGGATGAATTGGTTGCCAGACTAGAGCCTGGTGGATACTTGGTGTTATTGGAGAGAGGCAATCCTTTGGGTGCTGAGAGTATAGCCAGAGCCAGGCAGGTGATATTGCGGCCAGAGAATAATGAGGGGAGAGTGAGCAAGGTTGCTAGGGAGTACAGGAAGAGGGGTACTACTGAACGGGGCGAAGTGGAAGAGCCTCTAATCGAGGAAGCTGGTGAACAGCTTCAAGTAGAGCCCGAGATATTGGAGAATTATGATGTTGAGGTGCAGCAAGAGCAATTGCAGGACTTACCTGTCAATCTCCGAATTCTCGCCCCATGCCCACACCATGGACCTTGCCCCCTCCAATACTTCAACCCCGATTATTACCGCTATGGACAACTTGGTAAGAAGCTAAAGTTCTGCTCCTTCTCCATCAATGTGCTGCGACCACCTTATCTTCTTGAGCTCAAACAGGGTTCTCGGCTTGCCACCAAATGGACGGACAAAAACAGTGGTGAAGGTATCAAAGGTCTTGCCAAAGCAGGCAATGGAAGAGCATATGGTCTAGATTATGAGACTGCACATTATTCATATTTAATAGTTGAAAGATCCAGTGAGGATCCGTCTGAATTGGCCAACTTGAGATTGGAAGAGGAGGAGTTGAGAGAGGTAGGATATAGGTCTACGAATGGGGAAGAAAGCCCTAGAGTGTTAGCTCCACCTTTAAAGAGGAAAGGACTTGTATGCCTTGATGTCTGTGGAGCTTCAGGGCATGCCGAGAAGTGGTACATATCTAAATCTACGGGAAAGCAGGATTTCCATGATGCCCGCAAGGTTAAGATGGGTGATTTATGGGAACTAGGAGTTAAGTCGGCTATTCAGTCAAGGAAGGAGAATACTTTTTACATGAAGAGATTGCAGGAGAAGGAGGCGAAACTTAGAGAGATGGAGAAGAGGAATTCGGATAGGTTGAAGAGGAAGATTAAGAAGGATTATAAGGATGCCATTGGGACGGAAGTTAACGAGGGAGATTTAGAAGGGAGGTTGAGAAGGATGGCTAAGATAGATGCTTATGAGTTTTTGAAGAATGAGCGGACTTAGAAAGGGCGAGCAGACGAATCAAAGGAACTGATCGAGTCGATTGGTCGGGACCAGCTACATAGTAGTAGCTGCCTGTATATATCTGTACATACTGTATATATTAGTCAAGGGAATTAATAGACAAGATAATGCTAGCGAACTGCTAGGCGGTTACAGCTGTGGCTCCCTCTGCTGTGTCCACATCTAGGCCTACCTTCCCCCTCGGTACACAGAACGTGAGGTTCTCTTCATCTACGATAGAACCCAATCTTCCTCACATAAGGTCAACGGCTCCTCGCGAATCCCCAAATTTCCGAATTGGGTATTTACACAAAAAAGTCGGCGCTAAATCTACCGCTTCTTTCCTCCCACTGCCAGGCAGATAATGACTGAACAACCGCTAAAGGTGCTGATATGTAAGTAAGTTAGGGTTGAATGGGCTGAATGGGGTAATCGTCGAACTATCGCCATCCTTTCACAAGCTGGGACGTGCTTGACTGCTCAAGAAGGCAACTAAACTCGCTCCTTGTCATTAGTACTCCCCAAGACCCTCCCTTCTATCTATCTTATCCATGATATTATCATTTCCTTGTCAAGCAGGGAACTCTCAATAAATTCACCGTGCTTACTAACATTCCAGTCGGTAACTCTCCAACCTGCCTCTTTCTTGCATGGAGATTATCCTTACTAAATTGCTACACAATCATCGTTGATTCACAGTCCTATGATGCTTCCGGTCAATCATTATACCTTCAGTCCTCCTCTGACAACAAAGAATCTTCATATAGTCCCGATCTCTACCTCGATAGCATTAACAGCTACACCTCAAGCGGGGTCGCTGACTTCATCATCGTTCCTGATTCATCCAAATCGAAACAATACATTACCCAGGCTCATTCTTCTTCCTGCTGCTCCATCGAAACGATCTTTTTAGTTGATTCTACCTTCGCCGTAGGATTAGAAGATCAATTGAAGGAAACTCTTAGGGGAAATCCCTGTTTTGCAGTATTCTGCGATATCGATTTTGGGGTATTAAAGATGGGAAAGAAACCAATACTTACCTACGACAATAGTGGAACAGGCTTGATAAAGATAGGAAGATCAATCGTGACAAATGAGGGAGCAACTGAGAAGGTGGACCTTAAGCTCAAACGCTTAGTCCAGTATCTCCAAGACGATGACATTGTTAAATCTGCTTGCTTTATACCACCAGATAGAACACCCTCTGTTGGTAGCTACAGCTGGAAGAGGATCATTGAAATGGTGATCGTTGAAGTAGTTGGGATAATTTATGGTAGTCCCAATACGGAAGATTTGAGGATTTCCCCAGTAACTTTAGGGATTTTCCGGGAATTGGTGGCATTAGCCAGATATACAGGATCCCTAGAATACCCAGACCCATTGGACGAAAGGAAGATAAAGGAGAAATTCAAGAGTATGACCGCTGTGTATAGTAGAAAAGGTTGCAGCGATAGCACTATTCATTCCACCACTTTCAATCAGCTACTACAATTGGCCGCGATCTATAAGATGAAGGTTCCCTACTTGGAATGTGCTCAGAGTTTCTATTGGAGGGTAGAGGAATTGAAGAAGGAGGGAGCCAGGGAAGTGGAGAAAAGGGAAAGAAGAAGGGTAGAAGGACGACAATATGGGGGAAGTGTTGGTCAAGTATCTGTGGGTGGAGGTTACGGTAACGGTGGCTATAGCTTAGGACCCTATAGTGGCTACAGAGCCAATGGAAGTGGGACTCCCGGTATATGGAGACCCAACTTCCCTGCTACGCCGTTAGTTACAATCCACCCACGATTTCACACCGATGACAACTCCAGCGGCAGTAGCATAGGAGGGAGATCCAGCACACCGTCGGTACAGCAGGTGAAAAATAGCTTATACAGGAAGTCCTCAGCGTCGTCATTTGAGAGCTACGAGGAAATAGCGAAGGGTCAAAGGGATTTATTTGAGCATGCCAATGTCAAAAACCTCCTGGAAGATACTACGAGTAGATACGGCGAGGTCGATACAATCAAACGGTGTGGAGGAAGTAGGGGTAGTGAGGTCAGGGATTCAGAGAGAGGGGAGGTGGGACGAGTGGAGCTAGACCGAGACGAGTTTGACCCAGAGGAGGACCGAGAAGAGGAGACTGTATATTATTCAGATGAAGAAATGTAGATGAGTAACTAAGAGTAGCACAGAAATAAGAGGAGTAAGTGTACCGGGGACCGTGAAATCCCTATTTCACCGTTCCGGGTCTCCCTGAAAATGTTACGCGCAGGCCGCGCTAACCACAGCACGCGTTGCGTTGGCTCCAGGCCGCGCTCCCAAGGCCCTGACATTCCTCTCCACCAGTTCCACCTACGCTCGCTTGCTCGCCCCATCTTCTCCTCTTCCAAGCCGATTCTTCGTCCCCAGAAGTTCTCACACGTCACCCGATAGCCATCACTTCATAACTTCCGTGTGCTAAACGTCCGTTCCTCGATTTACCCCCTCCTCATAACTTCTCTCAGTACCTGTCCACGCGCCCTACTCACCATGGCTCCATCGCAGCTCCAGATCAAAACGAACGCTCTCCAGCGTCTTACCAAAGAGAGTAAACTCTATTCGGAAGAACTTAAAGAACATGAAGAGCAGGTCCAGAAACTTGAAGCTCAGGTGGAATCTGATAAGGACAATGAAGAGCTAAAGTACTCGTTAAAGACAGCTATCAAGATCAGAGATGAGACCTCACGAATGGTTCCTCATATTAAAGCTAAGATCCAGGAGATAGTGGATGATATCAAGAGCTACTTGAAGTCAAATCCGTCGGAGAACGATGAGACAGTTAAGAAGATCTTAGAAGAGATATAGGTGTGGGCTGGGAGTTAATCCGGCCTTGTATATATATTATAACTGAGAATGCGATAATTAAGTGACCGTATAGTACTGAGGCAGCAGAATGCTCAGAAACAGTAGAGCTGTGTAGCATGTAGGTGTCCCACCAGTTCATTGCCAGAATCACGGGGTATCTCCATTTGTATCCTCGTCCCCCGCAGGTAATCGTTTACTTCCCATCGTTAGCAGCCCCATCCCCAGAAACCTCATCCCTATCCCTATCCAACCATCTCTCCTGTATGTCCACATCGCCCCATCCCATCGGTGACTCCCTGACAATATCCGTCCACACAGAATCCCCTCCTATCTCATTACTGCCATAGCAATACCCATTGGCTCTGTCAATCTCCTTCAACAAACTAACCATACTCTCCTTATCCTCTATGGCAAGAACACTAAACTGTAGCAATCCAAAATCCTCTATAAGACTAGCTATAGCCTGTGTCAACCTTTCATACTTCTCATTGAAGTAGGCATGGTGCAATTGATTGTTCTCGCTTCTCATATATGGAATCAATCTCTCCAAATCTTGTACTTCTGTGTAATACTCCAATTTAAAGGGCAATCCTCCCTCTCCTTCGTCAATATCTTTCCTCTTCTTCCTCTCTATCTTATCCAACTTATCACTATCAACGTACTGCTTCAATAGATCTATCTTCGAAACAACGTTGATTTGTGGAAGATCAAGTTGAAGCATTGATCTTAACGTGAGCAATAGGGAGGATATCCATTGTGACGGTATAGTAATGTTGATCGAATCTACCAATGATATAACAACGAGTCGGAAATCAAGTTCTTTAACTAGCCGTTGAAGGATTCGGGTGAATATCTCAGTACTTGTATAGAGTTCTGTCTGACCAGGACAATCGAATAGGATGTATGCCGAATCCCCGTCTCGACTAAGCTTGGTAAGATCCCTGATCTTGTCTATAAAGAAATCTATACTCTTCTCAAAGACCTCCATACAGTACATTAGACCACCATTTGGACCAAGCTGTAGGTTCTTATCATCCATGATCTCTTCCAAGGTTATGATATCACGGATGTCTAAAGCGGCATCGTAGGGGAGGCGATCGTTTGCAGGATCGAGGTTGATGATGGAGGAGTGGCGACCAATAGCGTTGAGGAACTGGGACATTCCGAGACAGAAGGTGGACTTTCCAGAGCCTGGAGGACCTATGAGGACCTGACCGTAGGGAGGCATATCGAGAATGTGCTATTGAGAATGGGCAGCCGAGTGAGCCTATGCGGTGGTTGTGCAAGAGCAGCTGGTATGTAGAACTAGTCACTTGGATAACCTGTTACTAATCCAAGCCGAACTAATTTCTAATGTCCTTCGTAGCAAGCAGAAATGATCACTCCTTGTCTCGATTCAGTCCGAATATCCTAGCAATTTCCTTGTCTGGTATCAGTATCGACCGTTCTTTCAAAGCTGAAGACCTTATGCCTCTATCTATCGATTTCTCAAGTATCTAGTCGACAACTTAAGAAACGATTGAGTTATATGACCTATGTTATAGGAGAAGGCGAAGAACATGGAGGGCTGAATATGTCAGAAATGGATCGATGGACCGGGCAGAAAAAGTTTTTCGTAGGCGCGAGGAATCAAGGCGGTGAAGAGATATAGAGACTTTCAGGTATTTCAGACTGAAGTTAAGTGATGTGCCCTTTCTCTACCCATTGATCATTGCTCTTTTTTCTCATTGTCACCCTCCTTTGCTATCATTAAGTTGTTCAATATGGCCAATGACCTGTCCAAGATCGATTCCATATTGAAGAACCTATCCGCGGTTCGGAATTCGTACCAGTTTGAAGCTGAGCAGCTTAGTACATTCATAGGATTGCTGGAACAATATGGGGAGTCTAAGAGATTAGAATTAAAACAGGATTCAGAGATCTTCAAGAAGCGATTTAGCGGAGAGATTAAGCAGTATCGAGATAAGTTAACAGAATTAGAGGGCAAGATAGGTAGATTAGACAAGGATATTGGGGATAGAAAAGAGGCCAAGAAGAAGTTGATGAAGTTATTCGAGAGTTTACAGAGGGTGGAAGAGGTCGGTGAGATAGGGCAAGATGAGGATGAAGGACTGCCTATTATGAACATTCAGGAAGAACTTGATGAAGAAGGGAATGTAATTAGGAGTGAAGTTAAGCGGTATGATGAGTCCAAGAACGAGATGTTTAATAAGGTGCTAGAGGGGATGAGAAATAGCAAGGGAAAGGGGGGTAAGGGGGGAAGTGATAAGACAGCGCCCAAGAATGGTCTAATAGTACCTGAGGGAGGCAAGACTGTGCCTAAAGAGGGTAGTGTGGTGCCTGCTAAGACAAGTTCAACTAGTTCATCCGCTATCTCTCCCGCATCCACGACGGCTACACCCTCCTTCCACCCATACACCATCAGGGAAGAGATTGACGAGGACGGGAATATCATCAAGAGCTCTGTAAGGAAGCTTCCGGTGTTGGCAGAGAAGGACAGTGAGGAAGATGTGACTGATGATCAGATAGCACAGTTACTGGAAGATATGGATTTAAAGAAGCCTAAGATTGAAGAGCTAGAGGAGGATGAAGAGAAGCAGTCCGAGCAATCTTCTGAGCCGGTACCTGCTAAGCAGCCTATAATTCAACCTTCGACATCGTCTGCTTCTCAAGCTACTGCAAAACCTGCTTCGCAGACTGTGTCCTCGGCGCCTACTGTCCAGGATGATTCCTCACTTCCATCTTATAGACCAGAGATCGACCCTGATGACCTCTTAACGCTTGAACTGATTGCGGACAACGTGGATGGTTCCGATGAACAAGATGATACCAACTCTGACGACTCTCTGGACGTCAATGACAGTACAGCCATTACCAGTATGGTCCCTCCTGGTTCGCGAGATATGCTCTTTGAGAAGATCAAAGAACTGAGGATTGGCAGAAAGCAGAAGGCAGAAAATGAGGAGGAAAGAGTGAAGAAGAGAAGTAAAAAGGGTAAATCCGTTGCATTTGCGGATACGGTGGATGTTAAAGAGGTTGACGATATATGGGATGATCTTAGAGAGGCTGAGAAACAAGGAGGACATCCGAAGGTATCACGCTTTAAGTTGTTTAGAGGTGGTCAGGATGCTCTGGATGAGGAGGAGAAGAAGGAGGAAGCGCAGGCTAAGTCTCCTAAGCAGGTTGTCAGTGGACTAGTGGTTGGTGATGTCATGGAGCATTCGCCAGGATTGACCGATGATGATAATGACTATTCCGGTGGTGGGAAATCCTTGTTTGATGAGTCCGTGGCAGAGCAGACATCTGACGAAGTTGCCAAAAAGGATAGATTAAAGCCTGGTGAAGGTATGCTTAAGCTTGTTGGCAAGAGGGGACCCAACAAGGCATATCTGGATCGTGTTGTTAAGCGTGGTTTAGGTATGCATGGTGGTATTGATGGCAGAAGCGATACAAAGCAAAGTAAGGAAGGCAGTAGTGCAGCCACTGTTTCCGCCAATTCTCTCTCCAAGAAAAACCTCCGTTCATTAAAGCCCATGAGAAAGGCCAAATCATCATCCTCGTCAGCCATAAAAGTGCCTCATGAAATCAACCCTGTGGTGAACCTTCCCCTTGAGGACGAGGATTTTGAGGATATCAGAGCTGGTGGCCCAGATGAAGATGGTGATGAAGCGATGGAGGATTACGAGAGCACCCAGTTCAGACCGAGGATTGACGAGTTGAAGGAGTCTGACAAACCAATACAGTTGAATGCTAAGCAGGCAGCCGATCTAAAGAGCCATATGAAGAATGCATCTTTAGACTATCGATCGGTAGGTGATGATATGGATACTATGGCAAGGGCATATGTGATGGGGTTGTACGATGACGATATTGAGAATGGTGGAGAAGTTATAGAAAAGGTGGATGATTTTAAGGAGCATAATAAGGTTGTCGAGGGACTGGATGTAGATGAAGTGAAGGAGACCGAGGAGATAAAAGAGGATTCCTCTGATTCTGCTCCCATACAATCTGCTATCGTTGAACATGATCCTGATGAAATTACCACTTCCTTCGACGATATGGATGTGGAGATGAACCCTGACAATTTAAACACCCAAGTTGCCTTGGATTACACGCGGTTACGTGAGAACATGATCCAGAAATACAACGGAGGATTCACCAGAACAGACGAAGAGAAGGAGTTTGAACCGCTGGAAGAAGCACCTAGAGTGAGCAGATTTAAGGCAGCAAGATTGGGTCTAAAATAGGGAATCAAAATTAAAAGTACAAGAAGTATAGAGTATAGTATAATGTAATGATGGTGTCAAACGTCCTTGACTTTTAGTAGAGGGTGGTCCTGGTAGCCGCCGAGCATGGTGGGCTCTATACGGGACCTCCGGAGGTATTCCATTGATCTGATGCGGGCTCTCTCTGGGGTGTACCGTGGAGCTATGGTACCGTATGATTTGCGGGGCAGAAGATTTGGTGGAAGTAGGGATTTTTGCAGGGATTTTGATGGAGACTTCGACGGGAAATCTTTTGAGGGCTTTGGCGGTAGCCGGAGTTCGAGAGAATATGGGAGGTTCTTCTCAGAATGCGAATGACCTGAATACGAGGACTTGGTAGAGCTTAAGGATTCTGGACGATATCTCGCTGGCGGACGTTTCCTTCGGGACATCAGAGAAAAGGAAGAGGATCTTCCTGATGGGTCTATACTTTTCACACTTTCCTTCCGACTCTCGTCGTCTCTTTCCGTCGGTAGTTTTGGTAGAGGCTTCTCCTTCAAACTTGCAGGAGTTGATACAATTCTCCTGTCAGCAGAGGAATGAGGTAGCAGTGTACTCTCTTCTTCTGCCTGGTTATTGTAGTAATGATAGTTGATGAAGGACGAGATTATGGATTCCACTGATTCATTGTTCTTTTCACGGTAGAGGAGCTTAGAGGAAGCATTCGAGAAACGATTCGTTTTGTCTTGCCCGGATAAGTTCATATTCCTAGTCATATCCAAAAAGCTCTGCTCCGAACTATACGACGTCACCGATGACATCGAGCTTCTTGCCGAGGAGAAGAGATCCGAGCTGCCTCCTACCGAATAGCCAGGTCTTGGCGGTGAATATCCCATGCTTTCTGAACCTGATGTGGATACGGAACGTCTTCCTGTACCGTCAAATGTACTTCCTGATTGAAGTTTAGGAGAACTTGAACTGCTGCTGCTGGTGCTGCTACCACTATCGGTTCCAGGAAAACACGATACTGTTCTTCTCGGTTGCGGCAATCTTGCACTAGATCTTAAGGAGTTGGAACTGGAGCATCTCTTGGTAAAGTCTTTGGTAGATGCTACTTCGGAGCAGATTCGATTTGCTCTCTGCTTGATAATAGAAAGGTTGGGAGGACTTGAAGAAAGTAAAGGAGGTGGTGGTAAAGGCACAGATATACCGGCGTCAATATTCGTGCCAAAGTCCAGATCCTCCCTAATGAGATCAGCTTTGAGCTCACTCATCTTGTAGTAGGACATGCGGGTTGTTGAGCTGGTTCCAGTGTTGGATTTAGCTATAGATGTTGAAGATACCGAAAGATGACGAGAAGGGCTAGAGCAAGAAAAGATTGCTACTTCATCACCCAGTTACACCCCAATTATTTACTTCTCGTTTAAATCGAATGGCTGGTTACCGAAAAATGCCCAATTACGATTAAAATGACCAATTAAAATTGAACTTGTCTATTTCGAAGATGGCTGTTCCTGAAAATGTCCAAATCGGGTAATTTAACTAAGCGAGTACTGAGATCGCGAGCTGCACGTGATATATAGCACAGCCTGGTGAAAAATTCAAAACTGAAAAATTCGGACATGCATAGCAGTTCAAGATGACGGATAAAGTGACTTGGCGGGGTATCTATTGGCTGTTATCTGATCTGTATAAGTCAAGATATTGCTGAGGAGCTGTACACATTGAACCTTTGCAAATTCCTTTGTCGGACCTCACTTCTGTCGTCATGTCTGAGCCTGCCGAGGAAGCGTCTGTTCCACCGGCTTCTGTTTCAGCAGCGTCTGTTCCACCAACTTCCGTCCCAAAACCACCCCTTCCGTCCAGACTCGGTAGAGACTCTCCATTTGATTTCGGACAGAGATATCTAACGGACGAAAAGAAGGTGTTCCAGCATAATGCGTGGGACAATGTGACCCTTGATGAGGACCAAATCGATCAGATTAAAGAGAAGATCCTCTTCCAGCAGACACATCCCGTGACGGACTTCGATAAGAACAGATTCAACTCGAAGCCCGAGAAATATTGGGATATCTTCTATAAGCACAACCATGAAAACTTCTTCAAGGACAGGAAATGGTTGGAGATCGAGTTCCCTAGTCTCTACGAAGCCACTAAGAAGGATTCTGGTCCAAAGACAGTGCTAGAAATAGGATGTGGAGCCGGAAATACAATGTTTCCCGTTTTGAGTAAGAATGAAAATCCCTTATTGAAGATGTACGGATGTGATTTCAGTAAGGTAGCTGTTGATTTGGTCAAGCAGAATGCAGACTACGCCAGGCTAAACGGAAGCGGGAATTGCTATTCGAGTGTTTGGGATCTAGCCAATGAGGAAGGAGCGTTGCCGGAAGGAATAGAGCCACATTCTGTGGACATTTCGGTTCTGATATTTGTGCTATCGGCGCTTAGTCCGAAGCAGTGGAAGTCTGCAGTTATCAATATGAGGAAGTTGATGAAACCTGGTGGACAGGTCGTGTTCAGAGACTATGGAAGATACGATCTAGCACAAGTTAGATTTAAGAAGGAAAGGTTACTTGAGGATAACTTCTATATTAGGGGAGATGGTACTAGGGTCTATTTTTTCACAGAGGAAGAGATACGTCGGATATTTGTGGAGGAGTGTGGATTTGTTGAGGAGCGGATAGCCATGGATAGGAGATTGTTGGTTAACAGGAAGAAGGAGCTAAAGATGTACAGGTGCTGGCTTCAGGGTGTTTTCAGGACGTGATGGAGTGAGTGCTCCTCCTCTCACTCAGCTAGCCCGCTCAGCCGTCTTCATCCTCACACTCACATGCATAAATCCATCAGCATACTTCATCAACATGTACAAGTCAACTACAGGTGCATCCAGCGGTAGCACCACCCCATGGCATACCGCATACGCTATAGTAACCATAATATTTGAGGGAAATAGATCCGGAATTAACTCCTGTAGCAACTGACCGACCGTCTGATGACGCGATGCATGCTTCAAGCACGGCTGAACGACCTTATTGGCCAACGGAAGATGAATCTTAATCGGAAGGTTCCGAAGATCTGAGAAATTCGACGGAAAAAGAGTCCTGAAGATCCTCTCAAACGTCTCAGAATCCCTATTCAAGACAGACTCGTAGAACAGATCCGAATCGTCCTTTGACATGTTCATCATGATTCTACTCGAGCCGTTGAGTATATAGCAGACCTCCTTCATCTGATTCATCCACGATGATTTAAGGAACGTTAGTTCAGTATCTCCGTCATCTATTGGGATTATGTAACTTGATGGATAACTACCGTATCTGACAGTAATCATCCATATTTGATTGGTCTGTTTCCCTCTGGTGTCACCGGGATGGTTCATTTCATAGAGTATTCCTATTGGAAGGTTCCATTTAAGCGGTATTCCATCAAATTCGAACCACCACTTTGATATCAGATTCACTGGGACTTGAAAGTATGTAAGGATGTCTTGGAGGGAGTAGTGAAGATAGCTGTTCTTGGGAAGGATGGTGAAGAAGGGGGGAGAGGTGCAGGGTATCGTGGGATCTAATGTGAATTCGGCCTTTAGGGAGCCGTCCCAAACGCGGGAGATGATTTCGGAGCTCATCAGGCTACGAGATTAAACGGGACAACGAGTGAAGGGGGGAAAGTGCAGAAGGAGAAGGAGAAGAAGAGTGTTTATGGATAAGGAAGTAGATAAGAAGGCGAGGGTAGAAACATTTAGACGCGTCGATAAATTAGACGATCGACGCGTCGGCCGAGACGTTAACCTACTGACTACATCACCTTCCATTAGAATGTTTTGTGTACAGAAGCAATTAAACTACTAAGTTGCCAAATGAGGCAATCTAAATGAAGAGATGGATGGATGGAACAGTGGCTAAACCACCAGCATAATAATAATCTTGACAATAACCTTGCGAGAGGTAAGCAGTGCACTAACTTCTAGTTCGTGGACAGTAACCCACGGCCAAGTGACGATTGATTAGCCTCGCAACCTGGTTATACTTGCATCACTAGCTCACAAGTTCTTAATCACAGCCTCAGTGAAATGCTGCGTGGATGCAGTACCCTTCAAATCCCTGGTCCTATTCTCTGGACCTGATGCAATAGTCTTGAGCACGGCACCTTGAATTTTTTCGGCATAGTCACCAAGTCCCATGTGTCTAAGCATCATACAAGAAGAAAGAAGCAAGGCAGTTGGATTGGCCAGACCCTTTCCAGCAATATCAGGTGCAGAACCGTGAACAGCTTCAAAGATAGCAACCTTCTCACCCATGTTACCAGATGGAGTAAGTCCCAAACCACCGATCAAACCGGAAGAAAGATCGGATAAGATATCACCATAAAGATTTGGCATCACCATAACGACGTCTGAGAACAATTCAGGATTGGAGGCCAACTTTAAACATGTGTTATCCAACAATTCAGTACCCAGCTCAATATCAGGGTACTTCTGAGCAACCTCTCTGGCAGTTTGAACGAACAAACCATCAGACATCTTCATAATGGAAGCCTTGTGAACAACAAGAACCTTTGGACGGTTGTTAGATTTGGCGTATTCAAAGGCATATTCGATAACTCTAGTAGAAGCCTTCTTGGTAATCAACTTAATGGACTGAACAACACCAGGAATAATCACATGTTCAATACCAGAGTATTCACCCTCGGTATTCTCTCTAATAAGCACGGTATCAACATCTTTGTAAGGGGTTTCATAACCTTCTATGGATCGGCAAGGTCTAACGTTGGCGAACAAACCAAAGGTTCTTCTTAAGGTCAAGTTTAGAGATTGATGACCTTTTCCAATAGGTGTAGCTAAAGGACCTTTAAGTGCGACGGTATTCTTATAGATAGAACTAACGGCCGGTTTAGGAATGGTAGTAATACCATTAACAAGGGAAGGGGTCACATCGACAGGTTCCCAATCAATAGGAACACCGGCAGCAGCATGAATATCTTGAACAGCTTGAGAGATCTCAGGGCCAATACCATCACCAGGAACCAAGGTGACGGTGTACTTACCGTCAGCCTTTGGCTTTCCAAGGTACTTACCGACGACCGAGGCTGGAGCAGCGGCAGAGGCAGTAGCAGAGTAGTTTCTAGTAGCCATAGAGAACGATCTGATGAAAGGACGAGAAGATATGGAGAACATGATAGAGAAGAGAAGAGGAGGGGAAAGAGAAATAGAATGGACCAATCAGATGGGAATGCGGTTACACTAAATGGGCACACTAAGTGGAAGGAAGGAAGGAGGATGGAAGAGGAAAGGGAAAGAGGAAAAACACAGGGTAATAAATTCCCCGGGTATGCAGAGGGAGGTAGGGTTAATTTTTCAGGGAAGAAGCGATGACGGAAGCGACGTTCGACCCCACGATTTAGAACCCCGCGAGCGAAGCGAGTCGGCTTTAGAGGGGTCTGTGACATGAGAGGGTCTTGATTTGGAGTTATTTGGAGCTTGAACGGTCTCACTTGACTTGGGCTTGCCCAATGTTATTCTCCCATTCAGTAAGTCTACAACTTTGAAATGTCAAAAGGGATTTGACCCCCTGTCTAGACCCCAGCAACCCTGGGTCGCGCGAACTCCGGGTCTGTACAGTGATGGTGAAACGTTGACCAACGATAGCAATCTCGCAGGAGTGAGGTGTGGAATCAGCCTGAATTGGGTACCTGAGACTGGATATTTGGGATACGACGAGAGACGGGGTTGGATATAATATAATAATATGTGGAGTATACATAGAGAACCCGGTAGGATACGGGGAAGAAATTCCGATGTCGGAGGACGCGGCTTCAGCCGCTAGGCTAGCGGCTCAATTAAGCAAAAGGGACTACACTTAATCATATAATCAATCGTTAGTCCTGTATATGATAGTCCGAAGCAGGTTGTCAGAAAACTACACTTCATGGTATAATCATATTATTAGTAAAATCATGTATATCATAATTCGTAGAGGGAGCTAAAGCTACGACATGGAGGACAGCCTTATTAGGTGACGGCCTGTGAAAGATCCCCCGGATCATAGTTCTCCCTCTCCAACCTAAGATGACCCCTTCCCTGTTCTCCTCCCTCTCGCCATTCACGAGAACTGCTTTCTTTCGTCCGTCTGTGAGGAAGGCTCGATTGCCTGTTGGGGTTTCTTTCCCTTACCTCTTCCTCTACCCCTGTACTTAAGCATTGCCTTGTAAGCCATCAACATCAACACCACATTAGCAACAACAAATATCCACATAATTCCAAAGTTTCTCCAATGATTGCTGAAGTACATGTTTAAGTTCTTCGTAAAGTCCTGTCCACTGGTATACTCACAGTAAGTGCAGTAGATCGTCTCGTCCCCGTTCTTAAGGTATCCTCCGTTAATGTCAATGTATTGCTGCAAATATTGCTGACAATTCATTCCTAATTGGGGAGAAAGCAATGCATATTCATTGGCCTGACAAACGATCGGTCTGTTGTCGAATAAATCGGTCATCAAGTTCTGTAGGAAGTAAGTAAATGGAGATTCGTAATAAACCGTGTATTTCCAGAAGGCAGGAATCATAGAGTACGGCTGCATAGCACCACAGAACACCACCATTAATGCAAAGAAGAGCGATGAATACACATCTCCGATCAATTCATTAGGTGAGAAGTAGAGAACGCCAATAGCAAACGTCACATAGTAGAGCTGGAACATGATGGCATAATCCAAGTAGAAGTAACCTGCTCTAACAGAGGATTCATTAATATCCCAAGTAAAGAAGAAGCAGAGGAATGAAAGAGAAGCAGAAACAATTGCCAATGGTGCCTCAACAATGATCTGACAGAGAGGTAAAATTGACCAATGATAATCCCTGAATTCCCTAAGTTCGTATAAGAGCTTTGCGGGATTGCATCTATCCTGAATCTGATGAATCAACGGAGAACAGACACAGAGAATCAAGAAGATAGCAAACATTGATGATTGAAGAGATTTGATGGAATAGTCGACCTTCCAGAATGAGAAACCGATAAAGAGACCAGAGAAAACATAGAGACCAACCTTTGCAAAGACGTAGTTCTTGTTTCTGAAGACTTCGATGGCAGTTCTACGGAGAATAATAGAGAACTGGTGGAAATAAGAGAAGTTGGCGGTGGCTTTCCTCATATCTGTCTTCTCTACTTCTTCCACTTCATCCTCCAACATCCTCTCCAAATTCGTACTCTGCCCTGACGACCTCCAATACTCTTGCCAATCGACCGACTCATCACCGGTTAACTCAATCATATAATCAACAATATTCTCGTTCTCTCCACACCGACGAAGCTCATGATGAGAAAAGAAATCCACGGCAGAGTTGATACCACCGTAATACGTCTGCTGACCATCCCTCTTGAGCAGCAAAAGTCTATCAAATTTACCGATAAGAGATGGAGAAGGTTGATGGACGGTACAGAGGATAGCGATATGAGCATTTCTGGCCAAATCTTGTAGACACTTGACGATATTATAGGCCGAAAGATCATCCAAACCAGAAGTAATCTCATCAACAAATAATAAGGTAGGTCTATTGACAAGCTCGATACCTAAACTAACCTTCTTACGCTGTTCCAAAGGCAATCCACGTAATTGAAAGTTACTATACCGATCAAGACCAAGGAGTCGTAGAATCTGTTCAATATGAGCAGAACTGTCATGAGCCTGTTGAAGAGAAGCATAGATTTCCAAGGCTTCCCTAACGGTGAGCTCTTCAACGAACATCTCCTGCTGCTCAACATAACCAATGACACCACCCATAGTAGACATGTGGCCGCAGACAACGGAACCTTGATTGTATCTACCGGCAAGGGCATTAAGCAAGGTTGTTTTACCTGCACCTGATGCACCCATTAAAGCGACAAGTTCACCAGTTTTCACATAGCCGGAGATACCTTGTAGAAGGCAAGAGCCATTAGCAAGGAAGTAAGAAAGATCTTGCCAATAGTAAGTAGTGGTTGGTACAGCGGTAGCAGTAGCTGTGAGAAGTCCATTTGCAGTCTGTTCGTCTGAAGATGAAGATGATGCCTTATCCAGAGCACTAATAGCCAAGCGAGATGGCTCCTCTTCAACCTGCTCCTCCTTTCTTCTATATTCCACCAATTTCAAGCTATCCAGTCCTCTATCAGCAATGGTCAATTCGATACCAATCAATTCGATCACGGTAAATCCAACGAAGAAGATGAATAAAATACCCAAATTTCTCCAAACGTGGCTGTACTTATAACCAAAGGCTTCCTTCAAGTAATCATCACCACGAACGAAATCATTACCTAAGGAAGCACCCTGCCAAGCGCACATTCGCTGTTCATATGGAATACTGTCATACATCGGAGTACCAGAAGGAATAACGGTATTGCAATGCATAATCTGCTTATGAAGTTGTGTACTAAGTAACGATTCAAAGGCATACATGAGCGGATCGGTATACATCAACCAATACTTAAACCAAACCTTAATCTGGGACTGCTGAACAACGTAAGTAGCATACATTGCAAGCCAAAGCAATGCTAGACCTGACAATGAAGTAGCGACAGCAACAGTTGGAGATAACCTTGATATCATATGATAGAACTGATCGACCACTAAGATAGTAATCGATAGGAAGAGGTAAAATGAGAAGAAATTGCCAGCATTACCGTTCATATTGACCAAAAAGTAGAAGATGACCAAAAAGATGAGTTCCTCAGCTAATTTGAAAGGGATTTCAGCAATAATATCGGAAAGAGAATCAACCCAAGGTCTGTAGAAAAGATAATTACAAGATTGACGAGTGATAACCAAAGAGTTACCAAAGTTAATCTTAACTTCAGAGACGGCGATGAATGTGAAGAGAAGTAGGGCGAAAAATATGACCGAACCACGAGAGAACGATCCCATGGTATCCATTTTCAAGCGAAGGAATAGAGTACCGATACAGATGGCTAGGAAGATCATAGTAACCAACTGTGCGGCATAGAAGGGCCAACTTTTCACGTTATTTGTGAAGTTTCTAATGAAACATGTACGGAACTGGCGTAGCAAGTTGGAGCGATAGGTAGTGGAGCTGATTTTGGACGTTGAGGTGCTGTCAGCCTGAGTAGCATTCTGTAGGGCAGCATACTCGGGACTCTTCCTCCAAGCGAGAGAGAGTTGGTCAACAGTATGAGGAATGGATCCACCCATTGAGGGATCAATAATGCCTCTCTTTTCGTCGAAAGAAATCTCGGTATCCAAGATAAGATCAATCAACTCCATGGTGGTTTGTCTAGAAGAGGAACGGTGATAACCCAGGCGACTAAAGTAAGATTCAACTTCTTTAGCAAGACCATAATAGATCTGTTGACCATTAAACATCACAACAACCTTGTCAAACTTATCGTAAACATCCTGAGAACCTTGATAAAGCGTCATGATGAAAGAAGGACCGTACTTAGCAGCGACCTGTCTTAAAACATCAAGAACTTTGGCGGCGGTAGCAGAATCAAGACCTCTCGTAGCGTTATCGAAGCAATTAACAGATCCACCGGCAATCAAAGCCTCTAGCAACGATAACCGACGTCTTTCACCACCAGATATACCTCTAAAGAACTCATCACCGACCCTGGTATCCAAAGTATGAACCATACCAACGGACGATAGTAATTCTTTGGTCACATCTAGACGTTGCTTGGAATTTAGACGGGGCAACTTCCAACGAAGAGCCAAGTCCAAAGTCTGACGGACCGTTAGATAAGGATAGTGAAGGTCCTCGTAACTACAGAACACGAGCTGAGATCTGGAGAGCAAATCAGAAAACTGTGCCTGTGAGTTTGATTTATGGCTAGAGATCTCTCTCAATAGGAGAGAATTGGCATGTTTTGGAGCACCAAGTATGAGACAGAGTTCGCCCGGATCAACCTTGAGTGAAACATTGTTAAGGATACGAACACCGGTCTTCTTCGAGCGAAGATTTCGAATCGTACTAGGGGAATCGATATTGGCAGCGAAGAGAGGTGAAGATGAGCTTCCCCCGGTACGTATCCTCTCCTCCACAGTCAACCCATCGAACCAAACAGAAGTTGGTATCGTCTCAGCGAAGATGGTATCCATAGCGAGAGAGAAAATGAGTTGCTGAACAGGCCTCAAGCGAGGCCAGGGCAAATCACAAAGGGACTCACACTTGGCACTACCTGCCTTATTTAACGCACCGATCTCTAGCTCGTATAGACAGGACGTGCATGGTATGGCCCACCCGTTCTGTCGCACAGCTCGCATTATGTTTGAAAGGTTTTAAGCCGCATGCAAAAGAAACGTTTGGGCCTTAGTAGCATGTGGCAGGGGGCAGGGGGCAGCTGAAGGAGCATGGAAACGGGGGGAGGATGGGGGGAACGAAGGGGAATACGACCGGAGTTTTGCACGAATCTCTGGAACGAACGGCCTAATGTAGTACGTAGTGGTGGGTGGAATGCGGATTCTCTAGTGTAGGGACGTGTATTTGAATCTGGGATCTCGGTGGATGAGCGATCTATTGATCTCTGGGTCGATCGTCCGAGCTGGCTGACGTTTTTTCTCTTCTTTCCCTGTTTATTTGCGATTTCCTTTAAGGACTCCATATATTGGGCCGATATTGGCTGTCTTGTGCTTCTCATTTTCTTCTCTGCATTCCGCGTCTCCGTTCCTCTCCACTTCGTCCTTCTCCACTTTCCCCCACCCATGCCCCCTACAAGAACCACCCATTGCCGCGGTAGATGCCAGAACTGCAAATCGGCACGCCGTAAGTGCGACACAGCTAAACCACAGTGCTCCCGCTGCCAAAAGAAGGGCCTCACATGCATCTACAAACCCCTCAATAACGACGCCATGAAGCGACCTCCTCGAAACGAAATCATCGATCCGTCTCCTGATCAGATGGTTCCTCTCGGCACGTCAATAGAAATGGTCTCGCTAGTGGAGACCCTCAAATTCTTCATATCAGTCGGCTCCTATCTACGGCCAATCTGCTCGAACTGCTGCTGTGGGAACTCCAGAGTCTGGTGCTTTGGTCCCTCCGGAAACGTGCTCTGTGTTCGATGTGATAATTACTTCAAGGCAAATGGTGTGCCGCGTCCAAAGATCTTCGAGATCCAACGTCAGATACGGCTACTCACAGAGAGAAGATTGATCACCAAGATCTGCTCCAATTGTCATACACGAAAGTCCCTAGATTGGTCTAAGGACAAGGACGGCTACACCATCTGCAGTGCTTGCTATCACCATTTCTGTGAGACCAATACTACGCGTCCGTTGAGTATGGAGATCAGGTTTGCGGGTCCCATTGAGAAACCAGCTGTTTGCATGGAATGTGGCGCCAGAAAATCGCTTGGCTGGCACTGTACTGGTGACAGATATCAGTGTTGCGTGTGTTATCTACGGACGTTGTTTCTGAAGAGGATCAATCCAATTGTGTGCCAGAGATGTGGACGGGGATTTATTGGTGGTAAAAGTCAGACTTCATGTGGTCATTGTTATGCGGAGGAGAGGTTGGATAGCTACGGGGGATTTGTTCTGAGGATATTCTAGAGGATCTTTAGGTGGAGAAGCGGTTATGAATCCACGAGCCTACGAATGATGGCAATTGATTGATACGTTCACTCCAGGCTTAAAAACCGATGGAATGAAGACATCCCTCCACCTATTCCCCGGTAAAATGATCTCGTCAGCGCTTTTGATGATTCCAGCTCAATATACTCCACAAGAGATGGCAGAATGGGCTAACTAGGCAGGTACCACTAGCCCAGAATTGGTGATACACAAGTATGCCAACTGAAGTTGGGTCGGCGTACCCACTTTTCACTAGATATATCTACAATAGAAGGTTAAATTTCAGCCAAGAGCTAATGAACAGTAAGGAATCAGCTGCTAACTAAACTCCCCCACTAACTGAACTCCGTCTAACCACTATCCCTCTACTATCATTATCTCGCCTGACAGGTCAACCGTAGCTGCTCCGCCTTGCTAATCCCACTCGCTTCATCGCTGGTCTCGGCAGATGGCTCGGAAGCACCGACTTTCAGAACGGTTTTGCCAATATTTGGTCTGACGGGTAGCGCCGTGCCTGGTTTCCCACACAGCCACAAACGACAGACGGTCAAACCATTCCCAGGTCTCTTAGCTGGGCCCTTATTTGGACGCGATTGTAACCCGATTGATCGACTCTCTTGCACGCGTAAACGACACAGCCACTCCATCTCCACACACTCGCCCGGAGGACTAAGAAAATCCATTGGCTCTTTCGATGGCCTGAAAAGTTCGAGACTGTCATAACGTTACCTTGTTGCCTGATCTCTGCCGTCGTTTCCTCGTATATATATCGTGGCTGTTATCCCGTTCGGACCTCGTCTCGGGGGGTCTCGTATAGTTTGTTTATTTCTACTTCCTTCTTCTTCTACTCTTCTTTACGTACGTCCTTCGCTTCTCGTATACCTAAGGTTCCTTCTGTATCAACCCCTTTCGCTTTCAAAATGAAGTTTACAACTGCCACCGCTGTTGCTGCCTTAGTCGCAGCTGCCAATGCCGATTTGGATTCCCAACAGGTCGGAGAATTGAACGCTCTATTTGTGGATATTAACGACTACAGAGATCAGTATGTCACTTTCCTCGCAGAGGCCAGTGGCTTTTCGTTCCCAACAGGCCTAATCAACATCTACACAGAGATCACTTCGTATACCAACGATGATTACACGACGTTGTTTGCCACCATTCCTGCTGAAGAATTCAGCCAGATCGAAGAATTAGCTACCGTTCTTCCTTGGTATTCCAGCAGATTGGAGCCTGCAATGGAGAGTGCTGTCGCTGCTGCACCTGCCTCTTCTGGTTCTGCTTCGGTTTCGGCTTCTGCTCCCGTTTCCTCAGCCTCCGCTTCGGTTTCGGCTTCAGGCTCAGCCGCAGGTTCAGCAGAGCCAGCTTCTAGTTCTGTTGCTCTCTCTGCTCTTCTTGCTGCTGCAAATTCATCCTCCGTCACTGCTGCTCCTTCAGGTTTCACGAATGCCACCTCTTCATCATCTGCTTCCCTCACCTCCGTCACTGGTACTCCTAAGAACTCTACTACGTCGACAGCTGCCTCCTCTTCTTCAAAGGGTGATGCTGCTAACAACATCCCAAGTGTCTTGACTGGTCTTTCTCTTGGTGCTTCATTGTTAGCATACGTGTTATTGTAAGTTTTATAGTAATAAGAATTTTTGACTTAGCCACTATGTAGTGTTCTAATTTTCGGACAGCCTGTCAGTACTTATAATTGACCTCTTTACTAGCTCTGATTGGCTATCGAGTAGCTGGAGACTATCATTCGAGATAATCCACGCAAAGATCACCCTGACAATTATGTCAGAGCCCCCATACTTTTTGCTCCCGTCCTTTATTTTCTTAAAGCGGTAGGTTAATCAGCTCTGAAGCACGATCGTGTTCTACCACAAGCTCTTTTCACTATCTTCTACTTGGAAGAGTTTTAAGGATGCATGAAATAGATGATGACACTATTGATCAACTCAGTCACAGCCAGCTAAGCTACTCTTCCCTATTGCTCGCATAAGCCACTTGGCTGAACAGATGTCTAATCAGGTTCAATACCTACCTTTCACATATCTTGTGTTTAGTGCCGATGCATACAGCAGTCCCTAACTGTTTTCCACCCTTCTCAGTTTATTGAACGTCCCAGTAGCACCA
Organism: Brettanomyces naardenensis; assembly: GCA_012295355.1. Lineage (NCBI taxonomy): Eukaryota > Fungi > Ascomycota > Pichiomycetes > Pichiales > Pichiaceae > Brettanomyces > Brettanomyces naardenensis. Next base: position 792,369 of record WOTY01000007.1, read on the forward strand.
CTTTACAGTCATGTCAAATCCCCAACTTTGCACTCACGTTCACGCAATAAAGTAAATCTTTCCTATCTCGGTTAATACAAACAGGACCCTCTCTATGATTGATAATGATCTGCTACTCATACCCGTTACTCTCTTCCCCGTAACTATACCTTCCCTTCGGTTCTATTCCTTCCCTTCTCGTTCCCTACCTACTGAACAAGCTACTCCTTCAGCTTTTGACAGGTCGTCATTATTGTCTTCGTTTATCTCGTTCCTCGTTAAGGATTCTGAGCCTCTTTACTAGTATATAAGGTGGTGCATAGTTACCAATGTCGATTAGTTTGTTCTCTACTCACCAACCAATGAAGTTCTCAACATTAGCGTTATCCCTAGTCGCCTCTACAGCCTTGGCTGATATGAATTCAGTCCAAATCCAGGCTATGGATGACATCTTCCATGATATCACTGGAAACCAGGATCAATATGTTACCTTTTTGGCTGAGGCTACATCAATTTCCTTCCCTACGGCGCTTATTGCCGTCTACACGCAATACACAACCGTTCAAAACGGTGAGTACAGTGCTTTGTTTGCCACTCTTCCAGCTGAAGATTTCTCTGATATCGCTCTCTTGTGCACAATTCTTCCTTGGTATTCACAGAGATTAGAGCCTAAGATTGGTAGTGTTATTAGCACTATGACAGAAGCCGATGCCGCAGCTTCGGCAGGAGGTTCAGCAACTGATGTTTCCAGTGTTTCAATCACTAGCCCTCCCTCTTCTCAATCTGCTGTCTCTAGTCCTGCTGTCTCCAGCTCTGCTGCCTCAAGCGCCGTTGCTTCTGTTTCTGCCTCGTCTGCTGCCTCATCTGCTGCCTCATCTGCTGCCTCATCTGCTGCCTCATCTGCTGCCTCATCCGCTGCTTCATCTGCCGCTTCATCCGCGGCCTCGTCCGCTGCATCTACTGCCGCATCGAGCCTAGCTTCTTCCTCCTCATCAGCAGGCGCAGCAGCAAATTCAGCGGTCCAGACAGGATTGTTCCTCGGAGCTTCTTTATTCGCCTATATACTTCTATAATGCTAATAAATTGATCTACTGTTAACTAACCTCATTTTCTCCTAAATAGGAAATCCTCAGCAGGCACGAGACATTAGTACTGTGGCTGTTAGCTACTACCCTCAACTGAATGAAAAGACCCTATTATTTAACCGTTGCATCCGTCTTGCCTACTACTCATTTTGACAGAAGATGCCTAAACGAACAAGCCGGTAGAAATAATTCCGACAGGTTCTTATACAACAGCCGTGTGTTCGAGGACACTAACAGATGCACCTTTCTTTTCATAATTTCCTAATAAAGAACGGCATCATTCCTAAAACGGACATTTTTTTGATCGATGGATTGGTATTAATTTCTTTTTGTTCCAGGTTACTACTTCAATAAGACCGATAGATCTCCCTTTCTGGCCTTTTCGGTCAGTCAGGTCTCCGAAAAATTGCTAGGGTATACCCTTAAACTGAATAATCCTATACGAGTTTTACGAAACCACCCTGAAGTTCCGTTAATTCAGAATACTATATATATTCCGGTATTGGAGTGGTGGTTTGACTTCCTTCTCAATCTCTTCATACCATCATCAACTCTGATTACAATCTCTCGTTATCAATAATGAAGTTCTCTAATACCATCTCTATCGCTTTATTGGCCGCTGCCGCCAACGCTGATTTATCTGACCAGCAAGTCGAAGCCGTTAACGCCTTGTTCCAGGATATTGGCAAGAACGAAGATGAATACCTTTCCTTCTTACAGACTGCCGGTATTCCACTTCCAAATGGTTTGGTGCCGATCTTTGAGGATTTGATGACCTACACTGACGATAGCTACAGTACACTTTTCTTGACTTTGCCAGAGACAGAGTACGATCAGATTACCCAGTTGGCAGCTGAATTGCCATGGTATTCTTCAAGATTGGCTTCTGACTTTGAGGCTGCTGGTTCAGTTCCATCAACTTCTGCTGGATCTGAAACTTCTGCTGCTCAATCTTCTGCCGCTACAACTGCTGCTCCAGCTTCTTCTTCTGCTCCAGCTGTTTCGAGTGCTCCAGCTTCTTCTGCACCTGCCGTTTCCACCTATGAAGGTGCTGGTGCTGCCGCTAGTGTTGCCGGTCTCTCTATCGGTGCATCTTTGTTCGCTTTCTTGTTATTGTAAGTGTGAATGAAGTTACGCAGACATGTTAAATAATGAATTAGGTAATGAATAAACATTGTTGTGTGAATAAAGTAGTAGCATATGCTTTAAAATGTTGTAGTTTGATTGAGCTCGTAAAACTGAACGGATAACGGCAATAAGTGGGCTGTTAATGGAGTAGTGAAAAGCTGCCTAATCTAAATGTTTTCAAAATAGTATGGCAATTCCGATAATGAGGCAATTAAATTCCACTATCTTGATAAAGTCTAGGTTCTCCGATGGGGTGCAGAATTTGAGGTTGTGTCTGGTCTATAATTAGGATTCCAAATGGGGCTACCTCTCGATTACTATTGCCCTTAAAATTCCCTTAGTAAGAAGGGCAAGGGAATAGGAGAAGCAGACTGAAATCACCAATAGTTCTAGTAGTAAGCCAAAATGAACGGAGGGCTGAGATTTGAGACTCTTCAGATCTCCCTTCCTCCATAGTTGTTTCTCATGGTGCCATGAATCCTGACATTGAAGAGTAAGAAACACCCACTATATTCAAGTGTTGCCTCACCCATAATAAGGGCAGTCAATTACTCTAGACATTTGCGAAAAAGGAGACTCGAGAGGCGTCCTTTCTAGCTGGTCTTCCCAATCTTGCATACTTCTCCGGTTCATGGACACTCCTACGTGACCAGAATGGTCCCAGAGGTCACTATATCACACATTAAAACCTTAAGAAGCTAGACAACCTTGCTCCTCCTGCTCATAACCGCATCTGTGCTGGTTGCACGTAGCCGATGCCCAGTCCCTGAAACCGACCCACGCGGCTCCCCGTTGAGATCGCCAGATCAGGAAATTCTGTCGCGTCTGAAATATCATCGCTCTCCTATATATATACATACATATCTCTTCCTCTATAGGCTCATTTATTGGTTTACATAACGCAGTTCCCTCCCTCGCTGAGTCTCACATCAAAACCATGTCATCTGACGAGCCTCCCAACCCGAATCCCCTCCCGGAAATCTCCCTAACTTCATTCATACTGGGTATAGTGGTAGGGCTCTCATTGGCGCTCTTCTTCCTCGACTTCAAAGTCTTCTATCTCTACATCACACTCATAGCAACCTTCCATTTCCTCGAATATTACATCACCTCAAGATATCAGCCCAGTAAAGTGAGTGTGGACTCATTTCTTATCAACAATGGACTCGAATATCAACTGGCACACGCTCTGGCCCTTACCGAATCTCTCATAGAGATCTACTACTTTCCCTCCTTTAAGCGGTCCTTATTACCTATCAAATTGATTGGCTTTTTCGCTGCCTTGGGCGGTCAGTCGCTCAGAACACTGGCAATGATCACCTCCGGTGAGAACTTCTCACATACAATAGAAGGTGCCAAGACAGATGCTCACGTGCTAGTTACTGATGGTATCTACAGTTTCTCCAGGCACCCTTCTTATGCTGGGTTCTTTTACTGGGCACTGGGTACCCAGTTGATGCTGCTCAACCCATTCAGCTTTATTATCTTTCTTCTACTTTTATATAGATTCTTTGGTAGAAGAATCCGTTACGAAGAGTCTACTTTGATCACGTTCTTTGGTGATCGGTACGTCAAGTACAGGGAGACCGTTCCGGTCAGAATTCCATTCTTATGATCCATCTCGGAGTGTATACGGAATCGGTGGTTGACGTGGCACGGAATATGAGGCGCCAGCGGCAAGAACTCCTATCGATACAACCTTCCTTACATTAGCAACTTTATATAGTGAATATCATTTGATCTCCGTAACTTATATTATGCTATCTAATCACTCAGAGTCAAATCAATCACATCTCGTTGTTCTGGATGTTCGGCCTGCAAAGCAGATCTGTGGACCTTGTGAGCGTCTGTATGCAAATTGGGCGATCCTGGTGGAGGTGGTAAGGGTGGAAGCATGTCCTCTGGTGTTCCCGATTTAATCGGTTTCTGGTAAGAGGATTTATTGTGAAGCATTTCCTTAACTCTCATTAGAGACACGGAAAACCCGAGGAGTCCCTTGGAGACATCTTCCTCAGAGCCCTTCGCACTTTCAGGCAAAGGGTAATTGCTAGTCTCATTCGGTGCTGATGAGGCGGGGGAGGAAGTTCCTTCATGGACCGCGTCGGCCTCTGCAATTTCCTTCTGTAATCCTGACTCGCTCATTCGTCCTTGCAAGGTTTCTTGTTGTTGAGCAGATTCTCCCGCCTTCTTCTGAATCCCATCAACAACGGGTTTGTTCCCGATAAAAGGAGATTGGTTGCGTAGGAGAGCAGTACCGGCTGTCGCACTCTTCTCTACCTCCCCTGCCTTTCTTGTCAACTCAGTATGAGCATTTTCCTTCATTTTAACCTCTTCTGACACCCTTCTCCTTTCTTGATCTTTTCCTGCTTGCTCTCGTATTTTGCCTGTTTCCTTCACTTTATTAGCTGCCTCTTTCAACGCTGCTCTCTTCTTAACCTCAACTGCCATAGCTTTTCTCTTCGCATCTTCGATTCTTCTTCTCACCTCCGCAAGCAGCCTATCTCTTGCAGTTCTTGCTCCCTCTGATCTTTGAATTCCTGGAACTTTTCCAATCTTTTCTGTCCTGCGACCATTCTCCTCTCTTGCTACCCCGGAATTACGTTCTTCTTCTGTCCCACGAGCAGCTGCTGCCTCGTTCGCATTACGTGCTTCCTCTTTCTTGCGTACTTCCTCGGCCCTTCGGGTCTCTTCTTCCTTACGAGCTTTCTCTTCTTTACGTTCTTCTTCCGCCTTGTGGGCTTCCTCGGCTCCATGCACCTCCTTAGCTTTGCGTGTTTCCTCTGCTTCATGAGCAATCAATAGTCTTCTGCCCTCTACAGCCTTCTGCACTTCAGGTTGAGTCCCAGGGGCTTGTTTGGCTCTTTGAGCCTCCTCGTCATTTTTACGAGATTCGACTGCCTTCCTAGCTTCTCCTGGCTTTGTCTCCTCAGCATTCCGAGCCTCCGGATTTTGTTGCTTCTCTGCACTCTTGGCCTCCTCCACTTTATGAGCCTCGCCTGCCACGAGTGCATCTTTCACCCTTCTATCCAACTCTGCCCTTTTCGATTTGGTCGCAACCCAAATAGCATTTTCAATTCTTTCAGTTTCGCCACTCCTCTGAGCCTCTGAACTCAACCGCTTGGCCCCGACGCTTCTTCCCGGTTCATCATCCTTTCCTACATTTAACTGCTCTAAAATGTGCGAAGTCCCATTTGTAGATGTGAAGTCAACAGTCTGCTGCGCTGTGTTCTGTGGAAAGTTTCCAAGATTCGGCACACTGGTCGGTTGAGCTAATGGTGGACTCCGGAGGATCTCAGCAGTTCCATTTGTAGTGGGTATTTGCATCTGACCTCCGGAACTGGTCGCTTTCCTACTCATTGGTGCCCTATTGGAATGCTCTTGGTGGATCTTAGGTAGAGTAGTTCCTGTACCAACACTTTGTGGAATAACGCTTATGCAGTCTGCAAAATTACTGGCATCAAAAGATTTAACCATATCGCTTATTCGCCTCATCTGAACCATCTCTTCTTCCACTGGCTCGTACGCACTCTCCAAGTGAATGCCAGCTCCATTCATGAACTGGTGAACCTCGAACAACGCGAGTTTGTCGTAGATCGTGAGCTCCCCCTTGCTTGAAGTACTTATATCTGTGTTCGCATTTTCGATCCTAATTGCGTAAGCCACCTTCCTGAGCATCTCAAGAACCCTCTTCTTTGATTCCGTATACCGAGCGTGCTTAAGCATACTCTTCTTACACACCTTAATCTGCCTTTCGAGTTCAAAATTCACTCTGTAAACGGCCTTGCACGCAAGCTGGCGTTGCTGGACCCGAGATAAACGCTTCACCAACTCAGAATACTGCAGTGGCTCCATATTAACAGTGAATTTTGCCTGCTCCTCGCTATACATTTGCACCAACGTACCGGACAAAAGCTTCGAAGTTCTCTTCTCCCTGCTAACAATTCCCTCCAGCATCGTACAGCATACGGAAAGCGAATCCTCTAAATATTGAACTACATCAATGCTCAAATGCTTCAAATGGGATGAATGCTGTGATTGAAACGAAGAGTTTCCAACCGCATGAGCAAGAATAGTATCTCTGATCCTGGCATCTCCGATAGAAAATGAGCGATAGAGTCCAGAAAGACGATTCGACATCGTACTGATACTTTCAATCTCGGATTCTAGGGCGCCATTATACAACTCAGATACATTTGATTTGAAAGTATCGGACTGAGGAGAACTGAAATGCACGTCTCTAGCCACTGAATTGCTAGAACTGCCTCCAAGACCAGTAGATGCAGCGAAATCGTTCATAGCAGTTGAGCTGCTTGGGGCCAGAGATGCGTTTGAAGGGATTCTTTGCACAGACCATGGCTGCTTTCCAAACTTTCCGGTTTCCAGGACACGAACCTTGGAGGGTCTGCAATCTGGCTCCGCCGAACGTTTAGGGTTCTGGAGGTACGGAGCAACATTGGAAGGATCAGGATGTGCCTCCTGGCCGATTGAGGTTGCGTCTTCACTCCCTGTGAGTGAGGTAGCTGTTTCCTGCGAAGTAAGTGGAGCAGGCCCAAGTGATGGGGGAGTAATTAGTGGTGCAAAAGTAGAAACTCCGGTGGCGGTGGTCGCAGAACCATGAGCAGACTCTGACAAAATCGGTGTCGTCGTGGTTATTCTATAATTTGCGAGCGAAATGTTTGCGGGGTTCGAATCTTTTGTGGCAACGGCTGCGGCGACATTGAAAGCCAGTAGAGAACCAGGGTGAGTATTCACCGGACTGTCAAAAGGGTTCTTCATTGGGCCAGAATCGTACGCAGGGGTGCTGAAGGTTAATAGTTGTCCTCCGCCCACATCAGCAGCATTTCTGGGGAAAGCAGAGGAAGGAAAGGAAGCAGTACGAAAGTCGGCGGTGTGAAGGACGTCAGGACTGGTCACCTGTGGTGCGATGGGGTTAGCGCGATGGGAGTCGGCAGAGCTACCCAAATGAGAATTCCCCGTAGGGCTTGCCTGATGATCAATTACTGTTGCATCAACACCATTAGACTTCTCCCACACCCTCTCATGGACATTAGCTGAAGCAGTGTTGGCAGTCGGGTAGCCCATCCCGTGAAAATTTGTCGTGCTTCTATGACTCTCATTAGAATTCTGAAAAGAAGCATCAGGCACTCCCGTCGGAGGAATTACAGGCGCATTTTCTTTCGTCGCCGTGTCGATCTCTTCATCCTCACTCTCACTATCTAGTTCAATCACAATCGGTTGGCTCTCAGCAGCTCCAGTGACAGCAGGAGAAGTACTTGGTTCCTCAGGAGGATCATGGGAGCTGCTGCCGGGGAGATTTGCCGGAGTCACTGTACGCTCCTCGTCTGTCTCCTCTTCTGCATCCGAATCTAAATCAATCACTTCAATAACCCCATTTGGCGGTGGCACAACGGCCTCCTCTTGCTTCACAGAGCCGGCAGCCCGCTGCCTGGCACCATATTCATCCTGTATATTGACTTTAGGAGTCCATTTACCAGTTGAATCCAGCTCAACGTATTCGATATCAGAATTAGTGTTATGGATGATTTCGGTAAAATAATCATCCACGGCCAAAGTTTCCAGGCTGATCTTATGAGAACAGATAGGACAAACCCACATTGGCGCCTGATCTTGTAGATTAAGGAAAGAATAAGCATCAAAGCATTGAATATGCTGGCACGTTTGGGATCGACAAGGATGCTCCATACGCATATATGAACAGGGACAATTGAGACTAACAAGTTCCTTTGATGCCACCATATCATCCTGTTCGGCTCCTTCTCGAATCATCTTCACGGTAGCATCCTTCGGAATATGGGGTCGGGATAGAACGGTTTCCAGAAGTTCCTCAACGGTGGTTATCTCCACGATGTAAATGTACATGAGGAAACTCCTTTGAGTATACGCATAGACCACATCGACCACGTTGACACCATTCTCATGTAATCTTGGTGTTAAATCAGCAGGTTTGGCAGATCCAACTTTGCCCTTTATTCCCTTAACGTTATCAGTAAGTTTGACACCATTATAGGTCAACTCGATTGGCTGGGGAAACTCGATATCTTTATTCTCAGATGATTGTGAACTTCCAGCTTCGCCAGCAGCACCTGATACAAGATAAAGATGCATCTTCTTACTGGAATGAAGTAATTCCAACTCGCTTTCGGTCAAAATGAACGATATATGAACAGTTCCTCTACCCTTTGGCTGGACTCTGGCAAAGGAAGGGTTGTTTCCATGGGCGGTAATGAGCCGTTTCAACACGAAAAAAGGACTCTTTTTGAAATATATATGAAGCTGTCTCTGTGGTCTATGCTGTCTTTTGTTAGCAGCAGCGGCGGCCGCAGCAGCAGCAGTAGTAGTGGTACCAGTACCAGTAGTATAACCGTTAGTTGAATCAGATGAACGGGGTAAAAAATGATTAGGTGGAAAAAGGAAATGCTCCCTCAATATGAAATCACACACAGCAGCAACGACATGTGATTCGCCTCTAATCTTTGCGTCTGTTAGGTATCGTTGTATTCGGTCTTGCAAATCGGCCTTTCTTCCCATCATCGTCAGCTTAAATGCCCGACAGATCTCCTTCAACTCCACAACCTTCAAGTCCAGGAGAGTCTTTATCACATCATTGAACTGTCGTTCTGTTACAGGGTCCAGTTGCCTAGTCATGGTGTGATGATGGGGGGAGTAAGTGGTAGAAGTATTAGTATTATTACCCTCTTGTCAGATATCTCTCTTCGCGTCTGCAAAATCTAACGCGGCGTACGAAGGGTAGATAAGGAGGATGACGAGGTGATCTATTAGTAGAACGAGAGCGAAAACGAACGGACCAGTGAGAATAAGAGAAGAAGAAAAGAGGGTCGAAGATCTTTGATCCGGGAAGGGGCAACGGGAGTCTCCCCACAGATAGCTGACTGATCCCTCACAGGAGAATAGCCCCTAGCGCGAACCCGCGATGAAATTTGGCAGTCTATATTACGTAGTCTATATTACGTAAGGGGTTAGCAGGACTTCTCTGGAGGTTTCAGGGCAACATGATAGTTACTCGCGTTATTGATCGATAAATGTGTTAATTTGCTGCTATTCAGCTACATAATCCCGTTTCCCGCTCTCAGACGACTCGTCCAGTCGGTTGCCCAAACATTATGGCCTCAACCTCACCCTCTATCACCGCCTTACCAACATCGCTCCCAGCAGGTAGACAGGCCAATCCATTAGCTCCCCCAAATGAGCCAATCCTTGAACTTCTTTGCCCTCCCGTAATCTCTGCTACCAACTCCATCTTCTCATTCTGATAGATATAAGCTCTCTGATATTCGGGTCTCTGCTCGTCCAATTTAGCCTCCTTCACCAACTTCACTTTTAATCTGGGTAATCCAGGTAATAGATCTGCCCCATCAGCACGAACTCCCTGATACTGAAGTAAAGAGGGTAATACAAATAGATGAAATGCAACAGATGCAGATGCAGGATTACCCGGTAGGGCAAAGATCACCTTATCATCACCGATAGTCGCAAATGTGGTCGGCTTTCCTGGCTTCATTCTAACCCTACCGAAATGTATCTTCCCTCCAAATTTCCTTTCAATTGTGGGCTTCAATAGATCCTTTTCACCCATTGAAACTCCTCCGCTGGTAATCAAATAATCAGCCAAATCCAACCCTTTACTAACCGAATGAAACAATCCCTCCTCATCATCATGTGCAATCCCTAAATCTAAACACCTGTAACCAAAACTCTCTACCGTGGAAATAAGCGCTGGTCTATTACTATCATAGACTTGTCCATATTGTAAACCAGATCCTTCATCTGGATCCTTTAATTCATCTCCTGTAGATAATATACCAACCGTTGGCTTTCTCCACACCCTCACTTTACTCCTGCCGATGCTTGCTAACAATCCCACCTCCCCTCCATTCTTAATCTGATACCCTTCTTTGAATATTACCGTGCCCTTCTTTAGATCCGAGCCAACCTCTCTTATGTTTTCGCCAGGTTTAACGTTCATAGCAAGGATTTTCACCTGATTCTCCTCCTCTATCTTATCATGGGTTGTACTAATAAGCTCTGTCTCCTCGACCATAACTACAGAATCTGCTCCTGGTGGTACTGGTGCTCCGGTGGTTATTCTGGCGATCTGGCCGCGTTGCAATGTACTGTTCTCAGCCTGCTTCTGAGCCAGGGAAACCGCTACCACGGGATATATACCTGGTCCATCGGAACTTGAAACGGCATAGCCATCGACAATGCTGGCACGGAATTCAGGAACATTCACCGAAGACACGACGGTCTCGGCTAGTACAGAGCCTAGAAGTTCTCTATTAGTGATGTCCATTTCGACAATTCTAGATTTAGGGGTATAGCTGGAAATGAGACGCAATGCGTCGTTCATACTAACCATTGAGAATGGGGACTTTCTGGCTCGTTGAGTGACTGGAGAAGATAGTTCATGAGTGATGAGGTGAGTATGGGTAGCATGCGAATGGGTAGCATGCGTATGGGGAGATTTTGCATCCCCAGGAACAACATCCCCCATCGTCCTAGCCATCTTCTTATGTAACGCTCTGCTGTCCTTCCCGTCCAATTGAGCCAAAGCATGAGGTAGTGTAGCTATGATGGCTTCTAGATTCTCCCGTGCCCCGGTTGGAGAGCCTGGAAGGGTAATAATCAACGATTTGTTGATGACTCCAGCAACCGGTCTAGACATGATGGCAAATGGGGTCTTCTTAAGAGATTCTGATAGCATAGCATGGACAATTCCCGGTGCATGTCTCTGGATAAGAGGTCTAACAGCCTCCGGAGTGATATCACGTTGAGTGAAGCCGGTTCCACCGCAAGTGAGGATAAGCTTAATGTTCTCAGCTTCAGATGCCCAAGAAGAGACGGTCTTTTGGATTTCAGCGGTAGTATCTGATACGATTTCACGCTTGGATAAGATGAAGGTGGGCGAGTCCTTGAAAAATGTTTGTAGATAAGGGCCCGTTTGATCTAAGGACGGGTCTTTAGAGCATGTGTCTGAGACGATAAGAAGTCCGACATTGAAAGGCATGGTGGTGACCAGACGGGGTTAATGGGAGAATAAAGGGGAAGGAGGCAAGAGGGAGGGAATAGGGAGGGAAGAGAGGGAAGAAACAGACAAGATGGCGGGGAAGGAGGGGATGAGGGTAGACAAGATTTTGCCGTTCTCGCTTATCGGGGAAGGGAGATTTGGTATCTGACGGGCAATTGAAGGGGTAACTTATGTCAACCGATGGCTTCTGGAGTAACAAATCTACTGGATAGCAAATACATTACTTCTCTTCTGATCGACGAACGTGTTAGTATTTCTTTCGAATCGATAATCTCTAGAGTCCCCCAGCAATTGTCCACGCGAAGTACTTAGGCTGACCGTCCAGGCTGACCATCCAGGCTGACCATCCAGGCTGACCATCCAGGCCGCCCACTCACGTTACCTGCTCAAGCTAACCACTCAGCTAACTTCGCTTCGCTCAGTTAGTCTCGCTCGGTTAATTGCCCATGGTATCTGTCTACCTACAAACTATCCCCGGAATCCACGACGTCCACCTCGATGCTCCTGATAAAGTACCCACACGTGATCTGGTGAATCTGCTCAAGCTTCAGCTCCCCCAGACCGTTGCCGACAGATCAATTATAGCGCTACTTGGGGGAGTCCCTGTGACAAGGTTCGAAACACTTCGAGATCTACTAGACTTCAATGGTAACGAAGGATCAGAGTTCATAGAGCTCGAGCTAAGGATTCCCATATGTAAGGGAGGCAGGCAGATACCGCGTACTATGTAAGTGATCAGTTACCTATGTAAGTAATTAAGCCCGCAACTACTAAGATGGCAGAGTACTACAGTTTAAGCTACATAATTAACCATAATAGCCCTGGTAGGCATGACCGTCGTGGTATACTGACTGATGTACCGTACATACATAGTTACTATGCGTAGCGGCACTGAAAAATTTTGTGAGGGACACAGTTAGCGATCCACCGTTCTTGTTATCAGGGTTATCTTTAGCCGCTTTTAGTCATACTTAGTCACGTTGAGGTGTTCATAGAGACAACGACAACCTCATAAGATACGTCAAACGACTGGTTACCATAATTCCCGTGTACCCGTTTCACTTCGCTGCTTAGTTCTCTTGCTCAAGTCCACCGCTCGACTTCACACACTCGACTACACTCACTAACCTCGCTTCGCTCGGTCAGTTCGCTCGGTCAGTTCGCTCGATGTCATTAGCACAACACAAACTCGACATCCTTGTCGATTCGTTCGTCAACAAATTAAAGCGACGCCAGATCATTGGCTCCTACACGGTCGCCCAAGAAACATGTCGATTCCTAATGAGAGTCACTTCGTCCTCTCGATGGCAAAGTGCTGACGAGTTCATCACCCTAATTAGAAGCATTGGTAAACGAATAGTGAAGGCTCAACCAAGAGAATTTGCTGCTGGTAATATACTCCGAAGGGTATTGGCTATAGTGAGAGATGAAGTTACCGATAGTAATGCATCTGCTTCTGCCAATAATGCACCGGTGAATACTGCCATGTTTCGTCTTCTCGTTGCTCCCAATGAAGATAAAATGACGTCTACTAGTAAGGAAACTAGTAATGCCAGAAAGGAAGATCTAAGATCTATCGTTATTCAAGGTATTAGAGAATTAATAGACGAGATTGAGTCTGTTCATGAGAACATCGCTCAGATGACGGTTGATTTGATCCATGATAATGAGGTGTTACTTACGCCAACGCCTGGATCCCAAACGGTTCTTAATTTCCTATTAAAGGCAAGCTTAAAGCGGAAATTCACCGTCCTTATCACAGAAAACTATCCAAACGACATCGAACTTTGTCATCAGTTTGCAAAGAAGTTGGCAGAGGCCAATATTGAGACTGTCATCATACCCGATTCCACTGTGTTTGCAGTTATGTCACGTGTGGGCAAGGTTCTCATTGGCGCCAGAGCAGTGTTTGCCAATGGAGGGTGCGTTACAGCTGCCGGCGTGCCTACTGCATGCGAGTGTGCCAAGGAACATAGAACGCCTGTCTTTGCTGTCACTGGATTGTACAAGTTCTGTCCTGACTATCCGTTCGACAGGGATTCTTTGATAGAGGTTGGAAACTCCGGTAAGGTCATGCCGTATGCCGATAGTGATTTGGTTGGAAAATGCGAGGTGACGAATCCTGTTCTAGACTACGTTTCGCCGGAGTTTATTGATATCTACATTACGAATATTGGGGGATTTTCGCCTAATTTTGTGTACAGGATTATGTTGGACAACTATCGGAGTGAGGATGGTGAGGCATTAGCTCGAACCAAATGAACAAGTGAGTTAGGGAGCTACCGGAGTGCTGCTGCATGAGTGAGGACAATCCTGATATGGTACATCTGACGGCACCCTGCCCTCGAGCCACTTCATATAGCTGCTAGCTACCGTGCACCATCAGATGCCACTTCTAAGATCATGTCTTGGGCCTGGAGGGTCGCTGTGGGCGTACTTCTGGATCCTCCTGTGCGTTCCTGTGCGAGTTCGTCTATCTGGTTCCCCGTCCCCCTCTGGTTCCCGTCTGCATCTGGTCCCCTTTTCCTCTGGACGCTCAGTCCCCATCCCCAACAGCACCGCCTCATCCCAAAAATTGGCCATTTTCCATTTCTCCCTCCTCCCCTTCATCGTATATGTACAACATTCTTTCCTCAATCTAGTAAACCTCGTTCAATGGCAGATCTAATCCTAATAGCGGTTCTTGTCGTAGTGGCAACACTAATCCTCAAGAACACCATCTTTTCATCCGTTTCTACAGTCGATGTTGAGAAGGAGATTGATGAATCAGGCAAGACTCAAGATGAGGCTGATGAACCTACTGTGATTCAAGACTACACGCCCAGAATGTTATCTAACTACAACGGATTTGATCTTGAGAAGATTTTCATTGCAATTAAGGGTAGTGTCTACGATGTGAGTAGTGGAAGGAGGTTCTATGGACCATCAGGACCCTACTCTAACTTTGCCGGCCATGATGCGTCACGTGGTCTAGCGAAGAACTCGTTTGAGATGGATGTGATCAAGCCATTTGATGAGCCCATTGATGATCTTGCGGACTTGACTGCCAATGATTTGACTAGTTTGAAGAATTGGGAGAACATGTTTAAGGGAAAGTATCCTGTTGTTGGTAGGTTGGTTAGTGAGGAGGAATGGAAGAAGAGTGAGCATAAGGGGAGGGTGAGTGACTGAGCTAGCTACAGCGACGAACTTACGAACGGTAGCGAGTAAGTGAGGAGGGGACTGATGGGACTGATGGGACTGACTAGGACTGATGGGGACTCACCAGGACTCACCAGGACGCACCCGGTCTCATCACCGCTGTATGCGTTCAGCGTCCTTCCTCCAACAGACCACGCCGTAAGGACTAGATACTATGAATATATGAATATCTATGTATGTAAGTACAGTAACTAGTCGGAACTGACTCGCATGACGGAATATTCCCCCCGGAAACCATCTCGTAGAGACCAACTGACTGCTAACTCACTCAACTGGCTTCGCAGATCAGTTTCCCGACGCGTCGATTTTTCACTGATCTTCTTCCTCTCTCTCTCGGTCGCACCCACCCACCTCTTCCTACATCACCCTCCAATCATGCCTAGAATTGCCACGGACAACCTCACGGTCAACAACCTCGGAATCTTCAACAAGATCACGGCCCCAAAGGAGTATTCTGAGAAGTTCATCAAGGAATGCCAAGAGTCTGATGATCTATGTCAATACGGATACTTTGAGGAAGTACCAGTTGGTGTAGTGGTATCCAAATCATTCCAACCAAAGAACGCCAAATCGCCGCTGGGTCTGGCAGTGGTCGTTCTACGTGTTTTGGAGGCATATTCGAAGAAGTTCGGACTCGAAGATGCGTTGTTGGAGTACATCGAGAAGCTAGCGGTCGAGAAGAAGCATCTTCATAGGGTCTTTTTGGTACTTGATAAGACAGACGAATGGTTGATTGGCCATTTCAAGGAGAGAGGATACGAGGAGGGAGAGGTTGAGGGGTTGGAAGAGGGAAGTGAGGAAGGAAAGGTTGTTTTAAAGAGGGACTTAGCCAACTGACTGAGAAGAGTGAAAAGCTGAGGACTAGGCTATTACCGTGGTCATTACCTGGTCATTACCTGGTCATTACCTGATCATTATTCTGGCCATTACTCTAATCATTACCTGATCATTACCCTGATCATGATCTACTCATGATCACTAGTGGACCATTGACTATGCCAAATCATATACTACCTTCTGTATAGACTATCAATAGCGCAGTAGCGGTTGCCTGTCCGCGCTAAATGAGTAATACATCAATTACACATCATACGTAGTGCAATTCCGCAATCAATTGATCACAGTCGAACTCGCTGCCTCTCACCACCTTTGCTACCTCACTATCTTCACTACCTTCACTACCTTAGCTACCCTCAGTCAGGGTTCCATCTCAGCCGCACCTCGGCCTTACTCTTTCTGCGCTCAATTGGTTCCCTCGCATTCCATTGGCTGCAAGGAACAATTTTCATGCATCCATCCATCCACGTCTCGGCATTACCTACCCTCTTAACTGGCTACCCTGCGTCCGCCCCCCACATTTTCTTTCCAATTGACCACCACATTTCTTCCCAATTGACCACCACTTTTTCTTTTCTGTATAACATCAATTCCCACCCCCACACAATGGTCGATTATAGCTCCTGGTTAAAGGATGTGGATGACGACACCTACTTGTCAAAGTTGGCAATCCCTGGTACTCATGATGCTGCTGCTTATCATAGTTTAGCACCTCCTTCTGTTCAATGTCAAGGTGAAGACATTTCAGAACAGTTGAAAAATGGTGTCAGATTCTTGGATGTCAGACTATCTAAGAATTTCCTTACTCTCAGCAGCGATGAGAAGGATAAGGACGACTTAATCTGTTGCCACGGTAACTTCCCAGTGAAGTTGACTGGTGCCGTTAAGTTCACTGAAGAATTGGAGAACATTTATAAGTTCCTTGAGGACCATAACTCTGAAACTGTCATTCTTTCCATCAAGCAGGAAGGTAATGGTAAATGGGATAACGAACATGACGAATTTCCTACAGTTTTCGGAAAGAACTACTTGGACGGCCATGAAGATAAGTGGTTCCTCAAGGATGAAATTCCTCAATTGAAGGATGCCAGGGGTAAGATTGTTCTCTTCAGAAGATTTGGAGTTAACAATTCCGATAATCAAGGTAAATTCGGTATTGCTGCCAATTCTTGGACCTACAACACTACCTACGACGACAGAGGAAAGTTCGCCGTTCAGGATTTCTGTGAATTCAAGTCTGAAGATGATATTCCAAAGAAGGCTGACTACGTCAAGGATTTGTTGAAGAAAGCCACCGATTATAACAATACCAATAGTGATCCTAAGTTGTTTGTGAACTTCTGCTCCGCATCAAACTTCTTTGACTTTGATACCTGGCCTCATGCCGTTGCTGAAGGATTACAGAAGGCCAACATTGGAGAGGATTATAAGAAGGGATGTGGAATTGTTGTTTTGGATTATGTTAATAAGGACGATTGGAAGTCTATTCATAATTTGATCGATAAGAACTTTAACTGATGACGAATTACTTCGATGAGATGGCAGTAAGCTTACCCCTACTAGCAGATATGAATTTACTATCACTTATTTACTATTCGGCCTCTCAGTTGGCTATGAGTCACTCACTACCTTGACCTACCACCACTTCCCTGTCTTTATTATTCTACAATGATTGTTAAATAGCTTAAATGTTGATATGTTTTTTAGTCCTCTAAGCGAAGTAGTTTCAGAGATTGCACATAGAAATGTGTCTCGGTATCGCGTATGTATTCAGTGACCAGACAAAACGCTGTATTCCCCAGTGGATATGGTTTGGAAGCTTTGTAGCTACACGTCTCCATCCTTCCGTGCCTGAGCAAAAAAAACGTCACAGACAGGATTCGAACCTGCGCAGGCAGAGCCCACCGCCTTAGCAGGGCGGCTCCTTAACCACTCGGACACTGGGACAATTTTGGCACAAGAAAAATATTGCCAATCCTTCGATATAAAATTCGGACAGAATGGATATATCACATAGCTTAACAGAACTTAGGTTTAAGCGAAGCAAATGGGATCAAGGCAAGCATAACTCACGGACACCAGGTGTATCGCCAAAAGCTTTATCTTATCTTACTTTTACCCCTTTTTTCACATATATAGCAACTAATTTTGTATTCCATGAAGTTATCAGAAAGGTTGGTCTTTTCGAAACTAATTTAGCATACATTAATATAAAAGAAGAGACGAGAATAGTGTAGACAAGGCAATCTCATTTTCACCAGGACAGATCTATCAAAGTAGTTTCGCCGGCTTGCGTTACGCTGTCACCACGTAGATATGCTTCATTCCCTTAGAGAACTTTACCTTTAAATCTTGACCCGCAGAGCTCGGCTGGCTGCTCGGTTATAGCCCCTCCAACACATCATAAACCTCCCCAAAATGATCAATCACATTATACGTCTCTCCCACATAACTCTTAACCTTAATATTATCTGGCGGAAAGAAGCTACTGTTCCGGCTATCAACGGCTTCATTAAGGAAGACCACACATCCATTCTTTTCACTGTCCCCTTCATCTGCCTGCTTCAACAACTTCAACAATCGATAATATTCCAATGACGTCTGCTTATCGTTGGTAAGCATAATAAAGTAAGGATTAACGGCGGAAGGTATGCCACTCATGATTGACTTGATTCTATCCAAGTTCTTAAAATCGTTAACCTTATTCCCAAAAACATAACTATATTTTAACACCGAGAAGTTCCTAAAAACCTGTGCATCTTTCTTACTGGCCACATCCCATAACAACTGAAGGTAATCCAATGACGGAAGTAAAGAAAGTTCTCTATCCTTCACGTAGGTGAAGTTATTATTCACGTTCAAATTCTCAAAGTTCTTCAGATAATTCACCATTTTTTCATTGACAACGACATCTTTCTGAATGGTTCCAATGACACACTCTTCGTAACGAGGATCACCAATGTATTGGTCAAAAACAGAGCTTTCTGGACCATTCTGAGCTTTGAAGACAGGCCAGAACACCGTCTTCACCAACTCTCGGAACTTCTTACCGATCACAGAGGCACTACTCTCGTTATTGAGCAAGGCCATAGTGGAAAACTCATCATCCCATCGTTGCCTTAAGTCTCTGGAATTGAAGTTGATCGTAGGAAATGCAACCTTCATATTGGTAAGAACAGCATCAAATACAGACAATCCCTGATAAACCATTCGATCATGAATAAGGAAATGACATGGCTTCTGTTGCATCTTAACCTGATCAACGTTAATCCAATTGGTAGTGATCCAATCCTTTATCATAGCGTCGAATTCGCTCTTAGCTTGATACGAAGTGGTTGCCTTTGGCTTGTATACATCACTGGTATTGAATCCCTGATTCCAGTTGATAGGCGAAAACGACTCCTTTCTCTTTCTGTTCTTCTTTCGTTTGATTTGTTTCTTATTGGCTGTTGTAGGGTGGTTGACGGAGGAGCTCAGCACGGCGGAGCCATTGACGGGTGAAGTAAGTGGAATAGTGTCGTTGAGAGAGAGAGTAGGCGGAGCTGTGCCATTTATAGGGGAAGTACGTAGAGTGGAGTTGTCTTCCAGTGCTCTGTTTGAATTGGGGATGAAGAAGTCTTTACTTGTAGGCTTTCCCCTGTGGTGCGGTGCTTTGGAGACGGCGGGAGACGGTGACGAAAGCTTTATGAGTTTTGACTTAAGCTGTTCTAGGGTGACTTCAGGGGAAGCGGGTGCAGACTTGGCTGCAGAAAGAAGAATACGGGTGTATTTCATGATTGAAGAAAGTAACGAAGGCTGACAGAGCTGAGCAAATCAGGTGAGGGCGAATGATCGAGATGAAGCCCCAGTGAAGAGGTTAAGCCGGAACGACAGATGGATAGGGAAATTGTGGTAAACGAATCAGATGCCAATAGTCTTGTGCAGTGCCAATGTATGATCGAGAACTGCTCAACGCTGATTGATTACTGTGCGCTTAGAAGAGATGATTGATGGCTGATACGCACAAACTTGCTCACATCTCGGAATCTTTTCGAGAAGCGCGGATTTTTTCTAGTATAGTGAATTTACATGCCGATTAAAGCCAAATTTAAATTATCTACCTAAGGTTGATCCAGCTGACCAGTTAAGCGACGGGAAGTTGGTCGGGCGGATACAAATAAACTGGTATTCTCTTGATACAAAAGTGTTCTTCGACTGATCGAAGTGGGTGACTCACAACTTCGCAGATGACCTGGTGGCCAGGTTTCTCAACCTCGCTCAGCTTAGCCTGCTTACTCAACTAACTCATTGTCTAACCTCTTATCCTCCTTCAACTTCAACAACTTTGGAATGACCTCATCCAACTTAATAGCTTCATTCTTACCCTGAAGATCCTGAATATCTCTATTCCTGATATTCACAGACTCCGTAGTCATCTCTTGCTCACCGACAATAAATATAAAGTTGAATCTCTTCAACTGTCCATTTCTAACCTTCTTCTGAAGAGTGTTACCCGACAAATCAACCTCAGAGTAGAATCCTGCATTCCAAAGTTTCTCCTGAACAGACTGGGCATAGTCAAAGTACTTAACACCGACGGGAACGACAAGAACTTGTCTTGGTGATAACCAGAATGGCCATTTACCAGCATAATGCTCGGTCAAAATAGCGGTCATTCTCTCAACAGATCCAAGAATGGCTCTGTGAATCATAACTGGTCTGTTGACTTCACCATTCTCATCATCAGATCTATATTCAAGGTGGAATCTATTTGGCAATTGGAAGTCCAATTGAATCGTAGCACATTGATGCCATCTACTCAAAGCATCCGAAATCATAATATCAATCTTTGGTCCGTAGAAAGCACCATCACCTTCATTAATCTCCCAAGCTCCACCCCATTTCTCTAAGGCTTCTTTCAACATCCCTTCGGCGTTGTCCCAAGTGACGATTTCTCCAACGTATTTCTCAGGCCTTGTAGATAATTCCATCTTGAAATCGAATCCAAAAACGCCGTAAACATACTGCAAGAAGTCAATCACTCCCATAATCTCAGATCCAATCTGTCCTTGAGTACAGAAAATATGAGAGTCATCCTGCTGGAATCTTCTAACACGGGTCAAACCTGTTAAAGCACCAGAGAATTCATTTCTATGCAAAACTCCAAAGTCTGCAACTCTCCAAGGTAATTCACGATATGATCTTTCTCTAGATTTGAAAATCAAACAATGTCCAGGACAATTCATTGGCTTCAAACCATAAGTCTCTTTCTCGACGTCAAAGGTAAACATGTTTTCCTTATAGTTACCCCAATGACCAGAGGTTTCCCATAATTTCGAGTTAAACATGTTAGGAGTGATAACCTCCTGATATCCTCTCTTACGATACTGATCGCGCATGAAATCTAGCAAAGTCTGATAGATTCTGGCACCGTGTGGTAACCAAAAGGCAGAACCTGGAGACATTTCATTGAAGAAGAACAACTCCTGTTCACGACCAATCTTACGATGATCACGTCTGGCAGCCTCTTCCAAGAATTTCAAATGCTCCTTCATCAAATTCTTATCAGGGAACGAAACACCATAGATTCTTTGAAGGGATTCATTGTTAGAATCACCCAGGAAATAAGAAGAAGAATTCTTAACCACCTTGAAAGCTTTAAGCTTACCAGTATTGGAGAGATGAGGACCTCTACAAAGATCGATCAAAGTACCACATCTATAAACGGTAGTCTTGGAACCATCAGGAATCTTCTTATTAATCAACGCAAGCTTATACTTGTTGAAGGCAAACAGTCTAAGTAAGTCTTCCTTAGTAATAACCAATCTTTCGAAAGGTTGCTTCTCTTTAATGGCTCGTTTACAAGCTTCTTCGATTCCCTTGAAATCCGCTTGCGTAACTACCGTCTTTCCCTCATCGATGGACATATCATAGAAGAAACCATCATCAGTTGGAGGTCCGAAACATAGCTTAGCACCGAAGTGACGTTCACATCCTTCACCTAGGACATGAGCCGACGAATGCCAGAACACATCCTTACCATCATTAGTAGAGAAGTCAAGGAATTCCAACTTGGAGTCTTCTTCGAACGGTTTGGTCAAATCCCAAAGTTCTCCATTGACCTTGGCAACAACCTGTCTTTGAGAGAACGAGTTACCAATCTCGTTGGCAATATCAAGGGGAGTAGTTTCCCATGCCTTACCATCCTTAGAGGTACCATCCTTTAAAGTGATCTTGATAGGAACGTTTTCCTTGGCAGCAATCTCTGCATCGTACTTTGCCTTAAGTTCATCAAAGATTTGCAGACGATTGACAATGAATTCAGGGGTAGGTTCGATGAAAACAGGGCGTTCATCTTCACCAGCCTTGGCTTTACCCTTGCCCTTGCCCTTAGCATTGGCCTTAGCATTGGCATTACCCTTTTGGTTGGCCTGATGACCCTCCTTAGCAGCGGCTTCCTTTGGAGCACCTGACTGCCCAATAGAAAGATTCTCTACCTTCTTAGCGACTTCTTCAGACATATTGAACGTAACAGAAAACAAAAAAATCCGGTAAACGAGTTCCAAGATATGACAAATTCTCAAAAACAAAACGCTTTGTCAAGTTCACCGTATCAACGTGTACGCTTCCTCCTACTCAGGTGAAATATTAACCAGGTAACTTTAGTTAGTTAGCGTACCATCGCTCACAATCGGTCCGAGTTTTACTTAGTAGATTTTGTGAGATGAGCACCGAAAAAATTTTATAGTGGAGAGGAGAGGCCGGGTAATGGCAAATGGGGGGATAATTAAGATAGGCATGGAGCAGGGAGTAGTTAATGATGGGTGTTAGTTCTTTAGTTGATCCGGTTGTTAGAATGACTGATAAGGTTGAGAAAGTAGCGGATGTTGATAGTGAGAGACGTACTGGTGACGAGGGGGTGGATATAAGCCGAGGGGTGGAGGTAGCCAGAGAGGTGGAGGTAGCCAGAGAGGTGGAGGTAAGCAGAGAGCCCAAGGCACGCATCGAGGAGGAGATAGAGGTGAAGGCGAGCATCGATGGGGTGAAGGAAACTGAGGAGGGTGGCAAGGTTAGCGGTGAAGTCGAGGATAATGACAAAGGTAAAGGTTCAGATGCAGCCTCCCTAGACTCAGATCCAGTACAGATCAAACAAAAAGCATTGGCCATCCCCTTCATCTCCCTCAGAACACCTGAAAATACCAACGACATCACATACGCACCATCATACGACCAAGTGAACAATAACAACGACGAGTTGGCCGAACTACGAGGCGGAGGAAGGTACTTTGGAGTTGAAGACCCCGAAATCTCTGGGCCTATATGCTCCAATTGTCATCAAAGAGGTCATAAGAGGGCACATTGTCCCGTTGTGGTGTGCCATTTGTGCGGTAAAGTTGGCGACCATTATGAGTCGCAATGCCCGAACTCGATGGTGTGTTCGAACTGTGGAAAGAGTGGCCATTATAGAAACCAATGTACCGAGAGAAGACATTACAACTACTGTTCATATTGCAAGTCGTCAAGCCATTCTACTGAAAGATGTCCTAATATATGGAGAAGTTACATAGTGAAATCATCATCGAGAAGCGGTCGAAGAGGTGTTAAATACCCTGCTGGAATGATCTATTGTTATAACTGTGCTGCAGAAGGTCATTTTGGTGACGATTGTCCTTATCCAAGAATCTCGAAGACCCCAAATATTAACGGATCTGCATTTACCGGACAGAATTTCCCACGTGAATTGATAGCGGAATATGAAGGAAGACAGGACGACAGAAGATACGATTATCGGTATGATAATAGGTATAGACACAAGGAGTATTATCGGGAATCAGATGAGCCACCTAGGAAGAGAGCGAGAAGGGGCGACAAGAGAAGTAAGCAGAATGGTTCTGGAGGCGGTAGCAAGGAGAGCAAGTCGTCTGGAAGGGGTAGTCGATCGAAGGCTAGACCTAGTAGAACTGGGTATCTTAGCAGGCGACATTAAGGACATCAACCGGGGGCGTGAATCTGAGAGAGAAGACCGATGCTGTATTGACCAAAATACTTTGCTAAGTCATTTAATATTCTATCGTATGGGTAAAGCGTGGTGTAGGGCGCTACGTGTAGCAAAGCCAAGTAACGAGGCTGCTCTCAAACCGTCATTATCGACCAGCGGCAGCCATTCCATCGAATGGCTGGATTGATTCATCCGTAATGGTCTGCTGCCTGTTCAACGATCCGCACTTCGCTTTCCAGCTAACAACTTGACTAGACCATGCTCAACCGCTGGAATCGTATCCATTTCGACCTCACTCTTCTTCTTCTCCACATATAACTGCGCAAAATCCTTGGAAACAACTGTCGCCAATTTCACATCTTGATTAACCATCATATTGTAGATCATTGTACGATCCTTTTGCACGGCATAAGGCGGAGCAGCCGAATCCCTCATGATGCACAGAGAAAGGAGTAGCGATAGGAAAGGTGTATCAAATTAGTTAGCCAGAAATTTATAAAACTAAGACGCGTCGCTCGCCCAACAGCGATAACGAGAGGATTTACTATGAGGAGACCGATCACCGATAATGCGGCTACCAGAAGTGAATGTTGCGATGATTAATATTAGATAATCCTAGCTAAAGATGTACACTGGTACAGCGGTCCGGCCATCGGGTAACTGAGGTGCGGCAGAATCGGTAGTCCATACAGTATGCCAGCCTGTAGCTCACGTCTGAATTATTCACTGGTCATTACTCTGCCTCAGAGTAGCCACCCTGGATGCAGGCTCCCCTTCCCTGGCTCATTAGAACGCTTCCGGACCACCGATAACTCTATTCACTCTATGATGTATCTCGGCAAACTCATTCGCTAACTCAACATACAACTTGAACTCCTCCTGAAGGGTACTCACAACCATCTGGATTCCGTCTCCACTTCCCAGTGCCATTCCCCCTCCATTCACAGAGGCTTTGTCCAAGTCATTAATCGAATTCTCAACCTCCTGTAAAACCAATTGATACTTCCCTATACTCTCTTTGAAATCCTCAATTTTACTCACGTAATAAGAATTCAATATCTGTGTAACATTCAACGGCGTGTCCTTATCAGATGGCGCCTGCTTTTGCTTCTGTTGTCCCTGTGATGTACCACTTCTACTGCCATTAACTCCAATCACCACCGTGGCAGAATTAGAGGCACGATTCTGGTCGTTTGAACTTCGTGACATCGGGTTCGTAAGCTGTAAATACACCTTAATCAACTTCTCCACCCAATCATTAAAGCTTTCCAACGTCTTGGTCTTGAACGTCTCGATAAACTTAAGGTCAGAATTCAAAGCCTGATTAGTTGCAACGTACTTCTTCTCCAAGAAATTGATATCTCTCGGTATACTTTCAATAAGCTCTTTATGTTCACCCTCATTATTCTTGAGGTATTCCGATATCGCCACCTGTGTTTGAATGTATTCATCCAACTGCTCGAGCTGTTTCCTGAATCCTTCAGGTAGATCACTGACCTTGGTCATGGATGTAAGCTGTAATTGTGGGGCATTGTTGTTGTTGTTGTTGCTGTTGCTATTATTATTGTTGTTATTAGCAAACAGCGTATTGTTAGTGGTCGTATTACCTCCATTATTAGCACCAGAGCCAAAGCTGAACCCACTAGATGTAGTGTTACTACCAAAGAGACCTCCTGATGCCGCTGGTTTACTGAACAGACCGCCGCTTGACGGCTTGAGAGCAAATGGAGCGCTGCCGCTATTCGTATTGATACTGGTTGCCGGCTTAAGCAGGCCACCAGATGCCGAGTTATTGCCAAACAATCCAGTAGTGGCATTGCCTGTACCAGTGGACCCTCCTTGTCCAGCAGTATTACCTCCAAAGGAAAATCCTGTTCCTGCTGGCTTACTCCCGAACCCGGAAGTAGTGTTACCAAATCCAGCTGTAGTAGTATTACCACCGAACCCAGACGTGGAATTGCCTCCAAGCCCAGACGCTGTATTACCTCCAAACCCAGACGTTGTATTACCTCCAAACCCAGACGTTGTATTACCTCCAAACCCAGACGTTGTATTACCCCCAAATCCAGTGGGCTTGTTCGCAGTATTGCTACCAAACAACCCACCAGTGTTGCCCGTGTTGGAGGCTGGCTTGTTACCAAATGAGAACCCGGAATTGTTACCGAACATTGTCAATGCTGTGTAAGGCCACGGTTACGCGTAGGTACTGCTCTAACTCGCACGTACTTTACTTACTCGCTGGCCATCTCTTTTATTTACTATGCCCATCACCTTCTCCCCTCTCTATTCTCCCTCGCTCGAAAATTTTTCGCAGTGACGGCGAAATAGATAGAGGGAGATGTCGTCGATAGATAGACGTACCATTGTGTCTTTCTCCTCTTCCTTCCCCTATATATCGTTGCTCCTCGTCATGGGAATTCCTAAGTTCTTTAGATACATCTCAGAGAGGTGGCCATTGACCTCTCAGGAGGTCGACAGTCAACAAATGATTGAATTCGATAACCTCTATCTTGATATGAATTCCATTCTACATAACTGCACCCATACCAATGATGGTAGTATCATTCATTTATCGGAGGAACAGATGTTTGGTGCAATTTTCGCCTATATAGATCATCTTTTCAATACAATCAAGCCTAAGAAGGTGTTCTACATGGCCATTGATGGTGTTGCTCCTCGTGCCAAGATGAACCAGCAGCGAGCTAGAAGATTTAGATCCGCCGTCGAAGCTGAACAGAATATGAAGAAGGCCATAGAAAGAGGTGATCCTATTCCTAAAGAGGCACCGTTCGATTCCAACGCTATTACCCCTGGTACAGAATTCATGGGTAAAGTTACTGAGAACTTGAAGTATTATATCAATCAAAAGGTGTCACACGATTCCAATTGGCAGTCCATCAAGGTTATTCTATCTGGTCATGAGGTCCCCGGTGAAGGTGAACATAAAATTATGGAATACATCCGTGTTAATAGAGCACAACCTGATTATGATCCAAATACAAGACATTGCGTTTACGGTTTAGATGCCGATCTTATTATGCTTGGTTTAGCATCTCATGAGCCTCATTTTGCCCTATTACGTGAAGAGGTTACTTTTGGTCGTAATAGAGGATCTCCATCTTCTGATTTGACCAAGCAGAAGTTCTATCTTCTGCACATATCCCTCGTCAGAGAGTACTTGGAGATAGAGTTTAGGGATTTGGAAGATCAGTTAACCTTTGACTATGATTTCGAAAGAGTTCTTGATGATTTCATTCTTATTATGTATGTCATTGGTAATGATTTCCTTCCAAATCTACCTGATTTGCATCTTAATAAAGGTGCCTTCCCATTGCTTATTGAGACTTTCAAGGAAGCTATGCGTCGTTCCGATGGTTATCTTAATAACAATGGTGAAATCAATCTGGTTCGGCTAAGAACCTGGTTACAGATCTTGTCCAATTTCGAACTTGAGAATTTCGAACGTGGTTCTGTCGATGTTGAATGGTTCAATCGTCAGTTGGATAACATTTCTCAACGTGGTGCCAAAAAGAGAGCAAGAGAAGGCAAGGAATTACTTCTTAAACAACAGAAGAAGGTTGTCGGTTTATTGAAGGCCTGGCTATTACCATTGTACAATAAGAAATTCTCTGTTAAGGACATGATTGACGACGACGCTAAGGTGCCCCAATTACCCTTACCGAGAGAATTCTTCGATAGTTTGAATAACTTGAAGTTCATCAAACAGTTCGCCTTTGATACCGGTGTTGTCGTGTTGCATAGCAAATCTAAAGATACCTATACCGCCAGAATTGATATTGATGGCATTGATCCAGAAGAATCCGATGAAGATTTCCAGACTAGAGCTGAAGAGATCCGTTCGCAGATTAAGCGGTATCAACGAGGCGTTATTGTGGAAGATGAGGAAGAACTCGATCAAGAGAAGGATATTTATGATAAGAAATTCGTCGCTTGGAAGAACGAATACTATAAGGACAAGCTTGGATTTACCCTTGATGACGAAGAGAAAGTGCAAGATTTAACTGAGAATTACGTCGAAGGTTTACAATGGGTTCTTTATTACTATTACCGTGGTGTCTGCTCTTGGCCATGGTATTACCGTTATCATTATCCTCCACGTATCTCAGATGTTTCAAGGGGTCTTGATGTTAAAATGAATTTTGCAAAGGGTACTCCATTTAAGCCATTCCAACAATTGATGGGAGTTCTTCCCGCCAGATCCAAGCAATTAATGCCTGGTCCATACAGAACTTTGATGACCGATCCAAAGTCTCCTATTATTGACTTTTACCCTAACGATTGCCCAATTGATATGAATGGAAAAACTGCTCCATGGGAAGCAGTTGTTCTTCTTTCCTTTGTCGATGAGAAACGACTGATTGAGGCTATGAAACCATACGATGCCATGCTATCTCCGGAGGAGAAGAAGCGGAACTCTTTTGGTGCCGACCTGATATATAACTACAATCCTCAGGTTAAGAATATCGTGAAATCACCTCTTCCTGAATGGCTACCAGATTTCGAATCCCATTGTATAGAATCTGTGTTTGAGTTACCATCTTTGGAAGGCCTAGAGCTTGTTCATGGTTTGTGCAAAGGTGCTCTTCTGGGAACCCATGCATTGGCTGGATTCCCTACCCTAAAGACCATTCCATTCTCTGCGGACTTGGAGTATGCACATTTGGTTGTCTTTCAACAACCATCTAGATCTGTCTCCATGATTCTCACTTTGAAGAATGTTTATGCTGGTCTAACCGTTGAACAGTTTGCTAAACAGTACGTTGGCCAGAACGTTTATGCCAACTATCCTTATCTTCGTGAGTACAGGGTGTGTTATGTTACTGACAACCTTATGAAGTATGAAGGGGTGAAACATGGTAAGGGATTCCAAACTGTTGCGTCCCCGTTGGAGGATTTCGAGCGTAGCGAGTACACGAATAACCGTCGTGAGATCATCTATCAGATGAAAGTTAAGAAAGGTATGAGATTCGCCAGAGATGAAGAGGAATCAGATAACGAAGATGACGAGGTTTTGGATTCTCGTGTATCCTCTTCCAATAAGGGTGGTAAGGAGGATGAGATCCCTATTAGCGGATTGGTCTATCTTCGTCGTGTCATTGGTTTAGCTCCTACGAAAGACGGAGCTTATGTCAAGATGTTGTCGAAGGAATTTGAATGCTTCCCTATTCAACTTGTCGTCGAAGATGTCATCCACAAGGACGAAAGGTTTGAAGAGACTGCACCTGTTTCCATTGAAGAATCATTCCCTATCGGTTCGAACTTAGTATTCTTAGGTTCGTTCGCATATGGAGCACCGGTTAAAGTTGTTGGTTACAATGAAGGTAAACTAGTTCTTACGGTGACCAAGTTAGTGGGTAACCACGAACCTAACTTTGGTACCGTCCGTGCTCAGTACGAAAGACGGGCTCTTAAGTATCATCCATCAAATGCAGTTGCCAAGATGCTTCATATCTCTCCAATATTCCTCTCCAAGATCACCTCGATGTATCTGATCTATGGACCAGGTGGTGCTAGAAGAGATGATGTTGGTCTTGGTTTGAAGTTCCAAGGAAAGCAAGAGAAGGTTCTTGGATTCACCCGCAAGAATGATCGTTATTGGGAATACAGTGACCTAGCTGTTGCCACAGTTAACGAGTACCTGAAAAAGTTCCCTGATGTCTGTGCCGCTTTGAAGAACTATCACGGCAAGGCAATTCCTGAGGCAGAAGAGCTTTTCAGAGGAATGAGCGAGGATGCAATGAAGCATAGACTCAAGGAATTGAGCGACTATTTGAAGGAGAAGAGATCTAACTTCGTGAGGGTTTCTCTTAACTCTGATTCCTTAACAAAGTTCGGTGTTGGAATGGTGGAGAAGCAGATTGTTCAGTATGTAATGACTCCGCAGCCTGTCGAAAGGAAGGGAATCAAGGGTATTCCTAGGACAGCAGTGTTTGATCCTTCCAAGAGATTCCTGCTTCTAAGAAAGCAGTTCTTCGATTTGGGTGACAGGGTCGTTTACGCTCTGGACTCAGGAAAGGTCCCATTGTTCTCGAAGGGAACTGTCGTTGGAATTAGGTCTTACGAATCCAAGGTGTTACTCCAAGTTGTGTTTGACCAGCCGGTCTTAACCGGTAACTACTTCGATGGCCGGTTAGAGACTCAAAGAGGTCTTACGGTCGATTCTTCGGCTTTGCTAAATTTGACCAACCGCCAATTTGTCTACCATTCGAAGGACAAGGCTAAGGCCAAGAGTGAAAAGCCTAAGGTTAAACATCACGTGGAGAAGAAGGAGTCGGTGCCTAAGAAGGAGCCGGTGCCTAAGAAGGAGTCGGTGCCTAAGAAGGAGCCGGTGCCTAAGAAGGAGCCAGTGCCTAAGAAGGAACCAGTGCCTAAGAAGGCTCCTAAGGTTGTCACCAACAAAGACGACATTTCAGAACTCACTTCCTCCTTATCATCCTCTCTTAAGGTCGATGATGGACAGGCTGTCAAGAAGATCTACAATTCCGTTATCGGCAACGTTCTAAGTGCCGGTCAACCTCAGGGACCAATTCAACCAGTTTATCCGTTCCCTCCACAAGGTGGACCTATTTACGGCGGTCCTGTTCCCTTTCAAGGAACACCACCTGTTGCAGACCAAGGTTCGCAGAAACTTTTGAACCTCCTAAACGGAGGAAACAGAGATGGTGCGAACGGGAATCATCGGGGTGGATATAGAGGAGGACATCGGGGTGCACACCGTGGTAGAGGGGGAAGAGGAAGAGGACAGGTTAGAAGTGATTGATTGACGAACAAAGCGATTTTGCTAAACATGTGTAGGAACGTTTGTACAAATATACATGAATTTTCTTTTGGGAGACGATGAAGTGGGACTTGCTTGGATCAGCTGCCACGCTTCACTCAGTCAGCTCGCATCTTCAGCAGTGGTGTACTCCATAACCTTCCTTTCCGTAATCTCAGCCTGCCTCTCAAACCACCTCCTCTCAAACCCATTACCTCTATCCACACCATCCCATCTCCACCCGGGCTTAACCCCAAATCGATTCTCAGGATATCCTTGCTTATACAACTTCCTGCCCGTCAAACTGACGTACTCTTCACCTTTCTTCTCCTTATAGCTCTTCCTGACGTTCTTGTCAAACATTAATGCGGGATCTTCCTCCTTCACCTTCGACTTTCCAGCCATATTCACTTCCTTATCATCCTCATACACGTTCATGCTTTTCCCCTTAATATCCTTAAGCTTTGCTAACTCCTTTAACTTTCTAATCACATCAGCTTCACTTCTATTAACCTTGTCCATCTCAATCTTCCTCTGTGCTTTCTCCTCCTCCTTATCTACGACTCGAGACCGTAGCTTTGCATCGTCAACCCCCAGCCTCCGTCCTGAAAGGTCTCTATATACAGTTTCAGTCTTGTCGGCATCATATCGAGATTCCTCAGCCTTTCTGGCCTCTTCCAACTTACGTACTTTGCTTCTTCTAGATGCCTCTAGCTGCTCCTTGGTCTGTAGCCCGGCATAGCTACCATCCTCCATTAGTTTAGGCTGGATATCCACCTGTTCATTAGTTTCAACACTCTTCCATATTCCTTTAACACCTTTCTTCTCATCGACAATGACAGGAGTGTCATCGTAATCTCCATATAGTACCTCCTCCCTTATCGTATCACTCACTTCGCCGTGCTTTCTCTTCTTCTTCCTCTTACTCTTCTTCGGGCTTATGGAATATTTGGAGAGGTAATTCTCAAGTGATGACATGATTGGTAGAGAGTGACCTAACAGCGACAGATACAGATGATAGTTCGGTGATGATAGAGGATCAAGATAGAAGTAGGGCCCCACCAGATTTTCGACCCGACGATCGGCGGGAGGCTTTTCTGTTCGACCCTCCTCCTCCACCAATTTTTCCCCCCTTCCTCTGGTTGACTTTGTTTCCTTGACGAAATACGGCTATTACCGGACTAATATCATCAAAACACTGCGTGTCATGGAAGAAGACTGGAGAAGAATCGACGTCGATCAATTCGACCCGGAAAGCCAATTCGTCGAAGACGATTTAGGTCTACCTAGCTACACATTGGAGGACCTCCAAGGAAAGTTCCAGCAGATAAGACAAAGTATAGCATCCAATAACATTGCTGAAGGAATCAAACTTTCTGTCACAGATGCCCCTTATGGTTCGGCAAATGACGTGAAGCAGAGCTATTTATTGGCGGTTTTGGAGGTACTTAATACTGCGAAACAGTCTGAGGTGAACACCGTGATCTCTCAATTGAGCACAGAGGAAGTTGATGTTCTTGTTAAGATCGTTTATGCATTGATGGCAACGAGTGAGGGGCAAAGATCCGGTGGAGCTTTACTCGGATGGCTTGACAAAATTGTTGATAGTGTTGGAGAGGGACCGATAGTTAGGTATCTGAGTGATCCATATAGGATCTGAGTGGGCGAAGCGAAGCGGAAGTCACGTGGTAAGCTACGGGGTGCCGATCTTGCCGACGCAGATATGGATGACACAGATACGGATAAACTAGCTAACGAACTACGTGAGGCTTTGAATTGCCGCCCCGTAAGAACTACCAGCTTCTATAATGATTAAGTACTCTATGTATTAAATAGGCGATATGCGTATTATACATCCGTACACCACAAGTACATTAGCCTCTAATTTGAGGCCGCGTTGGTGAGTTGATTGATTGATTGACTTTGGTTACGGCTAAGTCTTTAAGGATGAACTCTGACGAAAAGGAGATAGAAACGAAGACGCGAGAGGAAGGTGATGGTGTTGAGAACGAGACGGCGAATTTGGACGAGAGAGATGAAGGGAAGGGGGAAGCGAAGGAGGATGGCATTCCATCAGCTGTCGATCCTATATCTGTTCTCCCTTCTGAGCCATCTTCCTTCGACCCCGTTGACCTTGAGGACGAGAATGCAAGCATAGATACAGAAATTGAGTCGATCGACCACTCGGCGGCCAGTCCTGAGATAGGGATGCAGCCATATGACATACCTTTTGATGAAGTCGACTCGGAATCCTTCAGTCCAAAGCGTGTTAGACTAAAGGCAGACCCCGAAGGTGATGCCAAGTTGGAGCAGGAACGAAAGAGGTTCATTTTTGGTCTGTGTGTTGTTGATTTCCACCACGTGAGAGGCCCGGAATTAGAATATTGGATCGATGACAGTACTACAGATGGGAATGAGGCTGACCAGATCAAGAAATTCAGTAGAGTATGGCCTCAATTACCCTTCCAAGCGTTACCAGATGGTGCGCACCTATTTGACGAGACGTTTTCTAACTTCACGCTAACTTATGATGACATCGAAGAGTGTTGTCCGGAACTACCAATCGAAAGGCAGGAGATCTACGAAGTGGTAGATGGAGAGGGGGAAGAAGAAGACGTTGATGAGGTTTCAGAGCCATTCAAGGGATTAACTACCCTCTTTGGTTGTGCCTGTATAAGACAGTTGGATACAGACAAATTGAAACAGCAGGGAAAATCGCTACATCAACAGGAAGGATTTACTCGATCTGTGATCCAGAAATCGGTCGTCTTAATAACACGATATCCTATAACAATTCAATTGAAAGAGAAGCTAAGCATCATTACCAAGAGTTATTTTGATCAGTTGGACTTCTCTGATAAGAGCATTATTAAGGCTCTGTATGATAACGTTTCTCTCATTTATAACAGCAACGGTTACCACGTGGAAGACGATGAACTATACGAGTCTGCTGATCCAGGATCACATGACTTAAAGGATTCCGATGTCAAGATAATCAAGGAAAGTGATTTTTACGTTGGACTTAATTTGAAGCAACTTGTTAGCAAATTGAAGAGGAAACTATTGGTAATATACAAGAGCTTGTTACTTGAGCAGAGGATTCTTATCTTCTGTAGGGATCTTAACACGCTTTCAAATGTCCAATATTCGTTGCTATCGCTTATTCCGAACCTATTGATGAATTTGTCTGATTGTGGATCGCCATTATTGGACAAGTTGTCGCGTGATTTAAGGACTCCTACTTCACTCAAGTCAAGCGATAGAAGATCGATGCTTGAGTTCATTGGATTACCTTTACAGTTGTTTAATAGAGGTGGATTTTTCCAGCCGTACATTACGCTACAGCAGCTTGACTATTTTGGAAATAAGAATACCGGATGGTTCTTAGCGGGATCATCTAATGATATTCTATTAGAGCATAAGAAGGATTGGTTTGATATGATAGTTTATATAAATGAAGGGAGTGAAGTGTCGGGAGGAGCTGGAGGTGGCAATGGAGGAGTTGGTAATAATGGCAGTGCCATTGATTTTATATTCAAGGAGCCAGATGTTAAGTTAGAGATACTATCGAAGGATTTAAAGGATAAGATATTGTTAACATCACAGGATAAGAAGTTTATTGATCATGTTATTAATGAGGTGGAGAAGAACAACAAATTGATGGAAGGAGAAGAAGAAAAAGAAGAAGGGGAAGATGGAGGGATATCTAAGACGGTGAATAACAACTTGTCGATGGATTCTGGAAGATTTAGAGGAGGAGACGATTATATTCGATACCAGTTCGAGGATTATTTGATAGGAATGCTATCGAGTATTAAGTATGATCGGTTTTTAAAGGCCAATGAGAGCAAATTGGATACGATCAGGTACTTGAATTTGAATGAATTTGAGAACCAGGTTAATGAGTTCAATTTGAAGTTTATTGGTCAGTATAAAGGGACGAAGAACTATGAGATTTTTGAGAAGTATACGGAGGATGAGCTATTTAATTTCTTTGATCCAGTTCATGTTGGGAAGGTGATTAAGGATGAAGGAGCTGGAGCGATGATACGGGGGTTATTTAGTGGATGGGGAGGAGATGTTGGAGAGGAGGGGAAGAAGGGCGGTGATGAGAAGAAGAAAGAGGACGGGGCAGAAAAGATAGATGGCAAGGAAGTTAAGGTTGAAAATATAGGCGTAAGGCCGACGTTGGGAGAGAGCGTTGCCAATGTTGGGGCTAGTATGGGGAATTTCTTCAGGAGAATAAGGGAGCAGTGAGGGGGGGGGGATGGTGAAAGGGATTGAAGGAGTGAAATTCGCGCCGGTAGCTATTACATCGGAAGCCAAAGGTGGATCCAGGAACTGATCTAAGGAATGTGTGTAAATAGAAAGCAGCGGAATGATAGAGGACGTCAAAATAGGCACAGTGAAAGTACTATCCGTATGCATTAAAGCACAGTAAGAGTAAGTACAGGAAGCGGTAAGAGTAAGTACAGTAGAGTAAGAAAATTAGCAACTCTACAGTAGTACGCGAAGCCTCGGAGAAACTGCGCGACGATCTCTCTTCGGTAACTAACCAACCAGATTAATACCACATTCGCCCTCCACCGCACACAATCAGTTGAAGTGTGGCCCTTAGACCCTTTACCATCGTTGGCTCGTGGGGTACAAAACCGCTCAACACATAATTACCGAGGGCGCCATTTGGCTCATTTCGTCCGGCACCTCGAATCGCCCGATTGGGACCATTTTCGAGCCCAGAGAGATAAGGTCTTCTTAGTGCACGCAGACAATGGCTCCGTGGAGAAAAAAGAAATTTCCCGTTTTCCTCGGGGGCCACGATACGGTCTTCCAAGGCGTTAGATAAGGGGGGGGGGGAAGGAGAGCAAATTGGTAGAATATTGACCAGCTTATAGGCGCTCTGCTGGGCTACCGAGGACCCACGCCGAGAACTCGCGCCGAGCACCCACTATGAACACCCACGCTCATACCCACTCTCATACCCCCCTCCCCCACGCCCCTACTTTTGGTGATGTAATACCGTCTGCTCAAAATACGCATCTCTCCTGTCATCCTTCGCCCCCACCTGCTGCAGCCACACCGGATGAAATCACCACAACGTCCTCGACCAATCAAAATGGGATATCTGAGAGCCAATTCCTCGGCCTGACCAGATAAAGCACTATCATATCTAATCTAGCGAGGAAGATTAGCCACTTATCTAAATAATTTATCCTAATTAGACGTGTTTGTGTGTAGAGGAGGAGGAGGGGGGGGGGGGAGGTTAAGTTCGCTCCCATCTCAATGTTTCGAGAGGTTTGTTCTTGTGCGTTTCTTTCTGTGCCTCTAACCGATTCTTCTTTTCTTTCTATCACTTCTTCTTCTTCTTCTTCTCCTCAACCATTTGTCTTTGTATTATTTCTCCACGCCCATATGCCAGACAATTATCCTATCAGAAATTACCCTCCAGGCATTCTGGCTGAGGTGCCTCCAGATCAAAGAGACCTACTACCCAAGCCAAACTCTATACCTCGACGCAAGTACTCGACCTCTATCGATCCTAGAAATTTCCTGACTGTTTATGAGTACCAAATAGGTGATCACTGGGTTATTTGGGACTATCATTCAGGACTGGTCCATCTTACTGGTTTATGGAAGGCGGTTGGAAATAATAAGGCTGATATAGTTAAGCTGGTGGAGTCATCACCAGAGTTAGAGAAGGATCTTCGGCGTATCAGAGGCGGTTATTTGAAGATTCAGGGCACCTGGGTCCCTTATTCTGTTGCAAAGACTTTGGCAAGTAAGTTTTGTTATACTATTCGATATGCTTTGATTCCTGTGTTTGGGCCAGAATTCGTTGACATGTGCTTGAAGCCCGACGAAATAGGATTTGGCATGCTTAGGATGCATGTTACAGAGGCAGATATGAAGAGAAAGAGGACCAGAAGACGTAGCAGCGCCACGCGCAAGGTCGTTGGTGTTAATGCTAAGCGTGCAGCCAAGATTGCTCCAAAGAAGGACGCTAGGCAGGTTCTATCGCGTCACCCGCTACCGCAGCATCAGCAACAACAACCGCAGATTGCTAAGTACTCTCCGTACCATCTTCCGCTTTCCTCTTCTGTCTCGCATATTCTTTCGCCTACATCTCCCAGCCATTACTCCCTACAGTATCCGGAGATGACTTTACCAACGCTGCCCAAGACAGACGGTCTCATATCCGTTCTAAGGGCAGCAGAGAACTTGGAAAGCTATCCTCTGAACCGTCTTTCTAAATCTGCCTCCGCTTCAAATGTACTGCATTTCCCCGCCTATCAACCTCTAGTTCCAGCCACAAAGTTCTGTCGAACTTCGCCAATCTCTTCGCCAGCATCGTCTTCGTCTGCTTCATTGGCATCGTCTCCTCCTCGCTCCTACAATTATGTTCCGATCTCTGCTACTCGCACTACGCTCCCTATAAGTCCTCCATACGCAGGAGGCATTCCACTGGAAGGGATTCTCAGGGAATTACCGTTACCATCTAATAACGTGTTTATGAAGAAGGATGGTGGACAGGAGATTAGGAGAAAGATGAGTATCGATGGTTTGGTTAGTAGCCATCGATACTAGTTGGTGAGGTTGATACTTAACCCGTAGCCGAGGGGTTACAATTTCCGCAAGGCTCTACTGTATCTGTATAGCTCATTCATTATCTCTTTTTTTTTTTTTTTGGTCTAATTTGGTTAATTTTGGTTATTATCATGTGCCATGTAGATAAGACGAATGTTTCTACTTTCCTATTACAGCAACCACCGAGTAAGAAATGCCGTTGGGAGCGGCCTGTCAACACGGTGCTGTAGGACAGTAATCTATGACCGCCGCACTACGTCTTCCAGGCTTAGAAGCTTCCATAATTTCCTTCCTTCCTGCATTCCATGCTCTGCCCTGCATTGTTCCCTACAGCTGTCTGTCTGAGCCTCCTCTTTGCAGCCTCCCCACTTACATCCCTACACCAGGTCATTGCCTCGTCACCCCCCCCCCCCCTTAATTAGCAGCGCGTGGGCCTGCCTAATAAGATGGGCTTACCGATGAGGTATGTGGTGAAAGGAGGAGACAAAGTGGGGAATAGCAGAAGACGATCGTATGGGAAGCGCAGATAAGATTCATCCGCCAGCGTAGTGAGGGGAAAACGACCCACCCATAGTAAAGCAGCAACTAAGCCGAACTTAACTTAAGTAGCGAGATTAGATAAGGAAATTGCCAAATTGATTTAGGCGAGTGACGGCGTTGTTATGATCCCGCATCCTTTTTGCACCTTCTGACGTTTTTTCTCTTCTTCTTCTCCTTCTTCTTCTTCGTTTTCATCTCAATTTTCTTTCTTTGTTCATTCAGGTTACTCGTAAGCCAGGCTCTTGATGACGCTGGTAAACTTCATTGCAACGACCGACTTCAATTATCTGCATACCACATTTCTCACATTCCAAGCCGTCATAGAAGTGGTGATTGTTTGTCTCAGTGGATTTTGGGCTGCTTCTCATGGACTTCTTTCCAATGATGGTACTAAAGTGATCTCTCGACTTAATGTCGATTTATTTACGCCCGCTCTTATCTTCACCAAATTGGCTTCTTCTCTTTCTCTTAAGAAATTGCTAGAGGTCATCATTATACCCATACTATATGCCATTACCACGCTTGTATCATACGTTGCTGCCAATTTCATGGGCAGGGTCCTAGATTTATCCGATCCAGAGTCTAACTTCGTTACAGCAATGGCAGTCTTTGGTAACTCCAATTCTTTACCCGTCTCTTTAACCTTGGCGCTGGCGTACACTTTGCCTGGTTTAGAGTGGGATGATGTTGATGACGATACCCCCGATAAGATCGCTTCACGTGGTTTGGTTTATCTACTTATCTTCCAGCAATTGGGTCAGATGCTTCGTTGGTCGTGGGGTTATAATTCATTGCTTAAGAAACAGCCTCATGATGTCATATATT
Source organism: Brettanomyces naardenensis (assembly GCA_012295355.1). NCBI lineage: Eukaryota > Fungi > Ascomycota > Pichiomycetes > Pichiales > Pichiaceae > Brettanomyces > Brettanomyces naardenensis. Next base: position 830,372 of record WOTY01000007.1, read on the forward strand.
CTGGAGAGCCGGATACTGAAAGGCGCGAGCTACTTCCAGGTTCTTCCGATTCAATTGCAAAGTCACCATCCACTGCTCATTCTTATGGTTCAAGCGGAATTGAAGGATCAAGTGACAGTGTCGAAGAGATCAATGATGATGCAGGTTCTATCGATAGTGAGAACGGCGTCACTATGCTAAGTTCGGATATCATAGTTCCTACTTCGGCCATTATACAGCCAGTTAGAACTGTTAGTAGAACGGCCGGTGGTCAAATTCTGGTGGAAATAGAAGATAAAGAAGACACAGAAGATGAGTTGCTACCGGAAGAAAATACCGCCGTTTCTCTTCCAGAGCCCGAACAACAGTTGTCCATATTCAAGAGGGCATTTAGCCGCTTCATGGGTTGGATGAACCCCCCTCTATGGTCAATGCTCACAGCCATTTTCGTTGCATCTATTCCACCGATCAGATATCAATTCTACGAAGCCAATGGATTTATCCAGAACACTTTGGCTAAGTCCATAAAGGAATTGGGATCCGTGTCAATTCCTCTCATATTGGTTGTTCTAGGCGCCAACCTAGCCCCTTCCTCAGATATCCCACCGGCCTGCAAACATTATAAAAGGATGATCTTCGGTTCTTTGGTCTCTAGAATGGTCTTACCTTCGATCGTTCTACTCCCACTGATAGCCTTCTCCGTTAGATACATCCGCCTAAGTATCATGGATGATCCTATCTTCTTGATTACGTCGTTCCTATTGATCACATCTCCACCTGCTATTCAACTCTCTCAGATCTGTCAATTAAATGAGATCTATCAGAAGGAAATGGCAGGTGTTCTTTTCTATGGATACGCCGTTCTAACCTTGCCTGTTACAATATTCATCGTCGTTTCTGCTTTGCAATGCATGCAATGGGCTCGTCCTCTAGCATAATGATCGCCATATAATTGATCTATACACAATTGAGTACACACAAGTGGAGTTACGTCAAGTATGTAGGGTAAACCAGTTAACCTGTTTCCCAGTAATGTAGTTAATGATCGACCGATGGTAAGTTATCAGGAAGGTCCATAGGACTGGGTGTCGGTGACTTTTCTGTAACTAAGTGAGGAAACAATCGACATTAAAGAGCATCAGATGTCCAAGTGCCTAATCAATCGTCGCTTGGGGCTACCCAGTACTAACCCTCCTGGTGACACACCGGCCGCGTCGATGAAATTTCCTGATTCGGATACTTTTGATCCCTTCGATTTGCCCACGTAACTGCGATTCTACGAAACTTTCTCCTCTTTCCTGTTCTTAATCATCACTTCCTTAGCAGAGATAACAATGAAAAACCGTTCGCACAATGGATGCATCGAATGCAAGAAGGTTAAGAAGAAATGCGATGAAACCAAGCCAAGTTGTGGAAGGTGCACGACAAGGGGAAAGACGTGCACCTATAAGGGGGATGAAAAGGTGAAGACAGGACTCAAAATAGCCACAAGACCGGCTGTAAAGGAAAATAAGGTACCAGAAGCAGCTCAGGTAGCAATGGCTATCGCGGAGGGAAGGATTGCACAACCACCGATCAGCCCAAACCCATCGATCTCAACAGCAGCCGAGCCCGTGTATTTCTTCCCCGGCCACATCCCAATGATGACTCCAGAGGATCCCCAGGAACAGGAGGAGGAAATATCGGAACCTCTGGAACCTATCTCATCTTCTTCGGTCAAATTCGACCAAATTGTCAAGCCAATCACTCCCGGCACATCAAATGGATCACCTGAAATCCCTACCAAACCCAAGATTCATAGTCCTAGAAACTGGCAACTCTACAACACCATCTTCTGGCATGTCTGCCGCTGGGCCCCATTGAATGAAATGACGGTGCGTCTACAAAACCTACCACCTGGGACCAGGGGGATGGAAATCTACGCCCAGATAGAGCAATGTGGGGCCATTGGTTCCTTCTGCTTGAATATTAAAAGAGGGATCTGCATTACAAGCTACGAATCCCATGCAGCTGCATCAAGGGCTATTACTGAATTGAATGGATTGTTCTACAGGAACAGGGAGTTAGAGTGCATCTGGAATGAATAATAGGGGCCATTACAACACTTTGCTGCATATGCTTTGCTGCCCGCATGCCTCATCGACCCTCCCCCCTCTTTCTCTATCAGTTCACCCGATAGCAGAAACGCACCTCCTTATTGTCCCAGGGAAGAAAAACACAGCCGCCAATTCTTCCCTAGCGTTCATATAAGTTCGCTCATTTTTTCTGATCATTCATCTTTGATCCCCTTCTCCCCTCCTCCTGCTATTTCTCGTGCCCCCCTTATTATCATTCAATTACCATGTCAACCCCTAACAAAGAACGCAAGATCGCAATCGTTGGATCCCGTACCGTTGGGAAATCATCACTTGTGGTGCAATTTGTCGACCATCATTTTGTCGACCATTACTATCCAACGATAGAGAATGAATTTAACAAATCTGTCCAATACAACGGAGTATCGTACGATTTGGAAATATTAGATACAGCGAGGCCAAGATGAATTCTCTATAATAAGCAACAAGCTCCTGATTGGAATTCATGGATACATATTGATATATTCGATAACGAATAGGCAATCGTTTGAAATGATACGATTGATAAGGGATAAGATTTTGGATACATTGGAAATTGATAGGCCTATGATAATAGTTGGAAACAAATCCGATCTTAATCTTCAAAGGCAGGTTAGTTATGAGGAATTGAAAGAACTGGGTAAGGAATTTGGAGGTGTACCAGTGATGGAGTGTTCTGCTAAATCTAATTATAATGTTGATACTGTGTTTGAGAGTATAGTTAAGGAGATTGAGAAGTTTGAGGGGGGTGATGAAGAGGAGAAGGGTGAGGAGGGAGGTTGTGTTATTAGCTAGTGGACTAAGGGTGCCCTAAAGGTGCCCTGAGTGGACCCTGAGTGGACTCTAACTGGAGGCGGTATTTAGGCAGCCTCATCAGATAACCCCTGGTAGGCCCAGAGGCAGGTAATTAATACACAGATATAGTAATGAAATCAACGTCATCATGGTAGGCAGCATAGGCTGGGGAGGCGGCGTAGACTTGGGAGGCAGCGTAGACTTGGGTTGGGAAGCAGGGCCGCGCGGTTGAGGATTGGCACTCCTGCCGTTCTGGCTGAGCTTGTCACCCGTCAAGGAACAAACCGCCGTATAACGTTTCGAACCAACTGCCAAGCAGCCAAGCACTTCCTTCACACCTCCTTACTCGCTTCGGTCGGCAGTTCGCCCGTCAGTTCGCCCGGCAGTTCGCTCACCAGTTCGGACTTGGTCGCTTCTTTCACAGCCTCACTTACATAGAAAAATTTACTCCCCCTTTATCTTGCTCATTATTATGACCTCCTCTCTTCCTTCCCCCTCCCCACTGTAACTGTACCTGTCATAATTGGCTATCAACTTCCTCACGAGATGTCTACATATACTTTTAAATGGTAAGCAGTTCATATTGGTTCGATTTTTATGGCTTCAACATTTGCCCTTTCCCTTATCTAGAATACTAACATTCTGTTTAGGCCAAAGGGTCCAAAATCCGTTACTGTGACCGGTGATTTTGACAATTGGTCCAAGCAATGTCCTCTCGTTGAACAACCCGATGGATCCTTTGAGGCCTCCTTCCCTGTTCCTTCCACTGAAGAGAAGATTCAATTCAAGTTTGTCATTGATGACGATAAATGGCTTATCTCTGATGACTACAAGACGGAGACCGATGTCGGCGGAAACGTTAATAATGTGATTTATCAATCTGACTTAAAGGCAGCAGCTGCCAAAAGTTCTGCATTCATTCCAGAATCCGGTGGATTGCCAGTTCCTGTCTTCGCAAAGAAAACATTGGACCCAGGTAGCAGCAACTTTACTCCTGCCGTCGAACCAAGAACTCCAAAGGAGCCTAATCCAGAAACTGAGGATGTTAATCAATCTCAGGCAACCGCTGCTGTAGTTAAGGGTCCAGGTATTGTTATTCCAGAGAACCCTGAAGCAATTAGTGCCTTTACTGAGGTTAGAGATGTTGACCCTAAGACACTTAATGAGGTTGAAGAACCGGCCGAAGCCGCCGAGGTTGCTCCTACTGCCGCCGAGGTGCCTGCAGCTACTACTACTTCTACCAGTGCTGCCCCTGTTCCTGCCACCACTCCTAAGGAACCAAAGGAAACTAAGGAAACTAAGGAGCCTAAGGAACCGAAATACGTTAAGAAGGTCGTCAAGAAGGTGAAGAAGGAAGCTACCGATGCTACCGAAGCTGCCAAGAAGGCTACTTCCAAGGCCAAGACTTCCACTCCAGCTCCAAAGGAAAAGAAGGGCGGTTTCTTATCTAAGTTGAAGAAGGTTTTCGCATGAAACTGCTTCAGCTACACTACATTTATTTTCTTTCTGTGACTACCTAGTCGTTGTATAACATTCTTAATTTTGAAGCTAGCGAACGAGCAAACTGACGAGCCAAGTAAGGTGGTGGGTTCCAGTTGGTGAGTTCGTATCAGCTAGTCCGTCTATCTTTTAATCTTTCCATCTTTCAATCTTTCCATCTCTCAATCTTCCAGTCTTTCAATCTTTCAATCTTTTTCTTAGTTCACCGCCCAGACTGTTCCGTCAGAACCAGTACTTTATCTGTCAGGAATCTACGTAGTCCACCCACTTTACCTATTTATTCTACATGCAATCCACCTCTCTTTATCCCCACCGCTACTGGCCCGCCCGTTGTCACTCAATTCTATTTCCATTCACATGGCTCTCCTGACTCGCTTCGCTAGTCACCACTCGTCACTGCAGGTTTATTTATATCTCCCAGAATACTAAATTTAGCCTTCCTCGCGAATGCGGTAAGAAAAAGTTTAAAAAGTCTCGAACTCTCAACAGAAAATACCAAGGGAATACACAATTTGCTCCAGCTTTTTGTTACCTTTGCTATCAAGTTGACTTTTCATCTCTTTGCTGCTTCACTCTTCTACTGCTTTGCAACCTGTCCCCAACCAAGCCGTATTAATTATTTGTTACAGTCAATTATGCACTCTCGCATACTCTCTCTATTCCTACTACTACCCATTCGTCAATCCTTGGCCGATGACCTATCGCTTGCGCTATGCTCCAACCAAAATTCCGGTGCAGACAATTTCGAATATGTCTATCAATTCAATTCCAATGGTTATTGTCATGATCAATGCACCGGTTATGCCTACGGGGTTGTACAAGGAACCAGTTGTTGGTGTTCTAATTATGCTCCTGGTGATTCTGTCTCTCTGTCACAATGTCAGGTTGCTTGTCCTGGATTTGGCTATGAATATTGTGCCAGTTCCGATAACGGTGTATTTGGGTACATTGCACTAGGTCCACAACCCTCAGGTACCTTAAGTTCATCATCAACGTCGTCGTTGTCGTCATCGTCGTCTACTTCTTCATCATCGTCTACTTCCACAACCACCACCACCTCCTCCTCTACAGCATCATCAACACTCCCCGCATCCAGCATCTTGGCTACTACAACTGACATCTCAACCTCTGTTAGCCCCACAACAACCACCGTACAAGGCTCCAAAACCACCTCCGGTTCACCCACAGCTGATGGTAGCTCTACTACTAGCCAACCCGCTGCAGTGTCAACATTATACTCAGTCATGACAATCTCCGGAGGTTCAGGATCAACAGTGACAGAAACGCTTCTGCAGACGATGACACCATCACCTACACCATCTCCATCTGCAGCGATTTCCAGCAACTCCGGAAAAACCGGTAATAACAGCTCTTTCTTTAGCCAAAAGGGTAAAGTAGCAGGAGTGTTTGCTGTCGTTGGAATCATTGGATTCCTTCTCTTACTTGGACTCGCCTATCTTATCTATCGTAGATACTTTGGCAAGTCTAGACAAAGTAACGACTTCTACAGGTTCTCAGATGGATCAATGTACAGTGGAGCCAGTAGCATGTTACCAAATGGATCACCAAGATTGGATTATTCCGATCTGGAGTCGAATCCTCATCAGAGAGAATACGAAGAGAAGCGAGAATCCGGACTGAATGTTGGTACATATTCAGTAGCTGGTACTACAACACCTAGTGGATCTCCTACTACAAAACAGAGAGGCAGTTTCCCCGTGGATCCCCGCTTGGATCCTGACAGTCCGTTGTATCATAATGGAGGGGAGAACTTTTCCAATAGGAGCTTGAGCGATCAGGTGGATTATTCGAGGAAGGTATTGAAGGTGACGAATGTTTGATTGAGCAGCACTCCATCAGGCAGTACGTAACCAAAGAAGTTAAGTTCGACCATCTACAATACTTACATCGATTACATCCCTATACCCATGTTCATTACACTTGTCTATACCCGCTTGTCCATTACCCTTCCCAGTACCCTCCCACCACTCATACCTGCTCCTTTGTAGGTCTCAGCATCATTCGCTTTACGCTTATCATTTCATTTCTTACGTTTTATACCCACAAGTCATTTAGTCATATTTCATTTTCTTTGTTTCCTTTTCCAGGCCGGTTTAATACATTAGCCAATCATTTTAGTAGAATATGCAGCATTTAGTCCCATTGTTGCTATTTGTACCCCACAAGTCAACAATGTCCATACCAACAGCAGCACTTGCAGCTCCCCATCACTTCCCCCATCTACCACACGTTCCCAAAACTCGTGGTCTCCGACGCTCTCCGCTCAGCCGCACATCACGTGCTGCATGCAGCCTTTTGGAATCCAATGCGCAACGATCGTTTCTGCTCGCTGCAAACAGTCCCCACCCTTACACCCTTGCACCCATCCACATTTCCCTGAGCCTCACTCAGGGAAATCGTAGTACTTCGCCCCTGCCCAATTTTCTTGCTTCGGATCGCGGACTCTGCTAATTCAAATAGGTCACCGTGCCTTCTGTTCTCTTCTCTTCTCTTCCTTACTCCGCAGAATACATTATTCCAATCTTGCAAGATGCTCCCTGAGTCTTCCTATTACCATCCTTCTCCTGGACTTAACGTTCATCCCGTTACTTATCTAAATGCCGACTCTTCTCCTAACAATACATCAACCGCGGCCCCTCCTCCCTCATCTTCATTAACAAACAAACAACTCCCTCTTGTTTCTCCGAGACTTCCTAGTGCTATTTCTCTTGGTCGTCCAACCGCTGATTTGGCGAGTATTCCAAATACAACGACAACTGGTGTTAGAAAACTATCGTCCTCTTCAACACCTCTAGCCGCCTCTACTTCGGGACCTCCGCCTCGTCGTATCTTGAACTCTCGTTTCGGTACATGCTCAACTACAATGACTGATTCTTCAGGTTCCCCTCTCGGTTCAAGTTCCCCTTCTCCATCTTCCTATACCGATCCATCTCCTTCTTGTTCGCCAAACTCTCCTGCAAATGCCGCTGGAGGTGCTCTTAGAACAGCCGCAAAACAACAGCCTGTTTCTGTCCCTTCCATATCAGATTTGGACCGCAGTATAGGTGCAACCAGCCATGTGGCTCATCCGCAGGCTCATTCATTACCTCCTCTTTTACCAAACCTTCGCACTTTCCTTGACAAACCTGATACCGACAAACATTCCTCTCTATACCCTTCCATCAACCATCTACCTATTACCGTCCATCCTTCTTCAGAATCGCCTTCGCTGTCTCCTCATTCCCCTCACTCTTCAAAGCATCCTTCTACCAGTAAGGAGCCTCCTCTGAAGTGTAAGTGGAAAGGTTGCACCATGCTGTTTGAGGATCCTCGTCTTCTGTACGAACATCTATGCGATTTCCATGTTGGTCGCAAATGTAACCGAAACTTATCCTTAGCTTGTCGCTGGGATAACTGTCAGGTGGTTACCGTTAAGAGGGATCATATTACTTCGCATTTGCGCGTTCATGTTCCTTTGAAACCCTATGCTTGTGGTACATGTGGTAAGCGGTTTAAGAGACCACAGGATTTGAAGAAACATGCTAGAACTCATTCCGGTGAGGATAAAAAGGGTATTTTGGCTAGAAAGAGACTTGGGCAACAGTTACAACAATCAGCAGGTGCTATCCATGCTTCTCTTCCTTCCATATATGGGAAACAGAATGATTATGGTTCTTATACTTATAGTCTTCCTCTTCCTCAGACCGGTTCTAAGAGGAAACTTGAAGTTGCAGGCTATCCTTCTCAAGTTCCTATGCTCTATGAAGACTTGAAGAGATCGAAAGTTCAACCGGTGTATGGAACAGCGTTGGCCAGCAAACTTAACTCCTTTGCGTTCTCCAATACTGCTGATCAGAAGAATACCAATAAATTACCACCTTTGGCTTCTAACTTTGGCGGCTTCAATAACCAGCGTGAGCTTGCGGAAGCATCTACTTACTTTAACCAAGTGTCCAGTACGATGCGGCTGACACAGCCATCACAGCCAGCACAGCCGACGAAGCAAGCACAACCTAGCGCCGCCTCCCCTCTACCTCTACCATTACAACATCCAGCAGCTTCTACTGGAAACGTCTACCCATCGTTGCCTTCCATCAGCGGCAATCAAAAAGGATCGTATCCATACTATCCACAATATAACTTCAGATCATCTGGTCCTGCATCTGATTTCTCTCATAGATATGACGTTGGTACGTCTCAGAAGACGAGTCAGGAAGAGTTAGAACGCAGAATGGCCAATGTGAGCTTGTCAGATGAGGACGAGGAAGATGAGGAGGAGGACGACGATGACGAATTACGTGATAGTTCGAGTAGTCAAACTGATTCTGATATTGAAGAGGAGAAGATACCAAGTAAGGAAGATGATTATATCAGACACAGAGAGATGGTGTTAATGATCACTGAGTATCTTAACAATCTTCTGAAGGAAGCAGAGAAAGCAGCAGAAGAGGGGGAACCCCAGAGACTATATCCAAGGATTCAGGTGTAATTAGTTTAGGTTTTGGTGATCCGTAGTGGCGGAGTCACCTTGTGATATCCATGTTGGCGCACTCTTATTTGACAGGCTTGTCGTTTATAGGACTTTTATATGACTTTTATATGACTTTGTATCGCTTTTAGGCCCATTTTCATGCTTTTACCTTCGTTAATTGTAATAAATTAGAAAATTATGTGACACTATCGCGAAGCGGCTAAATTCATTACTAAGTGACCTGCCAATTTGCGAATTTGAGCTTTCGCTTTCAGCCACACCTTGTCTTCTCTGTCAACGCTTTATAACACTCCCATGGTACAAATAGGATCATCAGGAGGATCACAACAACAATATGAGAGTGGTTCTCATACTGTGACGATACCTCGCGTCGAACTACCGACACTTCATTTAGTCCCTACAACTGATAAGGATACCAAGAAGAAGAAGGAAGGTAAAGGTCGTAAGGTCAAGTGGAAAGAAGGCGTGATAGATAATGAACACATGAATAAGAAGAAGACTAAGATATGTTGTATATTCCATCCACAGGATGACAGCGACTTTGAATGTGATAGTTCGGACTCGGACTCATCGTCGAGTTCATCCTCGTCAGATTCCGACTCGGATAATGAGGATGCTAAGGGAAGTACACCTCAGAAACAGAAACCTACCGAGCCGAATGCGTATGAGAAACAGCCGAAATACAGGAGGAAGAAGCCCCTACCAGTACCGGCTACATGACGGGAGGAGAAGTCATGTTGCTGAGTAATGGGGATTCAGAGAGAGAAGCTACCGACTTGGAGGAGAGAGGCTGCCGGCTTGGCTCGGGCAAGTCATTGATACACTTTAAAATGGGGGTTAAGTGAGCCGGTAGCAGAGTGGACGTTCTTACTAGCTCGCCCCTACCTGAATTACCGTCACAAACTGAGCTCCGCTCAGCTCTACTCGCTCATTACTTGATCAATCTACTGGTATATTAACATCGTGAGCTGATGAGATTCCCTCAATCCGCTCCTATATAGTCACAATCACAAGTCCACCTCAAGGTTAATGAGTGTCTTGTAAACTTCCCTAGGCATCTTATATTGAACCATTCCAGCATAAACCATGCAGTTCCTTGACATCTGCTTCAACTCGTTGAGTCTTTCCTCTTTCGATGTATTCTTACCTTCACTAGACTTCTTGTCCTTTCCTACCTCATAGCCCTGCTGTAGTTCGTAGACAAGTTGAGAAACGCAACTCATCTCAATCACAAGAACGTTAGGTATATTCTTGGCAATGGCTTCATCAAGGCTGTTAAATTCTTGAGCACGCAAACGAATCTTGTCTAGTTCAATAGATGAACTACATGGGGTAAGATCAAGTTTCTTAACTCGCTGAAGAATGTCCACAAGATCAGGACTGCGAGAAGTGAACGCTGATGCGATGCTGACAAGTTCTAGTAATGTGGAACACGTCTCTCTCTGTCTGATTGATGTCCTCGACAATATTTCAGGTGATGCATTATATGTCTTCATTAACCTTTTAGCTAATTTGACAACATTGGTATCACCTCTAATCAAATCCCCACTGATTATATCATCCAACGGCGTTCTGAAGTCCACAGAAACCAGGAAGTCTCCAAGAAGTCTATTCACAATGCTAAGAACTGTATCGTATTCTTCACTAAGTTGATAGAGTAGAATACAATCGAAAGGTCTCCCTTCATCCTCCGCTTTATGTGCTGCTTTCTCTGCAATCTTATGAAGATAACTACGCTCGTCATCTAAGTATAACAACTTCTTACGCTGTTCAATGATTCCAGGTATTCTTGATCCGTCCTTACCGATACGACCAAGAAGCATAACAAACTCCCGGGTCTCCAAAACCAACTCTCTGATAGCACCCTGAGCTAGATCTATCTGCTCCTTCCTTAGCTTATCATTAAGACCATCACAGAGACAGATCTCAAAGAGATACTCCGCCGCGACACGCGGATCTGAATATTTGAATGTCCGTGTATAGTATCCCAACAAACGAGCATAATTAATACATCTAAATCCCTTGTCATCAACAATAAGTAATTTGGTGAGATCCTCCTTTTCATCTGGAACTCGAAGAAGGCCATAGTAGGCTAAAGTGATTGCCAAATGAACGGAATCAATCTCACTAACTGAAAAGAGATATTGAACGGCCACTTCGTAAAGCCCTGAAAACAATAGCGTCTGCAAGTATAATGGATTATTGCTGGAGGCATTAAAGGCATCGGGACCGAACTCAAGGACAGACTTCTGAAGATCTGTTAACGTGTATCTTTCATGAATAGAGGTATCTTCGTCAGAACTATCTAGATCATCCTCACGAACCAAACAGAGGTGTAGCCAGAGCCAATCTTCAATACTGAGTGTGATTGACGGTAGGTCCTTGCGTGAGAGATCGCATCTTCCAAGTACCTTGTATACAGCGTAGCGATACGGATCAACTTCCTTGCTGCTGTGCTTAAAGTACTGATTAAACTCGTTCGCTAATCTGCCCTGTAATTCCGCTGGTAGACGGTGATCTGCTGTCTCACAATATGCTTTCAGATACAACGGGAAGGATCTTTCTAATTTCTGGAATGAATCGTCATTTTCCGATACCAAGGTAACTGCCTCATCATAACAACCTGCACGAAGAAGAGAAAATAATGTGGCCCAAATAGGAACCCCATTCACAAAGGTCAGATTTTTCACCTTCCATTCTCCAGCTTTAGTCTTCAGTGTTAGTTCAAGGAACTGACGGATCTTGCTAACGTTAGAAATAAGTCCCTCGCCAACCACCTTCTTTTCCAACTTCTGATAGACGTCATTGACATGATCTAGGAATTGGGACTCTAAGTATCGTCTACTTTTCGCGACGATCAACTTTCGGAGTCGACGAGATTCAGGGTCGTTGAGAGATTCACTGCAGTGGCCAGCGGCAAACCTACGTTCCCGGACTGAGGGGAGTTCTCCTTCGTCCTCACAGAAATCCCGAAGTATCAACCATCCTTGATGCATCTGCTTTGATCTTGTAGTCAATTCGCGTTTAGATAAATCAGCGAATACCGTACAAAGTTGATACCAAGCACTCTCTTGACGTGCATCGTTCAATTCATAAATTACCTGCGCATATAGTTCAAACTTTCGTCTGAGCGCATACGATGCATTCGGATTCACCACCGAATCGACATCCTGTGATGGCTGTACATCCGAGAACTTGAATCTCGGTGAAAGAATACTGCTGGAAGGCTTCGTACCCCATGTAAGTTGTAGTTGCTGCTGTTGTTGTTGTTGTTGCTGTTGTTGCTTACCTTCACTAGCAGAGGATAACTGCTTATGCCTTTTTTCAGGTGAAGATGGTGCAGACGTTGGCTGCTCTCTCTTCAGAAGACTAGAAAGTGCTGCTGACTTCATATCCTTATTCTGATTCTTCCAGCTCTGTGAAACATTTTCGCTCACATACTGATCAAAGTCTCTTGCCGAGGATGAAAGGCTTTGCTCTATAGCCGTCAATATACTCTGGTGTTTCTGAGCAGTAACGTAATCCTCTATTCCGACGGAGGGGGCGGCAGCGTTAGAGGCAGCAACTGTTCCACTGGCAGCACCCACAGCGGTCCTTAGACTGTCCAACGAATCAAGTTCACTCTGTATTTCCTCGATGGTAATTCCCTTTCCAATTAATAGATAATGTGCCTTTGTGTACGGGTTCACGTCCTTGGCAGTCTTGTTGTATTTACGCATCTTATATGCCTTCTTCTTGATCTCTCCAAGCCCCAGATGAATCGTCCCTATTTCATTCGATCTTCTGGGAAGATTACGTGATGATTGAAGTAATTCATTGAGTGAAGCAGCTGTCGGTTTATCACCGGGCAGCGCAATTGCCGTGGATGACTTGCTCATGGTTAATTGAACAAGGGAATGAAGGATAAACAAGCAATTGAAACTCGGGAAATCTACTTCAACACGCTCGCAGGGAAAAATTTTAAGGTGGGGATGAGGGAGGCTGAGTGACTACGCCACTAATATGACAGGTAACAGAGGGATTATATATATGTACAAATGGTGGGATCCTGGCGGAAGCAGAGGGCTAAAGCAACCGACATAGCATGTGCAAAACAAGTGGGGGCAGTACCAGCAATGAGAGGCCCACAACCGAAGGAACATCCACTTCTCACGGTCATCAGCTACCGCTGCCCGTAGCACGACCACCCACCCACTTCGTTCGCTGCCACCTAAAGCTTCACTTCCCTCCACAACTTGTTCCCGAACTCCTCCTGACTTCTACACTCGCCTTCCACGCCGAATCCAGTCCCCGGAACAACCTTGCTGAAAGCCTCCTCCTCACTCATCTCCACAGGAACCTCTATAAGTCTCGTAAAGACAAGCTTCTTCTTAGGAATCTTCCTCAAAATCACCGCTCCTCTGCTTGGAACATTCCTCTTGGCTAACTTATTGCCAGTTTCATCAATTCCACCTCTGGTCTTATATATAAATCCAAAGATGGATTCTCTAACAACGACTTCGATTCCTCTGGGAACATATACCTGGAAAAGCTTACCCTCTTCTAGCTTCCCACATGGTACAATCGTTAAATATCCAACTCCCTTCAACACCAAGTCAATCTTTCCGTAGAATGGAGGTATCACATATCGAACCAAGTTCCTGGCTGCTTCCTCATTCACACTAAATCTATGCCCTATCTCCTTTTTCCTCTCACTATTCATATCCAACAGCCTCTGTAAATCCCTATATTTGGCTTCTACTCCAGGTATCCCTGTAAAGACTTGAATAACAGATCCCATAGGTGGTTTTAAGTAGAAAAAGCCGCCCACAGAAAATAGGGATTTTCCATCAAATACCTTCTTTCCCTTAACAACTGGACTATGTGCTCTATGACCACCCTCTTTAGCCGACGTATATTCAGCTACTTTAGCCACCTTCTTGACATCCTCCTTAAGAAGATATTGATACACTCCTCTGTCCTTTGGGATAAATCCTGGCGTGTCAATAAGAACACCACCACCTTCCTGCTTCATCTGATATTTGATCTGCTTAGCTGTGAATCCTGGAATCTCAGAAATGCCAGGTCCATAATGACCATCAGACCTAAGCGTCTTATCATCTCTATATATAAGCGTCTTCACCAATGTACTCTTACCAGAATTAATGCCTCCCACAAAGTACTTCTTATTCCCGGGAAGCTTCCCTAGAAGACCTTCCGTACCCCATCCTAATTTACCCGATACCAGGAAAACATGATCAGGATCGGCACCGACAAGTCTAGCCAAGGAGTCTCTGAAGTAGGGCAATCCCGTTCTTTCCAGTCCCGATTTAGAGCTGAAAAATGCATCCCCTTTAGTAATGATGTACCAGATCTTGGAAGGATCTCTTCCCCTAGAAACGCTCTTACTCACACTAAGAGGGAAGTCTAATGCCGAAACTACGTGAACTATCTGCGAATCTTCCGGAATCTCAGACATCACCTCATCAACAGTCACAAAGCTTTGTCTGTCAAGATCAAAATCAGATCTATGAAGTGCATCTAGACATCTCTGGCAGAAAGGTCTTTGATCAACGTCTTTCTTCCTCTTGACCTCGAGTTCACTAGGCAGTTCTCCTTCTAATTCTTGGAACTTCTGAACCAATGCCCTTTCTCTGGAAGAGACTAGAGAATTCTCTTCACGTTTATAGCTGTTCGTTGATCTTTCTCTGTAATATCCGGGGAGTTCGGGATTCTCATGTTGTAGTTCTACTCCGCACGAGGAGCAGGTAGGAGTGGATGAAGGGGCTGTGGATGGAGCTGTGGATGGAGCTGAGGATGGAGCTGAGGATGGAGCTGATGAAGACATGGCAGCTTTGGGGGTCACTTCCGACGCTACCACCTGCTCGACCTTCTCCACTCCACTGCGAGCTGTGAAATATCTGTATCCTTGAACGGGCAAGCCATGATAGATGGACCTCCCTGCGATCCTCCGCGACACATTCGTCGCCACTCTGCGTATCAGTGGGTTCATAATGTAGCTTCTGAGAAAAACGGCCAGCAGTCTATTAACAAAGATACACCTGTGCCAGCGACTATCAGTTGGACGAATTTGCAGCTAACGAAGGAGCAAAGATGTACACAAAGAAAATGGATCTGTTAAGATAGAGCAATTCAAAATTTTTCACTTTTTACCCCGGATTTCAAATCTATATTATTTCTAAATAGAGCCAGTCCAGCTAACCAGGCCACTCCAGGTGGCAGACGGTAGTGATGGATCGGAGAAGGAGAGTACAACGTACGCAGTGATTTGCTTTACAGAGCAGATCTTCCCTACTCTTCATGAATACCCTTGCCTTGTCCCTTACTGTCCCTTACTGCACCTCTGCCTAGAGTTACCTTCCCTGCTAGGTGAACCATCGCTCCACTGGGGTTTCCACTCCGTTTCGCTCTCTCCTTAGCCCTAGCCTTCTCAACCTTACCAACATACCCTCCAAAAACAACCACCTCTGCAATGAGCACTAAAATACCGAAGAACAAACACCATAGAACCCTATAATGTATGGCCATGCTAGTGGAACTACCTGTCCAATACCATATAGCATAAACCACAGAGAACACAGTAACTAATATATTCACTACCGTAGTCAGTTGGCTCTTAACCTCTTTAGCAATCTGTGATGCCTTATAATCACGACCTCTTCTTTCATCTTCCTGTATCTCTATCATCATCCGAAGATTACTACCTTTCAGATCATCGTTAACCATCTTCTGATATTCTAATTCCTGCTCTTTCAGCCTAAGCTGCTCCATCATCTTGATGAATTCAGGGCTTTTCTTCGGTTTCACAGGCGGATCTCGATAAATCTTAGAACCTTTGAGTAGTTTCAATAGATCGGTCTCTGGATGACCTGCCAACGATAGCTTGAATAGGGTAATGAGATCGCAGTGACTTATCCATCCATTTGACAAGATCTTCTTCTTTTCCTCCGAAGTCACTTCGGAAGAGTTTACGAGTGATTTGATAGACGAGGTGATGGTATAGCGCGTCATTGGAGGAATAAAGGAAAGACAAGAACAGTAAAGTAGCGGTGAACTATTAGCGACAAGACGAGCCTGTGTTTTTTATATTCTCACTTTAAGGGCACAGAACAGAGTTTAACTGGTGTCTTTGTCTTTAGCCATGTCGCAAGGGCGAACAGGATTGCTAGAAGAGGCAGAGAGATGCAATTTCAACCATCCGTTCGAACATCCTTATGATGTTCAGCTGAACTTGATGGAGGCCATCTATAGTACGATTGATGGGGATTACAAAGTGGGGATCTTTGAATCACCTACAGGAACAGGTAAGACGTTATCATTAATTTGTTCAACGATGACATGGTTGAGGGAGTTTAAGAGGTTGAAGAACGAGGCTTCTATTAAGAAGATAGAGGGGGAAGAGGGGGACGATGACGAGCCGGAATGGGTGAAAAAGGCATATAAGGAGAAGATTGTGGACCGGATACTAGATGATGCTAAGAGATATGAGAAGCATTTAGAGGAGTTAGAGAAAGACGGGCCGAGGATGATAACAGGAGATATCAAGGGAAGAGGAGGAAGAGGCAATGGGCGAGGAACGGTACGGTATTTTAAGAAGGCCAAGAAGATGGAAGCGGAGAATGACGATTCAGTTGATGATGACGTTGCTCCTGAGGATTACTTTGAAGTTGAAGATGCTACTTCTAGCCGTTCCAAATACGAACAGATTGACTCCGATGTTAAGAGACTTCTTGAGGAGGTGGAGACCGTGCGTACTGACAAGCGTAGGCAGCAGAGCACAGAGGTTAATGAGTCCCCCATCAAGATTTACTTTGCATCGAGAACGCATTCCCAGCTTACGCAATTCTGTTCGCAGCTACGGATGACTGAATTCCCCTCGTCTATTGAAGGGATCAATGAGAAGATCAAGTACCTACCATTGGGATCGAGGAAACAGCTCTGTATTAACGAGGAGGTTGTCAAGCTAAAGGATACCCAGCAGATCAATGAGAAATGCATTGAATTACAGAAGAAAGATAAAGGTACTACCGGATCATGTCCGTATATGCCGAACCTAAATTCAAGTCAGGACGTTGAGTTGGTCGACCAATTTAGAGATATGTCCTACTCATCAGTTCAAGATATAGAAGATCTTGATAACATTGGTAATGATCTCAAAACCTGCCCCTATTACAGTACTAGACGGGGGGTGCCCGTGGCCGAGATTATATCACTTCCTTATCAACTTCTCCTACAGAGGGATTCTAGGCAGTCCCTTAAGCTTCCAATCAAGGACTCTATCGTGGTTATAGACGAAGCGCACAACTTGATAGACACTATCAACTCTATCTATTCGTCATCGATTTCATTTGGAGAGCTCAAACTTGTCAGAAAGGGATTGAGAATGTATACTAAGAAGTTTTACTCGAAGATGAACGCAGGAAATCGGATCAACCTTTCGAAGTTGATCAAATTGATAAGTTTGTTGACCAAGTTTGTGGCCAAACAGATCGATCTTAATAAGGCTTCGCCGGGTACCGGAGTCGATGTCAATCAGATCTTTGCAGGGACAACCGGTGATCTACTCAATGTTTATCCCCTTCAAGTTTACATCAACAAGTCAAAGATAGCCTTCAAATTACAGACATATATGGATAAGGAAGCGGGAAAGAAGAGTGGCACTCCGCTTCTATTCAAAATCCGGTCCTTCATGTACTGTCTATCCAATACGTCAGAGAGTGGTAAGTTCTTCTTTGACGGTAAAGGAACGGACGATGTGTTTTTGAAGTATCTATTACTAGATCCGAGTGAACCATTTAAGGAGATAGTAGAAGAGTCGAGATGTGTTCTTTTGGCAGGTGGTACGATGGAACCTGTGGAAGATTTCACGGATTTCCTACTTCCATATGTGGAAAAGGATCGTGTCAACACATTCAGTTGTGATCACATTATTCCGGACAGCAATTTGGAAGTCTATCCGATAAGCCATTCTGGAAATACCCCATTTGAATTCACCTTTGGCAAACGAAGTAACGAAAGGATGCTCGGTGTTCTAGGGAGATCGGTTATCAGGATCCTAAGGGTAGTTCCAGCCGGTGTTGTCTTCTTTTTTCCCAGCTACCACTATTTAGACGAAGTTATTGGAGTGTGGAAGAAAGGAGGATTAATCCAAGAGATGGAGAAGAATAAGACGATCTTTATAGAATCAAGGGAAGGGAATGTGGATGATATTTTGAAGGATTATAGTACAGAGATACGATTGAAGGGAAAGGGAAGCGTATTGTTCTCTGTCGTTGGGGGTAAGATGTCAGAGGGAATCAACTTCTCCGATGAATTGGCACGAGCAGTTGTCATGATAGGACTTCCTTACCCGAATGTGAAGAGTGGTGATTTAATAGCTAAGAGTCACTACATAGAGATGAAAACGGTACAGAATGGAGGGACTCAGCAGATGGCAAAGAACCGGTCTAATGAGATGTATACGAACATCTGCATGAAGGCTGTGAATCAGTCTGTTGGGAGAGCTATTCGGAATATCAAGGATTATGCCGTTATTTACTTGATAGACGTGAGATATGGAGGGAAGGCGGTTCAGGAGAAGCTATCGGGGTGGATTCAGAAGAGATTGGAGGGGTGTAGTGATATTGGTGAGGCCATAGATAGGACAGTTGGATTTTTTAGCTCCAAGGAGAACGCATAGTTGGGGCAACGCTGTCAGGCATACCTGGAGAGGTAACATAATAAACTCCATAGTGATTGACTTGTAGTGCCGGGGTTAGGTACCTGCGGCGCAGGGACTTAGCTACCGAACTGAGATAACTAGGCACTTCTAGAACCTTCCCAGGACGACCGACGCGACGATGCCACGTAAGAATTTCGATTTATCATTTTCGCCATATAATTAGATCTCCCTTCTTTCTTGTCTTGTCTTGTCCTGTCTTTCTCTTGTACTACCCATAATTCCCTTGCACTATGACGGACTTTGACGTGGACCCTACATTGAAAGATCTCATCTTACAGGATACCTTAAAATGGATTTTTGTCGGCGGAAAAGGTGGAGTTGGAAAGACCACCTCTTCCTCATCCATTGCCATTCAAATGGCACTCCTTCATCCCGATAGAAACTACCTCTTGATTTCCACGGATCCCGCCCATAATTTATCGGATGCTTTCGATCAAAAGTTCGGTAAAGATGCAAGAGTAGTGGAGGGATTGTCTAATCTATCATGTATGGAAATAGATCCATCCAGTTCTCTTGAAGAATTTGCTGCTAGCAACAAGATGGGAGTGGATTCACAAGATCCGCTAGCTAATGTGATGACTGAAGTCACGGGATCTATACCAGGAATTGATGAAGCATTTTCATTTATGGAGGTCTTGAAGCACATTAAGAGCCAGAAACAACCTGATGAATCGACCGTTCAGTACGAGACGATCATCTTTGATACCGCACCAACAGGACATACATTGAGATTCCTACAATTGCCTCACACGTTGGAGACCTTACTTAACAAGTTTAATGATATCAGTGGTAGACTTGGACCTCTCATGAGTATGATGGGAGGAGATCAGAAGACGGAGTTATTCAACAAACTTGCAGATATAAAAGCTCAGGTGGCTGAGGTGAACAAGCAATTTCAAAATCCTGATCTAACAACGTTTGTATGCGTCTGTATATCGGAGTTCTTGTCGCTATACGAGACCGAGAGATTAATTCAGGACTTGATGAAGTATAAGATGGATGTTAATTCGATTATTGTTAATCAGTTATTGTTTGCTGATGATGATCAATGCAGTAGATGTCAATCGAGATGGAAGATGCAGAAGAAGTACCTTGATCAAATGGATGAATTATATGAGGATTATCATCTAATTAAGATGCCGTTATGTGGAAATGAGATCAGAGGACTTGATAACTTGAAGAGGTTTTCCAGGTTTTTGCTTGTGCCTTATGATCCTAAGAAGGATAAGGAGGTGATTTTTTCGATTGAGGCAAGGTAGTCACCGAAGGGAGATCGGCAGATCGGGAGGTTGATGGGCGGGACTGTTGATGGGCAGGCCTGCTGATGGGAAGCGTAAAAATGGTAAGGAGCCGGAGCCCTTGGGAGGTGATCGCAATTAGTCAAGTTTCATCCCTTTCTCAATAGCGAGCAGACTACGCTCAAACAATTATATGAACGTACTCACATAAGTAACTGGTTATCCTACATACATCTCAATAAAGCTTTACATAGGAAGATCTTAGTAATACCTTTTTCGCTATCTAAAATAATTTCTCTTATCGATATGTGTCTTGTCACGTCTTTAGATCTCGTGAAGGCGAATATTTTCTGTTAGCCAGCAATAGAACGCTGTTGATAGTGTCTCCAGCTAAATAACCTTGGTTAGACTGTTCATTAGATCTTGACTGATTGCTTCTTATCTCACTGGTAATTGCACACCGCCCCCCACCCCCCGCCACCCCGCCTTGTTAGCTTTTCTACTTACTCCCTCCTTGGTTACCGCTTAAGCACTCAGTTCAGAACCTGCTCATCATGTCTACACAACATACCTACATCTGTCAACGCTGTAAGCTCCCCCTCACCATTGATCAATCGTTACAGATCCTATCCAATGCACAGAAACATCTCCTCACAACCACTTACTCCCCGAGACCTAACAGTACACTCTCGTCTGTATCCTCTCCGCCAGGTAAGCAACCCGAAGACATGGAGAAACTAACAGATTCGATCGTTGACGAGAACAGTCTCGTACCTTATCATATGGTTGTTCCTGAAGACCGTAAGAGGTTGTTCCAGGAGGCGCTGAAAGCCAACGGAGGTAAACCATTGATAGGTAGACGTGCCGCCAGCGGCGAAGATGGATCGTTTGTCATTTTGGATGGTGATAAGAAGAGGGGCGTTGTTCCACAGACGGAGGAAGCTAATACTATCGCTGTCAATGAGAATGTATCCACATTAACGAATGTATTTAACATAATCTCATCCAAATATGAGATAGATTATCCTGTCTGCAGTGATTGTGCGAATACTCTAATTAAGGAGATGAATAAGCAGTTTGATCGATTGAATAAAGAGAAGGATTCCTATGTACAGTTCTTGAAGAAGCTAACAGTTCAGACTGGGCCTAATCTAGAGAAGTCCAGGCAGTCATTGGAAGAGCTTGAAAAGTTACACAGAGAAGAAGAAGAGATCCTAAAGCAATTACAGGATGCTGAGAACGAGAATGCGACACTAATAGACGAGCTTTCCAAGACGGAGATCGAATTAAAGACGTTGAATGAAGAAGAGAAGAAGTACTGTGAGAGAAAGAATCGATATGAACTCGATTTGTACGAACGATCGAACGAACTAGATCGAGTTAAGACGCTTTATGAGTTTAATATGGATCAATTGGATACACTTAGAAAGGCAAATGTCTTTAATGATACCTTTGATATATCCTCTGACGGATTGTTCGGTACAATCAATGGTCTACGGTTGGGTAGTCTTGACGAAACGAAGGTTTCATGGCATGAGATCAATGCTGCACTAGGACAGATCGTATTACTACTATCTGTGTGCATTAGGATCTTGGGATTGGAGATCCCTGAATATAATCTAATCCCCATGGGAAGTACGTCCAAGATTGAGAAGGTAGAAAGGGGACCCCCTGCTACGAAGACTGTTCTGGATCTATTCAGTATGGGGGAGTTTTCAATTGGACGGCTCTATACGCATAACAAATTGGATCCGGGTATGATAGCGCTGGTGGATGTGGTAAGGAAGCTAGGAGAGGAGCTTAAGAGGATTGATAGTGGAAATGAATTACCGTTTATTATGACCAAGGATAAGGTCGCAGGGTATAACATTAAGCCGTCGGCCAGGGGATCGAATGAGGAATGGACCACCGCCTGTAAGCATTTACTAATGAATGTGAAGTGGATATTGACGTTTTGTGTGCAGATTGGGAGGTAATTGGAGTTATTATGAGAAGTGAAGTCAGGGAAAGTACCGTATCTCTTCCGCCAGCTCCACCAATTCTGCGTTTGCTCGGACGGGCCCTCGAAAAGTTCATTTTCTGTGATACGACTTACCACCATGTATAATTATACTAGATGAACGAAGCCAATTCGGCAAGTAAACCAGTGTATCCCGATCTTGCAAGACTCTTCTGCTTTCTTTTCACGTATACATGTTACTATCAGTCAGCGCTACCATCCATCTTAATCTCCCCGTGACTCGCTCCCAAAGGCAGTGCCTATCTCGACTGAAAAATTTAGACAGCTCTTCATCGATCTGCCATAAATCCCAAAGGCGAGTAAATGCTCTTCCTTCCGTCATCTACACTCACTTCGATCTACAATGACATACCCTATACCCTGGATCGTCAAGGCACATGAATTTCCCGCTTCTTCAGATACCCTTACTTCCCATCTGCGGGAGCCGTTCGACGAAGGCAAACTCCGTCACTATATCTCGACGTTAGCATTCGGTTTAGACGTTAACTATATATCTGTCGATGATATCATTAGAAAAATAACACAGGGTCTTCCTGATGAACTCAGTATTGATGAACTAATCAATTTTACTGCTGAAACTATAGCTTCGATGACTACCATTCACTATCAATATTCTCATCTTGCTGCTAGGATTCTCGAGAGATACCTCCAGAAGAAGATCCCGGCCAAATATTCAGATAACCTCGAAATACTTAGAAGTTACGCCCCCAATAAGAAGCAGACATACAAACATTTGGTGTCAGAGAGACTCTACAACGTTGTACTGAAGCATAGAGAAGAGATAGATTCTCATATAGTTGCTGAGAGGGATTTCGACATCGATTATTTCGGTTTTAGGACGCTTGAGAAATCGTATCTTCTTAAGATCGATGGAATGTGTCACGAGACTCCACAGTTCCTACTAATGAGAGTAGCCCTATCACTACATGACGATAATCTGATCAAGGCATTCGAGTCCTATGATCTAATGTCAAGGAAGTACTTTCTTCATGCATCACCTACCCTTTTCAATGCGGGTACTGAGTTCCCCAATCTATCATCATGTTTCCTGGTTTCATTAGAGGATGATTCTCTAGATGGGATCTTTCGTACAGTTCACAAATGTGCCATGATATCGAAATCTGCCGGTGGAATTGGTATGCATTTAAGCAATGTAAGGGCAGCAGGAACCTATATATCGGGTACCAATGGAGAATCAAGTGGAATTGTACCTATGCTGCGAGTTTTCAACAGTACCGCTCAATATGTTGACCAGGGTGGTAATAAACGACCGGGTGCTATCTGTGCCTATCTAGAACCATGGCATGCGGATATCATGGAATTCTTAGACTTGAAAAAGAACCACGGTAAGGAAGAGATGAGGGCCAGGGACCTATTCTATGCTCTTTGGATCCCAGATTTGTTCATGAAACGTGTGGAAAACGATGAAGTGTGGAGCCTGTTTTCGGAGGATACCTGTCCTGGATTATCTGACTGTTGGGGAAAATCCTTTGAACAACTCTACTGCAAATATGAATCGCAGGGATCTTATATTCGTCAGGTGAGGGCTCGTAAAGTGTGGGAGAAGATCCTAATTTCACAGACTGAAACAGGAACTCCTTTCTTGCTTTATAAGGATGCCTGCAACTCCAAGTCGAACCAACAGAACTTGGGAACCATCAAATCCTCGAATCTTTGCTGTGAGGTTGTTGAATATTCATCGAAGGATGAAATTGCCGTATGTAATTTGGCCTCGTTAGGATTACCTAGTTATGTTGAGAGGGCTAGTGATGGACGGCCAACATTTAATCTCCGGAAACTCCATTATGTGACCAAAGTTCTTGTTCATAATCTCAATCGGGTCATAGATGTCGGAGCATATCCTCTGAAAGAATGTGAGGTCTCTAATATGAAGCACAGACCAATTGCTGTTGGAGTCCAGGGACTTGCGGATGCGTTTTTTGAAATGAAGTTACCGTTTGGAAGTCGAGAATCCAGACGACTAAATTTGGAGATCTTCCAAACTATCTATCATGGGGCCTTGGAAGCATCTATGGAGCTTGCTATGAAAGAAGGTCCATATGAAAGCTATAAGGGATCGCCTATTTCCAGCGGAATATTTCAATATGATATGTGGCCAGGAATCCAGCCCAAAGAGACGGAGTCATTATGGGATTGGAGGGGATTGAAGGAAAAGATTCATTTATATGGGTTAAGGAATTCATTGTTAGTGGCATTAATGCCGACTGCGTCAACGTCACAGATTCTAGGATTCACTGAATGCTTTGAGCCAATAACCTCCAACGTGTATACGCGAAGAGTGTTATCTGGAGAGCATCAGGTGGTTAATCATTATCTCGTTGATGATTTGATTGAGAAAGGATTGTGGAACCGAAAAATCAAGGATCAGATAGTTGCAGCGAATGGATCGATTCAAGATATCTCGTCTATTCCACAATTCATGAAGGATATGTATCGAACAGTGTGGGAGATATCACAGAGAGTAATCATTGATATGGCAGCAGATAGAGCTCCATACATTGATCAATCGCAAAGTCTGAATCTTTATTTACGTACCTGTTCCATGTCAAAGCTTACCAGCATGCATTTCTATGCTTGGAAGAAGGGACTTAAGACAGGTATGTATTATCTAAGGACACAGGCTGCATCACAAGCGATTAAGTTTACGATATCTCCTAGTATGGAGAGACGAGCTGTTCCATTATGTTCTATAGGAGTGGATCAATGCGATTCATGTTCCGGCTAGCGTGTAAATAATTAAGAATAATTGGGAGGGTTAATAAATAGGAGTAAAAGTCATGGATAGTCCAAGTATCTCTGGAACCTGGCAGCAGCAGCTCCAATGACGGGCGGCATATGAGAGATTCTGATCAAACTGACGAGACCTAGAACAGTAAGTGAATAGATACCAATATAGGCGATCTTTCTAGCTCTTTTGGAGAAGAGCTTGAGATATCTATTACCACCAGATATCGCATGGTAGGCTCCCACAAAGCAGAAAAGTGTATAGAATGGCATGATCTTGAGCTTTTCTAATCCAAGAGCATAAGTTAGAATGGAAAGGTCGATGAACGAAGAGTCACCATCGATTGCAAGGGGTCCCAATCTCATCTTCAAGACATGACCGAATAAGAAGACCGCTAAGATATAACCGGAGAAACTTAAAGGAGACACTCCAAAGTACCTGTAGGTCCAAGATTTCTTAGAACCTAAGCCTAGAAGGGAGGATAAACCGCCTAGACCCTCATTGATATCCTCGACAGTCTGCTTCTCATTTGGGGTCTTGATGGCGGAATTAGACGTGTTAATCTTCTTCTTAGAAGATCCATATTTCTTCCAGCGTAAGATCTTTCTTAGCAAGTTAATGAGGATTCCCGAACCAGCATGGGCTATGGCAGATCCAAGGATGATAGGTTCTGAGACAGGAGTCTGATACAACTCTCTACCCATACCAATCAATTCATTACCTGTCTCGGGACCAAACAAGGCCGGGGCAACGATAACACTGGCGAAATGTAGAATAGTGAATGCACTGAAGGGGATGATAGAGTATTTCTGAATGACAGAAAGGAATGATATGGCCCTCGAGATGAAGGGAGTAGACGAGCCTGAAGAGGCGACTGGAACGCCAGGAACAGCCTCGGCGGCGTCAGCAGCAACCTCAATTGGCTCGGGCGGAATAGCAGTGAGCTTCTCAGACATGGAAGGATGAGCTTAGTGGTGAGGATGATAACAGATCAGATCACGTCACACGTCAACAACTGCGAAACAAGTGTGATTATATACTCTAAGAATATTACTTGTCAATTAGCCATGGCGGGGCCCTGGGCCGAAATATGCAGGCGCGACGGGGACAAGCGCACTTTAATCTGTATAGGGAAATTTACCGAGTTAGTAAGGAAAGTCAAAAGCTTAGTAAGCACTAATTATAGATGTAATTCGAATGTAACTGCTCCACCGTCTTTACCTGCAGCAACCGGAACTTGTTTGAAGCGACCGGGAACAGTCTCGGCAGACCAGCCCTTAAGCCCGCCGAAGCTGACATAGCCGGACGACTTGTCGTACTGGAACTGTCTGGCGGTTACTTGAGATCCACACGTTAAATATCCTTCTTTATCGACCGCGCAGAATCCCTTCGAGGACTTTAAATTGTAACCTCCAAACGGTGCCTGTATGAGATTGAAGGTGGCACAGGTACCCGAGGTATACCAGCGGCCGTTGCTAATGATACAGCCTGGTTGACCAACCGGTGTTAAGTGACCCCTATAATATTTATGACCGTCAGTTGGACGAGGTATTGGAGAGCCTCCAGTATGCGTAGGACGAGGAGGAACGAAATTCTTAGGAAGAAACTTGATACCCTGCTGAGGACATCTGGAATTCAGCATTGCCGGAATAGGCACGAAATCCCCTGAAATCACGGATCCTCGTAGATGATGGAAGTACCACACTTCCTGTAACGCGCTGAATTTATTGCAGCTGACATACACCTCGTGACCGAAATGGGACGACAACGAATCTTCTATCTGTTTCCTTGAATAGGTGTTGACCTCTGAGGGAACAATACCATCCTCTACAAGCCATTGATACGTTGGTAAAGTCTCGAACAACTCGACACTTCTTTGGAAGAAATCAATCACGTTCTGATAGGAAGTAGAGGTAGTACTCGAGGCCCCATAGCAGCTTGGCTTTAGTGTACTCATACAGGTCCCATGCTTGTTGAATTCATGGACCCATAAATAGTCGTCGTCTCCGTTGAAGTTCTTCCAAAATCTATTCATTTTGTCTAGTAGGTTCCCTTCCCCTGCCTCTTCAAGTATCCTCCTTGCACTGCTGATGGTACTCGAGTAGTCACAGAATTGCTCGTAGCTTCCGTCACAGTTGTCTGGCCACAATCCATGGAGCGTGAACATATCAGTCGGTCCTACCGGTGGATAGTAGTCCCAGAACTGCGTTTGAAGTAGAATTCCTCCAGGGTATTCAAAGCAACAACTGTCAACAACCTCGGTCTTGTTGGAGCACGATAGGGGAGTGTCCACGGGGCATTGATGAGGGTCCAAAAGAGTAGGTGCAAACACCTCTAAGAACGGCACGGAAGGTAATTTCATGGGCACGAGTAGTTATACAGCAAAGCAGACGACCTGAACGCTACAGAACTAAACACCACTCGAGCTCCGCTTTTCTTTAACTTCCTCGGGCCTTATCAAGATGGGCTTATCGCGAACCTATTGGTCGACGCGTGGTTTTACATCACGTGCTATGCATTATCCTAGATTAAATTATTGTATACGGTTGGTCGTTCTATTTGGGGGTTTCACTCCTCATCCTCTTCACCGTCATCATCTTCACCGTCATCATCTTCACCGTCATCATCTTCACCGTCATCATCCTCACCGTCATCCTCTTCACCGTCATCCTCTTCACCATCATCCCCCTCCATATCAACATCGTCATCCTCCCTTTCTTCCTCCTTCTCTCTCTCCTCCTTCTCCTTCTCTGCCCTTTCAGATTCTTCTATGGATTCCCTTAGAACCTTCATTCTTGCCTCTTTAACTTCTCTTTGAGTCCTCACGTAACCTCCAAGTGGTGTGCTCTCCCATTTCACTTCCTGCAAGAATTTCGCAACCTCTTGCTTATTACTGGGTCCGTATTCAACATTGGACCTCTTCTGCTCAATGAACTTCGAGTTGGCATTCAACTTGTCAATTAGTGCTCCCAACATCTTATTAAACTTAGCATTCGTACTCTTCTTCTTGTATCTTCTAAGATAAATAGTAGCAGGTGTAGCCAATTCAGGGAATGCAATGCTCTTACAATAGAGAACAAAAAATTCACTTGTAAGTTCAATAAATTGTTCACAAAGTCCTTGTTGGTAAACCCTGGTACCAAGGTACGCCTTGTTGACTTTAATGGAGTCTTCAAAATCGACCGCAGCTAATGAAGAACTCTTTGGGCGGCCGTTAAATGCCGTCGATGTAAGCGTCTCGCTCAATAGAGGGAACAATGGAATAAAAACACCCGTGGTCTGAGATAGACGAATCAATGATCTTATAAGATAGAACCTGAGCGGGAAGAATTGTGCAGATGGAACCAATCGAATTGTGCCAATTGTAACTTGAACCAATGGATAGATAAGTTGTTTAAGAGGACCATCTTCTTGATTCTTGGCGGCCAATGTTCTCGACCAGAAATCTAATGCATGACAGAACTGCCAGTTATAGACTGATTTATAACTCTCTTTGGTAGGATTGTTCACACCATTCCTTAAATGGATGGCCAATTGTCTAACACTTTCGAAACCCACCTGATAACCTAAGTTCTCATCCTCAACAAATAATCCTGCCATCGAATTCTTCTGGAAGTTAAGACCAGGCATCGTGTGTATGTTGGTCCTACTACAGTTCTTGATGAAATTGGAATATGTGGATCTGAGGACAAGCTCTAGAACAGACTTAGGATATTCCTTAGAAGCATTGTTCAAGAATGCGAATGCGGCGACCTCGGTGTCGAATTGCTTGGCGGTACTCCAAATGCCGACAGCAGAGTTGACAAACTGCTTAAGGATTTTCCTCCATGACATGAAATATGGAAGCAATTCCTGGATCGATTGTAAAATTAAGGCAGCAGTCTCGGTATTGGTAATACCATCAAGTAACTCAATCAAAGAACCGGCATGAATCTTTAGGATAGAAGAGATCTGTGCGGTCTTCTTCTTGTTACCAGATGGTAATGATCTGGCACCTTTAGCCGATATCTTATAGGGAGTAAGCTTTTCAATAGCTAGAGGAAGCTGCTTGAGGACAAGAACCATCAAAAAGTTGAACACCTTCTCACTTGTCACTCTGTATCTATACTGTCTATCAGTCTCAATATTAACGGCCGATTTGAATGCAATAACAACATGCTTCATCCCTTTGATATTCGGCTGGGATGATTTCAAATTGCTCTCCCATTCCTTAACCATTTCTATTGTCACATCAACGACCGGTGCTTCAATGTTAGTTATCTTTTCCTTACCAGCATCTGCT
The DNA here is from genome assembly GCA_012295355.1 of Brettanomyces naardenensis. Taxonomy (NCBI): domain Eukaryota; kingdom Fungi; phylum Ascomycota; class Pichiomycetes; order Pichiales; family Pichiaceae; genus Brettanomyces; species Brettanomyces naardenensis. The sequence continues at coordinate 859,259 of WOTY01000007.1, forward strand.
TCCTCATCCTCCTCCTCATCATCATCATCATCTATAGCATCCAACGGATTCATAGGCTGGAAATCCAATAATGCCTTATCATTGTCTTGTAAATACTTGTAAAATTCAGGGTCCTCCTTCTCAAGATCATCAAGATCCTTCTGGTCCATTTCAGCATCACTGTCAGAGGGCTCTGCATCCTCGTCGTCGTCCTCATCCTGCTCCTCCTTCTTCGCCTGCTTCTTCTCGTGCTTCTCCTTTGGTGGCTCAATTCCCTTTTCAAAGTACTTCTCAACGTCTAAGTCTTTGAATATTTCTCCATTTTTAGCCATAGATCCATTCGAACTACCCTTATTAGACGACCTCTTTGTGCCCCTAGCCCCAATCTTCTTCTTGTAATCCTGACTCTTCTTCCTCTGCTCAAGAGTATGCTTCAAGTGCTTCTTATTGAACTTCTTAGTAGCCTTGCTAGTCTTACCCATCTTGAAAAACTGTCCAGTTGTAAGCTTAACGAAGTAGAAGAGAAAGGTTCAAATCCTTAAAAGGGTAAAAAATTTTCAGCTGAAAAATAGAGAAAAAAAAAAAAGACGTTTCTTGGATCGGCGCGTCGATCGGCGAAGGAAGATTAAAACGGCTAGCTGAAAAGAGGAGGGAAGACAAAAGATAAGGGCATCATTATACAGTACATTTACCTCATCTTCCTCTTCATTCACTGCATGAAAGAACCCCCTAACTTACAATCAACACCTATACATTCACATATTGGTCTTAACGAGAGTTCGATATCCACCGAGATAGCTAATGAGTCGGTCGTTAGTGAACAAGAGGAGCTATATGGAGAGATCCGCCCTGCTCCTGAGAAGTTGAAGGAACCCACATCACTTCCAGTGTTATCCAATAGACTTATAATACCACGTAAGAGGCCGTCCAGTAAAGTACAGAGCTCTGCGAAATCACCAGCCACTGGTATGAGGAAGGTATTACATGGTCATGTCAAGATGCCCATTAAGCAGAGTAGGAACTTCACCTCACCGTTACCCAGAAGAATACCTAGTTTAGCGGGCTCGCCTATTCCTGACTTATCTCCATCAGGATCCGTGAAAGATGGTAAGTATGGGAATATACTTAGTACCCCAGTGTCTAATTCGATGTCACCACTTGCTGTTCGAAGCTTCTCGAGCCCATCAGCTGATCTGCGATCTATTAAGATTCCGCTTCAGGTGCAACTCAATCAGCTGAGTAAAGAATCATATGTTGGAGAAAGTGAGAGAGAGTTAAATAGGAAGATGCTTAAATATAAGGGGATGTTCGATAAATTAGAGAAGATCAAGAAACAGAGGGAGGGAGGTGAAAATGATGAATTGGATCAATTGATTGACAAATGGAGAGATACAGCTCGTGCAGCGTCGAATTATATGCTTAATGAAGCACGTCTAAAGATTAATAAGATGGGAGGTATTGAGGAATACCGAAGGAAGCAGCAGACTTCCAAGCTGAGGAAGTTGAAGTTTCAATATGATAGTACGATGCTTAGTGAGATTGAAGAGTATATGAACACAGAGAAATATAAGAACCTCGATACGTTTGAGAAGCAGGAGGTGATAGATAGAAAGAGGGAGATTGAGAAGATTAGCGAGAAGATAGAGAATGGCGAGTACGAAGCGAATGATGAGCATAATGATAGCGAGTTTAGCATGAAGGAGTTGTTCGGTCAGCTACATCTAGATTATGATTTGGTTTGGGGAGCTGAGACTGATTGAGCGGAGCAGCCAGTTAGTCAGACCATGTGTGATTCGAGAGCGAGGTCGAAAGATGCTGTCCCACTTACCTACCTAGCCCCATCTACTAGCTTCCTCATAAGTAATAGTAAATAATTATCATGCCGCTTAGAACACATCACTCAGCTTCAACCTTGGAGCAATATTCATCGAGATCAACTCCTGGAACAACAACTTAGCTGCGTAGGGAATGGTCATCTTGACAATGTTCTCGCTCGACTTACACATTGGACACCATCCATTATAACCCATCAGCCCACATCCCTGACAGATGTCGACATCAAATGCATCTGAACTCAACATCAATCTTTCTAACAACAATTGAGATGCACCATATGCAATTACACAATCTCTCTCCATCTCTCCCAACCGTAAACCACCATCTCTCGATCTACCCTCGGTAGGCTGTCTTGTTAACACGGCTCTAGGTCCACGAGCACGAGCATGCATCTTGTCCAGTACCATATGCTTCAACTTTTGATAGTAGATAGGTCCAAAGAAGATGTAGGCCTGCAATGCCTCACCTGTAGTACCGCTGTAAAGCATATCTTTACCACCGTAGTTGAATCCCTTCTCAACAAGAACCTTCGACATATCATCCAAGTCCGATCCTCCAAAGCAGGTACCGTACTCCAAAGTACCTCGAAGGACACCTGCCTTTCCTGACACCAACTCCATCATCTTTCCCACCGTCATACGAGATGGGAAACCATGAGGGTTCATTATGATGTCTGGACTAATACCTTGGTCGCTGAACGGCATATCTTCCTGCTTCACTATCATACCACAAACACCTTTCTGTCCGTGTCTTGAAGAGAACTTATCACCCAATTCAGGTCTTCTAGTCTGCCGAAGAAGAACCTTGATCAATGCCTGATCATTATCACCAACGGTCATCATGACCTGATCAACGTACGACTTCTCTGGTCCCCTGTAAACCATTGGTGCCTCACGGAACTGTTGTTCGTGATCTTGCTGCTGTTCCTGTGGTTGATTCCGATTGTTCTGTTGTGGACCTCCCACAACACTTTCCATAGCATTGGATGGAACACACTTGTTGATATACACCTGACCACTCTGAATAGGTGATCCCACCTCGGCCAAACCATCCTGACCTAAAGCTGCATGCTGGAAGATCGGTTTACCCTCTTTGTCAACACGCATACCACTCACAATATCCTTAGTATGATTAGGATACCGCTTAAGCACCGAAGTGTTCTTACGTAGCACCTGGCACCGTCCGAAACCCCTATCTATGGAAGCCTTGTTTAAGATCAAGGCATCCTCGATATCATATCCGGAATACGACATCACTGCCACCGTTGCATTATGGCCAGCTGGTAGCTGATCATATTTAACTAACTCAATAGTCTTCGTCTTAACCATTGGCTGTTCAGGATAGCAGAGTAGATATAGCAACGTGTCTATCCTACGGAATTGATTGTATCCAATAGCTCCAATTGCCTGCTTACCCATAGCACACTGATAAGTGTTACGCGGTGATTGGTTGTGATGAGGGTAAGGAATCAAGCCGGCAACAGCACCAAGAATAGTGAATGGCTCAATTTCAATATGCGTTGTAGCTGGAATAATATCCTCTTCATATAAACCTATCAGAGAATCATTTTCTTCATTAACATCCAAATACTCCACAAGCCCATGGCTGAGAAAATCATCAAACCTCCATTCATCATTCTTCAACTTTCGTAAATGACTGGCCTTGACCCTTGATTTACCATTTTCAACAATGATAAGAGGTCTACAAATACGTCCACCATCCGCGGCGATATGTACTGCCGATTGATGAACGTTGGTATGAATGGAAACGAAGGCACTCACTTTGCCTCTTCTCCTTAAATGACGGAATTTGCGAACAAACTCAATTGGATAACGAGTAGTACCTATCATGGTACCATTTAGATAAACGCCAAACGTTCCGTTAGTGTGAATCGTAGCAGAGTCTGCCAAACTAATATCTTCTGCTCCTAATAGATAGCAAAGCTTCCTAATAGGTGCCTCCTCATTATCTGTAGTAATATGAGTCATGAGCGCCAAATTCTTCACCAAACCACAAGCTTCACCTTCAGGAGTATCTGCTGGACATAGCATACCAAACTGAGAAGGTTGCAAAGCTCTTGGACCAGACACTTTACGAGACTTTTCGAACTGTGAAGATATTCTTGTCATCATACCCAAGGCTGCAATATATGATAATCTGCTGAGAACATGGGTAACACCTGCCCTCTCCATCTTAAACCGCTTAAGGGACCAATTACCGGTGGAAATGGCACGATTCAGTCCCGCAGTAACATTGTTTGAGTGAATGTTGATATGGAGTAAAGCATCAAACTCAGATGCCCGACTAGGCTTCTTCAAAATCTTATCCAAGTTTGCCTTGAAGTCATTGTTGAACTTCTTGAACAAATCTTCAAACAAGAGCGATAATAATTGACCTGCCAATTCAAGTCTCTTATTACCGGCATAATCTCTGTCATCAATTAATTTCGGATTATGCATCGTCATGACAACACGTCTAGTCATGGTAGCAATGTATAACGCCTTCTCTCTGAAGTCTAGGTCTTCCACAGTTAAATGAGCAACAATAGTAGTTGCTATAGCCTCGGTACCTTCCTGCAAAATGGTTAGTTTGGGAGAGTTCATTCTACGGACGGTCTTAACCTTCCGACCAATGTACTCCAAAGCTTCTCTTTGAGTAAAGATTCCAAGTTTAGATGCCTCTTCAAAGTTCACAGAAAAGATATCCTGGTAAACGGAATCATCTCCGCAGACAAGCTGTAGGATCTCCAAATCTGATACGATACCAGCTGCTTTCAACACAATCACTATGGGAACTTCTTCACTAATCGAATTGTGTTTCAAGAAGATCTTACCATTCTTTGAGATAACATATGTCTTAGACTTCCTTTCATGAGTAGAGGAAGTGACAGAAGCCTGAACTATACCTTTCTTTCCGTCTGATTCCACAATAATACGGTTCTTACTCAACTGCTCTTGGACTAAAATCACCTTCTCTGTTCCATTCACAATGAAATATCCACCCGGATCAAGTGGACACTCGTTTAAATAAGCCATTTCCTTCTGCGTACGTCCATTTAGAATGCACTTGTTCGACCTCAACATAATAGGCATTCTTCCTATTTCTAAGTCCCTATGAATGATGATCTTCTTACCTCTTGTATATTCAACATCCACGTAAATAGGTGCACTATACGTTAGGTCTCTAAGTCTGCATTCATGAGGCGGTAGAAGAACCTCAGGTCTTTTAGGGTCACCGTTACTCTTGTACCCAACTCTAATGTCCAAATACTTCAAATAGAACGATGGATCAACGTCACTTAGAACTAATTGATTAGCTTTAACAATCTTCCTTAAATCCACATCAACAAAGAAGTTGTATGAATCCAAGTGTTGCTTCACCAAACCTTTGACTTTCAAGAAGGCAGGTAAAAGATTCCATTTATCCTTAGCTGTATCGATTGGATCTGTCAACGATTTACCCTTGTAGACCGGCTCTAAGAGGTCATCAAAGGCCTCATCAGCATCCTTCATTTCGACGTCAATTCTTCCCATAATGAGGGGTGGAGGGTAAAGAGGAAGACTCGCGGAGGAAGGAAACAAGAACACTTGAAGATGAAGGAAGACAAGAAGGAATTCTTGATCTGAAAAAAATGAAAAAAAAATTAGTAAGTGGAATTAGTAAGTGAAATTTGTTAGTGAATTTAGAGAATTTGTTAGTAAAATTTGTTAGTGTATTTGTTAGCGAAACTTAGCGCTCTTTGCTGGTGAATTGTTTAGCGCTGGCTGGTATCTAAGACCACCCCCTGCTCCAGCATATTATAGGAATTCTGCTAATGTTTGTCAGACCGGTAAGACTAATGAGCTGAGCAATTATATTGCACTTTTATCTGATGCACCCAGTCCATATGCCCCCCCCCCCTCCCCAATTGTACGGTCTCCGGCTTAGCCAAAATCCTGTAAAATTGGGTGCTGCACGATCGGAGCGAGGGCTTAAGTAAAGCGGATTCAATAACGTAGTACCGTAGCTGTCAATTTCTCTTCCTTTTCGACCGACATACATCTTTGCTGCTTTACCCGTCATGTCGGCACCTTCAACCGCTACGACTACACCGTCATCAGATCTATTTAAATCGACTATTAATGAATACCTTGATAACCTTCCAGAAGCGGTTCATTCACAGCTCTACCACTCACCAGAGACATGCCTTGCGATATTCCGATTATTACCCTCGTTGGCCAAGTTTTACATAATGACACTACTTTTCCAGGAGACTGCTATACCGTATGCTGATCTCAATAGATGGATCAAGCCTCAGAAGACGACGGGGCATCGTCGTAATGCTAACAAGATATATCAGAACGAATCGATCAAGCGACTAAAGGCACTGAACTTGTTGAAGGAGATTAAAAAGAAAGTCAAACATCCGACAACGGGTAAGATGACTACGGTTGTGTTTGTGCAGTTGAACCCGATCTTCAGGCAGAGCTTTAGAGATGCGCTAACAGGGTTTCGAGAGGGTAAGCCACGGGATCAGAATGAGCTGGTTACGGAGACTATAGAAGAGGCCGAGGCAGAGAAATCTGGTGGGACCAGCAGAGAGAGTTCATCAGAGAGTGCTGAAGGTGGTACAGGAAGCAGTCTCAACGAACTCTTTCCCCAGGAGAAGGTGACCATACCGTTCCTGGACAAGTACTGTCTCTCTAAATGGGAGAACATACTTCATTTCATGGTGGGGTCCGAGATAAAGGACTACCCAAGTATTGGAGTTCTTACGTTACTTCGTTATAGCGGATTGATGGAGCTTCCGTCTGACAGGAAGAGTAGAGAAGATATAGATTCCGGTGAAGGTTTCGTTGTCGATGACCATTATATAGATGGAGAGAGAACACCACCGTCAGGAAGGGAATTGAAGTCGTTATTGATTACTAAGAACGGATTTCAGTTTCTCTTGCAGGAGATAAACTCCCAGATATGGACGTTACTACTTCAGTACTTGAAGATGTCTGAGAAGTTGATGATGAATCCCGTTGATGTTCTCAACTTCATCTTTATGCTAGGATCCCTAGAATTGGGTGAAGGATATCCGATAAAGATGTTGAGCGATACTCAGTTGATCATGTTGGAGGATTTGATTGATTATGGACTTATCTACTATCCTGGAAAGGAGAAAAAGATGTTCTATCCTACCAGACTAGCAACATCGTTAACTTCTGAAAGCACCACATTCAAGACGGCATCAGCAGTATTGGATGAGCAGATAGCACAGGTCGGTAAGCAGGATTCCTCCAATCAAGAATGTGTGATCATTGAAACAAACTTCAAGATATATTGCTACACCACGTCTCCCTTACAGATAGCTATCCTAAACCTATTTGTTCATCTGAAGACCAGATTCGCAAATATGGTTACCGGAGTAGTCACGAGGGATTCTGTCAGAAGAGCATTAATTAATGGCATATCTGCTGATCAAATTGTCAGCTATTTGGAGACACATGCTCACCCTGGAATGATTAAGAAAGCAGAGGAGCGGTATGCAAAGAAGCTGGAATTCGAGACATCGATTGGCAATTCGTACGCTGCAGATCAATTAAAATTCGACTTACTTCCGCCTACGGTCGTGGATCAGATAAAGCTATGGCAATTAGAGTTGGACAGAATTCAAGCATTTAAGGGATATTTGTATAAGGACTTTGCTAATGACGTGGAGTTTGAAAAGCTTCTCAACTACGGGGAGGAGATAGGTGTGATAGTTTGGAAGGATGTACTTCATAGGAAGTTCTTCGTTACCACTGAAGGTAATGCACAGTTAATAGATTATGCCAACCGGATCCTCCGAAGAGGTGGTTCAGGTTCACCAAGATCAGGAACACCGATATCGGGGTGAGATGATAAGTAAAGATTCATGAATAAAGATTATATATATATATATAGATACATATACATATGCATCACTTTTTTTCCTCTTCTTCGTCATCTTCTACCTCAGTATCAGTATCGATATCTGTCCAGTCACTTTCGTCACTATCACTTTCATCCTCACTCTCTTCTTCATCAGACGAATAGACAGCCTTCTTAACTTTCTGTCCCCTTAGCTGTGCCATTGCTCCAGCTAGGCTATCCTCCTCTGGTTCCTCAATAGCATAAACATCCTCCGTTTCTTCGGGTGGTTTATTTTCAACCTTCATCACCAGAGGAATCTCTATATCACTTCCAAAGTATACAAGATTCTTGAGAACAAGTCTAAATTGGAAGTCTCCCACCAATGCAGGTGTAGGTGCGGTCAGAGCTAACTTAAACACGGAAACTTTGGCATCAGATGACAGAAATTTCTCCTGTGAAAGTTGTAAATTGGAGACATCGGCTCGGGAAAGAAACACCGGTGATTCACCAAGTCTACCATCCTTCTGCACTAGCACAAATGCCGCCCAACCACAGTGACTCTTAACATAATCATCATCTGGGAAATACACGGGCAAATTGGCCAAGCTGATACTAGGCTGATCTGAAACGACCTTATATGGATCCCTAAGACTGTCCAAAGTCTCTGGCTCTTCCAATTGACTCTTCAACAACTTTTCTGAAGGTTTCGACTTTTGAGATGGAGATTTAACGACGAAATGTAGGTCAATGTGAACGTGTGAATTTGGAAGAATGTGTTCCTCTCCAGGGATTTTGAATTTACAGTCTAAAGGTGCTATCAATGGGATCTGTCTAGCATAATCAAGGACCTTGGCTGTATTGGATCCAGTGCTAAGGAGCTTTTCAGGACTCTCTGTTGGCTTCTTAAGAAGCTTACCAAGCGTATAAGTATGTTGGGTCTTATCAATCTTCGACAATTCAACCGATGGAAGTTGCAAAAGTTCCCTGTAACGATATGCCTGCGGATCATCTTCTATATTAAGTGCCTGGATGATGCATCTATGAGCTTCCACGATCGTGTAACACACGTCAGTATTACGGAAAGCAGCTGCAATTTCAAGGTATGCAAGCAAAAGACGTGGAGTTATAGCAACGACTTGAAGTTTAAGAGCCTCCTCCTTGGCAGAGAGAGTAGTCCTGTTCAAATAGGCCAACAATAACTCGTACACCTTATCTGGTGTGAGATGGCGATCAATATCTTCGTATTCTTTGGCTGCAGAAACATCGTGGAGAACGGTCTTCACCTGAGGAAGCTTTGCCGGATCAAAATTGACCAACTGTCCTAAGAAATGTGAAGCAGTCTCAGAATAGATGCCCTGCTTGGTATGAGATTTCACTCCAGACCACCATTTACCCACACATAAGGGTAAGATCACGGCAATCAAGAGGATGTATATAACAACGAACAAGGGAGAAGTTGGACCATCGATAAGGAACTTTGGTAAAGCAATTCCATGCTTAATCTCACCAGGTCCATCAGGATTACCATATTTCTGGAAGTTCTCCTTAACGGCATCGTCAGTTAATGCCTTATAGGCTTTGTTAATCATCACATAGGCAGAATCAACCGCATCCCGTTCCTTTGGAGACATTTCAGAGGTATCAACCTTATCAGGATGGAACTTAAGAGAAAGCTTTCTGTAAGCGGTTCTAATTTGTCGGTCATTGGCCCTTTCATCAATCCCTAAAATCTTCCAAGGATCGAAATTACCTGCCGAAACAGGAACATCAATGCCTTGTATCTTCAAGACAATAAAGGCAACTAGAATCCATCCGAGTATCACTAGTATGAACTTTATGGAAAATAGACGGCTTCTCCTCTTTCTGGAACGATATTGGCTTAGTTCCTTCGAATTTCCCGGGCTGAACCAATCGACTTCTTCGAACCCTTCTGATTTGGTTTTGGATGATGAGATCTGGTTGGAAATCAACGAGATCGTTGAAGGAATAAGAGGTACAAGGAGGCCAGTGAGAACGAAGTATGGCCAAGTCTCAGAGTTCTCGTCGTAATCATATCGGGAGTCTGACATACCGAGCTGATTGACTGAACAAACTGACTGAGCGCAGCAAGGTTAGCGGGGCGAAGCTGGAGAGACAAGATGAGCTAAAACCACCGATATCCTTCTTGCCCTGCCACTGCCACGCCTTACGTGTCTGATTTTTCAGGCGAGAAAAATTTTAGCGAGGAGAGATCGTGATCTGTGACACGTGATGGGAAACATTAAGAGATGGAGCTCCTAGATGACAATACAACGAAGCATATGGGAGGCAGAGCCAAGTTAGGGTGGTAAAATGCCACTAGATGGTTAAACAATGCCGGTTTAACTTTATGGATTGATCCGTACAATTTCGGTTGCGACCGGCGACCGGACGTCTCAATTAGGAAACTTGATAAGGTTAACTGATAAGCGAGGAAATGGGATACTCCGAGATGTCTTTCTGAAATGTGGAGTACCGAAGGGTCTATTCTCTGTTCTTCTGGGTGCTCGTGTATGTCTGATATCACTATTCTGGTGCCAGGCGGTTGACCAATACTACTTCTTTAACTGCTACTTGTCCCAGTGTTCTTTCCAGACTGCCTGTACACCGACCGCTTCGCTAGTCTTCTGTCTATTTGACGGCCTCTTCAAATCACTAGACGACCTCTTCAAATTGCCAGTCACTTCCATGCCTTCCCTAATGACAGTGCCTACGAATGCATACCCCCAGCCCCTTCATACCATCCGGCAACACTACCCCAACCTTGAAGGCCAGACCTACCTAGATCATGCCGGCACAACCATCTACTCATCTCTCCTTCTCGACAGAATCCACGAGCAGTTGAGATCAACGTTGCTAGCGAACCCGCACTCCCAGTCTCTCCCTTCTAAATCAACCGAGAATATGGTAGATGAGACCAGACTCAAAGTATTGGACCTGTTCAACGCTGATCCCATGTACTATGATGTGGCCTTCACTTTAAACTCTACCCATGCAATCAAGATAGCAGGTTCTTTGATATCCGACAGCTTTGCTCAATTCACCTACTATTACAATATCCATTCTCATACTTCTCTTATCGGACTAAGGGAAGTCGCTTCCGAGTACCACGTATTCGAGGATTTGTCTAACATTCCATCAGCTGACCACAGTGGTGATACCTGTCTTGTTTCTTGGCCAGGCCAATCGAACTTCAACGGTCTAAGGTTACCAATGAGTCAGTGGAACAACTACTTCAAATCACAGTTTCCCGGCAATTGCTACACTCTATTTGACGCTGCTTCTCTTTCAACCTCGTCACCCCCAGATCTTAGTCATGCCGATTCATCACCTGACTTTGTAGTCGTCTCCTTCTATAAGATCTTTGGATTGCCTGATATTGGAGGTCTCATTTTCAAAAAGAATCCTGTAGGGGATCTCGTCCAGAACAGGAAATACTTTGGCGGAGGGACGTTAGATGCTTTAGCCGCTGATTCTTCCTTTAGAAAGAACAGCAGGCAGCTTCACACGTCACTTGAAGATGGAACTATTCCAATTCATTCTATTTTGGAGTTGTCATTGGCCATTGACGTTCAGAAGGAATTATATGGATCCTTTGAGAATATCCGTTCTTATACCCGTAGTCTCAGAGATTACGCAGTGGAGAAACTACAGAATCTAAAGTATAAAGGATCAGATGTGGCTATGGTTGAACTTCATGAAAAGGTGGGACCAAGTTACGGCCCCATCATTGCACTATCTCTTCTAGATAAAGACTCGAAGTACGTCGGATACTATAACTTCGAGAAGCTCTCTTCGTTAAAGGGTATATCTATTCGAACCGGTACATTATGTAATATTGGAGGGATTCAGACGTTCTTACATCGAACAGCCGATGAAATTGAACGTGATTATAAAAGAGGACATAAATGTGGTGATCAAATGGATATACTTGAAGGAAAGCCCACGGGAGCCATAAGGATCTCATTTGGCGCTATGACGCTGAAGAGTGAGATTGATAAATTTATCAGCTACATTCAGGAGTTCATGGAAGAGCCAGAAATGATAACCAATTCACTGAACTCGAATGTCTCCATCGTACAACTAATGATCTATCCTATCAAATCGTGTCCAGGGTATTCGATACCGAAAGATCGAAGATGGAAGGTTAGCAAGGAAGGATTTGAATTCGATAGGGAGTTTATCGTTATGAATTTGCTTGATGAGAAGCCTATGGTGCTTAAGAACTATACCAGAATGAGTTTTGTACGGTGTGACATTGAGCCTGAGGCGAGGATGATGGTGGTAGCTAACAGCTTGACTGGGGAAAGCATTGAAGTTAACATTGATATAGAAAGCTATCATCTAGAGACGGTAGGGGAGTTTGAAGTCATTAAGGAGGAGAGGGTAATCAATTTTCTTAGTGAATTGTTAGGGGTTAGATGTTCATTGGCCAAGTCAAGGACGAGGAAGCAGATGCAGAACAAATCGGCCATTTTGGTGGTGAATTTGAAGAGCTTGGAGGAGATAACCGAGGATAGGTCTTTGATTTCAAGGTTTAGGGCGAATATAGTGGTTGATTCGAAGTATCCGTTTATGGAAGACCATTGGGAAAGGATTATAGATAGGGAACTGGGATTAGAGCTAGATAAAGTGTGTGATTGTGATAGATGTCACATGGTTACCATTACCAGTGAGGGCAATCGTGATCCGAAGTTGTTGTTAGAGTTGGCTAAGAAGAGGAAGAGAAATGGAAAGGTTTATTTCGGGGTGAATATGGAGGTGAGGGTGGGTGGTGAAATAGGGGTTGGAAGCGAGCTGTCAGAGGGGGGTAGCTAAAGCCGTTGCAGCGCCACTGGAGTGCAGTCAGCAACTGGTGTAGTTTATAAATTCGTTAATCACGTTTTATGATACCGTCGGGGCGGGTAGCTCCTCCTTCTGTTCCCCGTAGATCAACGTAAGCCTGACCAGCAAACAGGACTGGCCCATTTTAGGCCTATAAAATATCTCCTTCGCGCTACGCAGGCTCCAACAGGTCCGCTGGGGGAGGAACTCGTCGTGTCTCCGTGTCCAGGTGAAGCGTTTCACTAACGAATTTCGGACTCCTTAACACTCTCAATCGGCAGATCTTCTACTCTTGTTCTCATTGACGGACCTGTGAACTGTTCAACGGCTACTAAACGAACTCAGTATGATCCACTTTGTCTCGCTCATATCGCGAGGGAACCAACCGCTTTACATCCAGCCATTTTCACCGTATGAGAAGGACGGTCAGGATGGTGATGGACCGGCTGTGGAGTCATCCATTCAACCGCTTAATCAGCCCGCAAGTGCTGCTTCTTCATCTCTACCCCCAGACACAGACGCTACTTCCCAACAGCCCGATGGCCCTGTTCCTACACCCACACCTGCGCCCACTCCTACACCTGCGCATACACCTACACCTCCTCATCAGCCCTTAGTCGACAACGAAACAAGGGAAAATGAACTACTCAAGTACAACTTCCTCTCGCATATGGCATTGGACGTGTTTGATTCCCCATTCGCCCCGATGGCAGAGGTTGAACCACCGGCTGGAAGAACCTACCAGCTTCTCTTTGTACAGGACGGAGTGTTTGTGTTTGGACAGGAAACTAATACAGGACTCAAGATAGTTGTTGGATGTTCAAGGAATGAAAATGATGGAAGTAAGGAGAGTATCGGTCTCAACAACGTCTTCAAGCAGATATACAAGGCATATCTTAGATTGATATGTAATCCATTCATAGGCACAGATAAGATAGACCAAGAGATAGACAACAGGCCGTTTGATGAGAGGATCAAAGAGATCGTGAAAGAGTATAAGGCTACGGGTTTGGGTGGTAAGTAGCAGGGGTTTAGTATATAGTAAATAGTTAAGGATAGTGAAAAGGAAGGTGCGACTACGTATACTGCATCACTTCAACACAACATTCGCATTCCTGAGGGCTAAATATTGCTGATCAACTCCCGGAGGCAGCGACTTCACCAAATCATAACACTCCTTATCAAAGAACCGTATCCTCGTATTAGGGCTCTTATAGTTTGTAGGTAGACCAGTAATGTCACAGTACGTCTTGACAGGCTTTAATGAGGGTGGAGCCGTCAGTGACTGGTACGTTATCATATTGGTAAATGGTTTCTCTGATTCATCTCTCTTCTGTTGAACACGCTTGCTTTCATCGTTCATCACCTGCCTCGTAGACTTGTACTTTCTCTTCCCTCTTTTTCTGTCGGGCTTCTTGAATTTCTCTGCTGTTTCAAGCTTGTCCATGACCTTTCCGAGGTCATCATGTTCGAACGGCATTGGAGCGTGGGAAGTGGGCAAGTTAGTGAAGAGGCACGTCGGTAGTAAGTAGTCAAAGGAAGAAGCCAAGTGAGCTGCGAATAACTAGACGCTTCTGGTGCCCGCGCCACTTGCCACCAGCAGGATAATTGGCGCTTAATCTGGTATTTGTGGCGAAGCAAATAAGGACTCCACTCTTAAGTAGTTGAGTCACTGGTAAGTTAATTAGCTTTAAAGTTGTGCCAGAGTTGAGACTCTAAGAGGAATAGGGTCCTGTCTAGGAACAGTAAAATATCACTGCCCGAGCTACGAACATAACTGCAGAAGACCACTACACCGTCAGTGCTTCAACAGTCCCTACGCGCTTAATGTCATTTAAGTTTCGAAGTAGTCGTTAAATAGATAATCTTGGTAAATCATACGATTGAGAGACACACTTCTCCGTCCCTCGTTCATCGGCCCTGAATAGCTTTCATATCCCCAATTACTGGCCGACTTCACTGACAGACTGTGGCTTACCAGCATGCATATCCACCATCGGCAATAATGTTAGCACCGGTAGTGTAAGAAGAAGCTGCGTTGGAGAGCAAATACAAGATAGTTCCAGTGAACTCCTTTGGTTCGGACATTCTATGCATTGGAACCATAGACATCCATCTATCGTACATCTTAGGATCAGCCTCAATAACCTTGGCTGTCAATGGACCAGAAATGTAACCTGGAGACAAAGTGTTGACTCTGATCTTATATTTGGCCCATTCTGAAGCCAAAGTCTTGACCATGTGAATGACACCAGCCTTAGACATGTTGTAGCAGATCTGAGGTTGTGGATCGTTGACGATATTACCGGACATAGATCCAATCATCACAGCAGATGCTCCTTCGATCTTGTGCTCGATCAAAGGTCTTGCCCAGGACTGAGCAACGTATAGAGAACCTAAAAGATTGACACCGATCAATTCGGCGGCATTCTTTGCCGGGTATTTTTCAGCAGGATAGTTTTCACAGTATCCAGCAGTGTTAACCAAATGAAGTGGGTATTTGCCGAAATCCTTGTGGACCTTCTGGAATGCTTCTTCAACCTTGGCGGCATCGGAAACATTGCAGATGTAACCCTTCAAAGTTGGAACCTTCTTAAGCTTCAAAGTCTGGGTTGCGTACTTCTCGAACTGTGCAATAGACTTGTCAAGCTGAGCTTGATTGAGGTCAAATAATGCAATGTCAGAACCGTAGGCCAATAATCCTTGAATAAGAGCCTCTGCAAGTCCACCACAAGCACCGGTAACAACGGTCACCTCGCCGTCAAATCGGAAATCTGGAACATCAGTCATTATAGAGTAGGAAGAACTTGGTTTATAAAGTTATCGTAGTGAAAGAAACAACCTCAAACCTTCGCAGGTCGACCGTTCAGAGGGGATAATGCCTTCTTTATATACTCGACCTAGCTGGGACGAACAACAGCCCCAAAAATAATCCCCGTAACCAAACGATGTACGCGGCGGCTATTTTTACAGAGCATTTTTCACTGCATTTTTAACACCTTAGAAAGGTCTTAGAATGTCACTCAAGCTATCACCACAGAATCTAACCGTCTCGAGGATCATCCGTTGCCTGTAAACCGGGAAATCACCTACTTTGCACGTCAAACCGCTCGAAAATCCACCCCATTTACCCTCTGCTCTGGAGTTCCGTTCCTCATCGTTCTCTCGTCGGAGTTTATTTTTCAGATACCTCGGTTCAAGGCGGTGCCATACCGGTCTCGGACAGGAATAGTGTGGGGTATGGGGAAGCTGGAAGGGAACAGCTCACGGTTACGGACGGTTGGATCAAGTACTGGTGATTATAGACAGACAGCTAATACGGATCCATCAGTCCCGGTATGGTTAGTTAAGGATGACAATCTTATGATGGTACTACAAGGGCCTTTTGAGGCAGGCTATAATTAGCCTACGTAGCCGTGTTATATGGTGAGTTTATGTTGGGTGGTGAGAATGCAGGAGATTGGTGGGGGGTGTCACTGTTATGGGAAGGACCGGCATGTTGGCAGAGTCTAACTGGGATTCACCGCTAATGGACAGTCGACGGGTCGATCGACGCAAGGTACCGACATCCCTAAACCACCAATTTTCTCTCTCACTGATACATTACAGAAGATCGAGGCCACTGTTACTAAGCAGTACAGCTACTGAATGGCCATGCATCCCAGAGCATCACTTGTGAATCCCTAATCACTCAGTAAACCGATCTCCCTCGCTAGCCAATCTCCCTCGCTAGCCGATCTCCTCCGCCAGTCAATTTCATCTGCTAGCCAATCTCCCCGTCAGGGTCTGATCTGCTATTCCCTTTAGTCCTCGCATTTGACAGCCAGTTTAGGCCAGTTTCGGCCTCTTGGGGACCCTTTTCCCTTAACCTACCAACCATTGCAGATCACAGTAAATATATATGCAGATAATGAGACCCAGTTACTGCGTCTCCTGCAGAGCCCTGCGTAAAATTACCGCTTTGGGACGCTATTTGGCTGCCCTTATCTTGGGACATGGAGAACGAGGAAAAAATTTCCCTATAACGACACCTTCTTATCTTTGACATGTATTTGTACTCCTATCATCTACTCTCATCCCTAAGATGCAAGGGAGCACGGGGCTGAGTATCTCTTAGATCAGATTAGCTTCGGGGAAGATACTTTCAGGTTACTTATCGGGCTAAGGATCGGTCGGTTACTTCAACTCGTGGAGTCTCCGCCGAATTTCATTGGCTATTGCATTGTCAAATTAGCTTCGAATAGCTTGCCTTTCTTTTGCCGATAATTAAGATATAAATGTCAGCATGGTAGCAGTAAAAGAAGGGTCCTGTAGAACTTTCGGATGCCCTGACCAACTCCTAACAACCAGGTAGACTTCACTAGTAGGAAGACATCATGGGAGGTTACGCAAATTCAGGATTAGGTTCCGCTGACCTTATTATGAAGGCCAAGCGGAACATCGATTTGGATACACTATCAGAGGTAACTGCCGGATATTCAGCGGCTGATATGGGATACGTTATGTTCTGTACCGTCGGTGTCATGATCTTGACACCCGGCATTGGTATGTTCTATGGAGGTACATTAAAGAGAAAGAGTCTGATTCAAATGTTAATGCAGTCCTTTATGGTTACTGCCACCATTACTCTTCAATGGTTTTTATTTGGTTATACATTGGCTGTTTCTCCCTCCAGTTCGGCAGTTCTGGGTAACTTCAGATTGGGTGCTCTACAAAATCTTGATGCTGGCCCATTCGTTGAAGGTGGTTCAATTCCGGCCATCATCTACTTCACCTTTTCTGTCTTCTTTCCGGTTGCAACTGTGCAAATTTTTGTCGGTTCTATTAGTGAACGTTCTCCCTTGCTACCCAGCTTAATCGTTGGATTTATCTGGTGTACCGTTTGCTACTGTCCATTCGCATATGCCACCTGGTGTGGAAATGGCTGGCTCTATAAACTTGGTGCATTGGATTTCGCTGGTGGTGGACCCGTTCATATCGCTTCCGGTGTTGCTTCGCTTGCCTATTCCATGTTTATCGGTCCCCGTAAGTACTGGAAAGACCCAAAGACTGGAAAGGATTACAAGCCAGAGAATCCTGCCATTACATTCGCCGGTGTGTCTATTATCTGGTGTACTTGGTTGTGTTTCAATTCAGGTACTTTGCTTTCTGTCAATGTCAGAACAGGTTACATTATGGCTAATACTCAGATTGCTGCTTCCAGTGCTCTTTTCGCATTCACCGTCACTGATTATCTCATTACTAAGAAGTGGTCCCTTATCGCTGCCTGCGAGGGTGCCGTTGCAGGATTGGTGAATATTACTCCAAGCTGTGGCTTCTACACACCTTACTGGGCCTGTATCACTTCTATGTTTGTGGCAACCTGTTGTAGGCTTCTTTATAACGTCAACGACTGGGTCCATATCGACGATACGACTAGATCTTTCGTTATCCATGGAGTTGGCGGTATCCTAGGATCGCTTTGCCTAGGTGTCTTCGCTTCTCCTACAATAGCTGGTCTTGATGGAGTTACGGAGATTGATGGTGGCTGGATATACCACAATTGGGTCCAGATGGGTTACCAGATTGCTGCATGGTCCAGCATATCTGTTTGGTCATTCGTGGCTACATATGCAATCTGCTACATCGTCGATAAGATTCCAGGATTGAAAATTAGAGCTAACGAGGAAGCAGAAGAAATGGGTATTGATAACTATGAGATGGAAGAACAGGATGGTATTGTCAACAGTATAGAAACTTCCACCATTACTTACCACGAATCTCAGACTGATGAGTTTACAGGAAGTAGTCAGTTCCATGAGTCTAAGACTAACCAGAGAGTGAAGACTGAGGAACTCGTCTGATGTGTCGTGAGAATAGAAAGCACTGGAGATGTGCAGATATATCTATATATATCTATATTATTCCGTAACCAAATGGTATTTGAATTTGCGCTTAGCTGGAGCAAATGAGAGAATCTGCTGCCCATTACCAGCAATCCTCCTGGGATAACCTAATTAGGCTACCCCCCCTCTCTCTCTCCCTCCCCCCGCGGCCTCTCGTCGGCTCCCACCTGGCGGGCTGACCTCACCGCCCGCGCGCGGCCTTACTGTTACTAAGGACCCTCGATAAATAGGATATTTTTCCTCCCGTGCAGAGAGCAGCCTTGCTTATCTTCTTCTCCTTCTTGCTCTTCTTGCTTCCCCTGTTCCACATCCATTCTTCAGCCATTTACAGGCTTATTATGCTACATCGCTAGTAACAACAGTCAGGAGTTGGTGATAAAATGAAATATCTTTCCGTCCTTTCATTGGCCAGTGTGTCATTAGCCTTTGACTTGGGGGCATACTTACATCCACAACAAAATGTATTGTCTGATGATACTTTCCTTCTCTCCTCACAGTTCGATCAGTTAACCAGACAAGCAAGTGAGGGTTACAGATATTATACAGAATTAACACAGCAAGAAATCGAGCAGTCTGATAGTAAAGAACTTCTTCAGAATCTTGACAGTTTGAAGGATCAATTTGTAATTAGATTCTCCAACTGGAACGGTCTAGACCCACGAAACAGTATACTTAAGAATGCAAAGAACTTGGGCCTTGACATTTGGGAGGTTTCCAACGCACACAAATTCATCGACGTCAAGTGCACAAAGGAAGAAGCTCTAGAGCTCGTACAGACAGTTCAGCAATCATGTTCGAATGATGATAGGTACGAGGTTAATCTCATGATTGAGGATCTTCCTCAGGCCATTTTTGAGACGCTAGACGTTGCAGAGACAGAGGAACTTGCTGAAGATGACGGTGAAGTTGAAATGACCGGTGGAATCTTCTTTAAGAGATACAGAAGACTTGACTCAATCTATAAATGGTTTGATATCTTGGTGGAAACATACCCTGATGTTCTTTCCGTTGAATGGATTGGACAGACTTTTGAAGGAAGAGATATTAAAGCTCTAAGGATTAGTGGTCACAAGTCTAATGATGAGGCAATTAAAACGGTGGTGATAACTGGCGGTATTCATGCAAGAGAATGGATTAGTATTTCGACGGTATGCTACATTATCTCGAATCTTCTCTCTGATTATGAGAAAGGTAAGAAAAAGGTTACAATGTACTTGGATAATTTGGATTTCCTATTCCTTCCTGTGATGAATCCCGATGGTTATGATTACTCGTGGAAGACCGAACGTCTTTGGAGAAAAAATCGCCAAGAAACTTACCATCCAAGATGCTTTGGTCTTGACATTGATCATTCCTTCAATTTCCACTTCACGAAGGGCGATGATTCTCCATGCAGCGAAGAGTACTCTGGCGAAGGTGCCTTCGAAAGTTTGGAGAGCTATGCATGGGATAACTATTTAAACCAGACACGGCATAGACATCCTATATATGCATACATTGATCTTCATTCCTATGCAGAGGAGGTGTTATATCCGTATGCCTATTCATGTACGGAAATGCCTAGAGATGAGGAGAACTTGTTGGAGTTGGCATATGGTTTATCTCAGGCTGTCAGGCTGCGGTCCGGCAAAGTTTACAGCGTTCTTTCTGCATGTGAGGACAGAGGTGCCGATTTGCTTCCGAGTATGGGAGCAGGATCTGCACTAGACTACATGTATCATAACAAAGCATATTGGGCGTTTGTGTTGAAGTTGAGAGATAGTGGAAGCAGGGGATTTTTGTTACCGTCCAAGTATATTGTGCCGGTTGGGGACGAGATATATGCGTCGGTCAAGTATTTTGCTGACTTTCTTTTGAATCCGGATAACTAAGAGGTCGGTCGAGAAGCGAGCCTGGTAGACTACTTGCAAGCGCATTGTTTGTGAGCAATCAAGGCAAACTGCATGCTCGCTCCACTACTTTCCGCTGGGTACATTCACCGGGTTAGTTGTATTTATGATAATAGGTAAGGTCTAAATGTCTTTCTTTTTTATTGGCAATGGTTTTCCCTTTTGAACCATCGTAGTAACAAGTTCGAACACCACCTGCGCAGCATTGGTGCTTGTAACTTCGGCCGTATCGTATTCTGGAGACACTTCGACAACGTCTGCTCCAACCAAGCTAAAGTTCAAGCGGCGTAAGAGATAGATAACTTCACGAGGCATCATTCCACCAGGTTCGATAGTACCAGTTCCAGGGGTAAATCCAGGGTCCATGCAATCGACATCGACAGAAATATAAACAGGGTAATCGTCGGGGATCCGCTTCTTAACTGCGCTAATGATTGAATCCAAGCCGGAGCTACCTGAAGTCCACACATCATCTGCCGAGAACCTTAACCATCCTTGGTCATCGTCGTCATCATAGTCACCCCAATCAGCACCCGAAATCCTAGTCCTAATTCCAACATGAACATTGTAATCATCACTTAACAATCCCTCCTCTTTAGCCATCCATAGCATCGATCCATGAGTAAACTTCGACTGATCACTTGACCAGAAAGAAGGGTATTTGCTAGGTAGCCAAGTATCCAAATGGGCATCAAAATGAATCACTGCCAACTTACCGTAGACCTTATGTAGTGCTCTTAGATGCGGTAGGATAATAGAATGGTCACCACCTAGCGCAACATATCTAGGAGGATGTAATGAGTCAGCAGAAGAACCTCTTCTTAGTAGAAGTTCCTCAAAGGCCTTGGTCATCTGTTCTAGACCCAACTTGTTATCCATCGGAGTCACTGGAATATCACCGCAGTCCATAAAAGTAGCCCAGTCTTGATACGGATTGATTCCGGCTCTCGTATTGAATCCCCTCAGAGAATTCTGTCTCTGTGAAGCCAAACGAATAGCCCTAGGACCGAATCTAGCACCTGCCCTGTAGGTGGTAGCGGTATCAAATGGAACCCCAATGATTCCAATGTCATAATTAAGACTAGGGTCTAGCAAACATTTGGAAGAATTTAAATGGGCAAATGTAGGGATTCCCGTGAATGGCCACTCCTGGCCCCATAAATCCTCCAATGAAGGTTTCTTTTTGCTGTCAAGAGTCAATTGAGATCCCATGCCTTCAAATTGGAAGGGTTGAGCTTGAGCGCAGCTTACAATGGCTGCTATTAGCCATACCGATAGGGAGACCATGATTGATTAGGATAGATAGCAAGAGCTGAAGAACACATCGTAGACCTTTAGCCGGTCCATTTATACGAACTTTTGTACCATCGCAACTTTCCGAGGAAATTGTGAATGAGTGTCCCCGAAAGGGAATAATAGACTGATAAGATAACGAGGGAGGGGGGAGGGGGGAGACGGAGTGCACGTTATCCGCTAAGGTGAGGACAGATTACTTCCCCTAAATGGAATCTGGCAGCGAGAAAAGTCGATCGGCGCGTCGAGACCAGGGTTTTCTACCCTTTTCTTTATCACGTGAATCGAGATTGCAAGGAAAATTTTTCAAGTACCCGCAATGGGGGGGGGGGGGGACAGACTCAAGGTTGAACTTTTCACCTTAGAAGTTCACAACAGCTTTGCAATACTCTGACAGGATAAACCATCTCTAACATTAGCTAACAATGGGTAGAGTTATTAGAAACCAGAGAAAGGGTGCTGGCTCCATCTTCACCTCTCATACCAGATTGAGAAAGGGTGCTGCCAAGTTGAGAACGCTTGACTTTGCCGAGAGACACGGTTACATCAGAGGTGTCGTTAAGCAGATCATTCATGACCCTGGTAGAGGTGCACCATTGGCCAAGGTTGTTTTCAGAGACCCATACAAGTACAAGTTAAGAGAGGAGACTTTCATTGCCAACGAAGGTGTCTACACCGGTCAATTTGTCTACTGTGGTAAGAAGGCTTCTTTGAACGTCGGTAATGTTCTACCTTTGGGTGCTATGCCTGAAGGTACCATCGCCTCTAACGTTGAAGAGAAGATTGGTGACAGAGGTGCCTTGGGAAGAACTTCCGGTAACTACGTTATTGTGATTGGACACAACCCAGATGAGAACAAGACCAGAGTTAAGTTACCTTCTGGTGCCAAGAAGGTGATCTCTTCTGATGCCAGAGGTGTTATTGGTATCGTTGCCGGTGGTGGTAGAATTGATAAGCCAATGTTGAAGGCTGGTAGAGCTTTCTTCAAGTACAGAGTTAAGAGAAACTCATGGCCTAAGACTAGAGGTGTTGCTATGAACCCTGTTGATCATCCTCACGGTGGTGGTAACCATCAGCATATTGGTGCTCCATCTACTATTAGTAGAGGTGCTGTTCCAGGTCAGAAAGTTGGTTTGGTTGCTGCTAGAAGAACCGGTTTGCTTAGAGGTTCTAAGGATAAGGTTGAAGATTAAGCGCGTAGGTAGCATCTTTCATATAGAAGATATGTAAATGATACATTAATAGTCGATGAACGGAGTGGGAGGAAGTAGTACGAATATAGCTAGGCGTGTATTTGGGATATTACATAGGGACTGGAAGAATGAGATTCTTCGTTCTGCTGCTCCACTCAGTACCGGTTGTTCTCCTTATTCCCATCATCGATCCTCTCGGTGACCTTTTCCCTGATCTCCAAGGAGTCCTCTTTTCTCTTGCTTGCGTGTCTCTTACGACCCGACTTTTTAGGCCTCTCGTCTGAAAATGGATTCGGACCATAATAATCCCTTTCATATGAATAATATCCCGGATACTCATAATAGTAATCTTCGGGATTCTCCTGATGCTCCTTTCCATGGGCATAGTTCCTATGCGGCAATGGTGGTGGATAGTATCCCCAGTATCTAGCTTCAGGAATAGGTCCTTGATCAGCTCCTCCTCTTCTATAGAATTCTTCTCTAGGAGATTGATATCTGCCTCCTCTAACTGCCCTTCCTCCTCTTTGGCCATAGTAACTTGATTCCCCTAATGGTCTTCTGTTGTCGTATCCTCTCACAAAGTTCTCATTCTCAGTATTTGCACTATCCCTGTTTTGCCTGCTCTTCTTCGGGTAATATCTCTTCTTAAACTTCTTCTTACCGTTCTTCTTTTCACCTGTATTCTCCTTACCTTCCTCAGGCTTATCAATTTCCTCACCTTCTCTGTCTGTTGGGTCACCTGCTTCCTTTACTTGTTAGTAAGTCTACTTTCCCTTTAACACCCACTTCCATACTTACAAATTTCTTAAACGATTCAGTCACTTTAGAAACTCCTTCCTCTTTATTAAGTGCTTCCGGGATTTCATGCCATGGGATCTCTCCCTCTTCGATTTCTGGTGCGGCCATTGAATATCTTAGAAATTAAGGACACTGTCAATACAAATTAAGTTATAAACGAAAGAAGATAAGATAGACAAGTCGTTTAGGAATATTTGGGATTACCCATCCTTTTTATTTATCGTACTTTCCTCTTTTGTATAGCGCTTTTGTCCCGTAAAATCCTTTTTGCCGCAACCAAAATTCTGTCGCTAAATGGGGAACACGTGAGCACACCTAAACCACTTACCTACCGACCTACTTACTAATTACCTACTCAACATCTTGGGGAAGTTTCTATATTATAGATTGATTATACGATAGACACCCATCGATTGTTCCATTGCATACAATGAAACAAAACAAAAAGTCCAAAGATGAGAAAGATACAGTCACAGAATCAGTCTTGTTTAAGCCTGAGTAGCAGCAGCGGCTCTCTTGGCAGCCAAAGCCTTGGCAGTACCATGCAAAGCGTATCTGTGGTTTCTTCTGAACTTGGCATCAACACCCTTCGAAGATGGGTACTTGTAAGATTGAGGCTTCTTGATACCGTTTCTGTGAGCCTTCTTGATCTGGTTATGGTTGGTATGGTTCTTACTCTTCGACATTTCTAGGGAGGGGTTTGTTAGTATTAGAGAGAAGGGCAGGCTGAGGCGATGAATATCAGGTGGGTAACTTAGTAACGCTAAGGTCATAGGGAAAGGACACAAATGCACGCTAGACAAGTGCCGAGAACACTAGAGAGGTGCAATGAACACGATGCAAACGTGATGGACACGAGTCAAACGCACAAACTGATTGCTTGAACTGTACAGTGCAGTAGAGACAGTTCATGCCCCTTAACCTCTATCCTTTGTCCGCTGATGACGGGGTTCGGTTGTTGCTCCCCTCACATTGCCTTACTAGTTAACCTGTTGAATACCTCACACTCTTTCTTGATAGACACATACTTGTATACTGACAGCAATAACTCTGCGATGGTTTTCTGGAAGCGTTGAAGAGCTTTAGTTATTAAACTATGAAAGAAATTTCACCAATGGGCCGGTGTCTGAGCAGCGACAGGAAAAATTTGAAGAAGCGTGCGAATTCCTAAAAAAAGGGGAGAGGTTCGGGGTGTGAAAAATACAGTCACATAGGGGGATTACACTATTTCTTGATAGACGTAGATTATTGATATTATAGAAGATATGTAAGGCTAGACATCGACAAGGCGACTGCAAGCTTATTGGTTACCCCTTTCAGCCTCTCTGGCAGCTTGCTTCTCGATCTTAGCTTGCTGTAGTAGATGCTTTTGGCCCAGAACACCACCACCCCAGTGTCTTCTGTCATGGTCAAAGGCATCGATGAAGTTAACATTGATGGAAGAGATCAACTTAGCCAATTCCGGCTCATCCTCTGGCTTGACGTCAACCAAGGCGGCAACAGTAGAGGTCTTTTGGTGAACCAAAGTTCCCAATCTGGCCTTACCCTTGACGATAGCGTATGGAACACCCATCTTTCTACATAGGGCAGGTAAGAAGACTACTAATTCGATAGGCTCAACGTCGTTAGCGATAAGAACCAATTTAGCCTTCTTGTTTTCGACAAGGGCAACAACATGGTTCAAACCGTACTTAACAACGTAAGGCTTCTCGGAAACGTCCTCTCTCTTCTTACCTTCGGCAATGGCAGCAGCCTCCTTGGTTAATCTCTCCTTCTTCTCAGAGCCGGTCTCTGGTCTGTACTTATTAAGTAATTTAAAAGTCTCTGTGGCAGTGTTTCTGTCTAAAGTATGAGAAAACTGGGCAATGGCAGGAGGGACCTTCAATCTTAACGATAAGATCTTCTTCTGTCTTTGAAGTCTAATATACTCAGGCCATTTAACAAACCGAGACAAGTTTCTCCTAGGTTGAATGGACTGGCCAATACCAAAGCTCTTAGGTGTGGCCTCGATCAATGGATTGGATTGTCCAACCTTCTTAGGGTTTCTTTTGGCAAAAGGATTTGGTGCGACTTTCTTTGCTGGCTGTGTCATTGAGGAGAAGAAGTTAGTAGCTAAACTCTAAGAATCGATCGTTATCGAATCCTAATGGTCCCTAATAAGGGAACGCGAGGTCATTGAGTAAAGTTACCTAAACAAATCTTCCACAAACTTAATCCTCTACAGCTCTAAATGCCCATTTGCGATTTAGAGCTCAGCCTGAATCAAAAGATACAAAGAGAGAAGATCAAAAAGAATAGACATTGCATATACATCATCCAAGGTTGTCTTCAATAAGTGAACAAGCTGTGAATGAGTATATACAATGCCTTATCCTTTCTTTTCTTCTCTGTATCTTTTCTGTCAGGGTGATAATCCGAAACGGATTAGATCACGAAGAGAATACGGAGAGGGCGGAGGTGTGGGGCAACGTAATACTCATTGACGTCATATTGTTCCTTTGCCATAAGAAGTGATGATACTTACCATTTTGTGATGTGGTGCTGCTGTTGAGACGAGGAAGAAGAAGAGGAAGAAGCTGCTGACCTGAAGGGAGTGAAAATTTTTCAGCTTCAACCCTACCGAGTCTCCCCTTGTTCTCCTAAACGGGCAATTGGTGTACGGATGGTACCGCGCTTAGATATTCCCAATTGCTGCATGGAAGAAATTTCGATGACAGGGGAAGAACGAGGTTATCATCGTCCTCCTTGTATAATCTTACCCTACTCCATCACTGACAAGCCAAGATAGCTACTCAGTTGCTTGTTTTACCTTAAGAATATGCATTACTCTTCGCTTGTGTCACAGCTTGAAGTCGATGAGTACATTCCATCGCCTTTAAGATTACGTCTCTCCAGCTTATCAGGGTCCATTGCACTTGCATGTTGGTTGGTGTTGATCATACCTCAACTGGTTGAGATGTGGCGTGTTAGGAACGTTGATGGAATATCGCCCTTATTTCTTCTTTCGTGGACTATTGGAGATGTGGCGAATGTCATTGGTGCAATATGGGGAGGTCTATTACCAGAAGTGATCCTTACAGGACTCTGGTTCTTGTTTGCTGACATCAGCACTTTATCATGCTTCTACTATTTGAAGTATCTGTCTCCTTGGAAAATAGAGGTGGTCGCAAGTATAGACGAGGAGAGCCCACTACTACAGGATTCCTTAACACCCGTGCATTCCGAGGGTGCGATTGACTCGAACAGAAGAAAGAGTCATCTTAGCCATCACAGCAGAACATCGGTTAGAAGAAGGAGACACTCATCAACGGTTGAGGACGTTCTCTTTGAACCGAAACAACATTCGTTGTTTGTCCGCTATGGACTACCGATAATATTTGTCGTCAGCGCCGGTATCGTTGGATCGTTCTGCTCTCCTAATGGAGGCAGTCATAAGGCACCGGAATCCAGTCAAAAGACGGGTCCTCAAATCTGTGGTTACATATCAGCTTTCCTATATCTAACGGCTAGACTACCACAGATCGCCAAAAATTACGAGAATAAGTCTTGCAAAGGATTAAGTTTATTATTCTTCCTGCTATCTACATTGGCCAACTTGAATTATGGCCTCCAGATTCTTTTCTATCGAAGCGACTGGGAATACATCAAGCTCAATTCGAGTTGGATCCTTGGATCCATGGGTACTATTTTAGAGGATGGTATAATATTCGTCCAATTCTATCTTTATGGTGATGAAAATACCAAGGAGTATTCAAGAGAGGTGGTTGTTGATGAGAGGGCAAGTGTATAGGATATAGGTACTGCATTTAATGGTTATTACATTCCAAGATCTGTCGAGGGGAGGTGGTGGGGTTACTGCCCCGTCCCACTGAAACTTCCAACGTAAGTCCAACCTCCAAACTGCTTCTGCACCGACTCGCTCAAATAATCATCCACCACAGAATCCATCGGCTTCTCACTGGTGAACTCCGACGAGATATTAGATATATCAGTCGAATCTCTCACCTGTGGCTTATAAGGTGGGA
Source organism: Brettanomyces naardenensis (assembly GCA_012295355.1). Classification (NCBI taxonomy): domain Eukaryota; kingdom Fungi; phylum Ascomycota; class Pichiomycetes; order Pichiales; family Pichiaceae; genus Brettanomyces; species Brettanomyces naardenensis. Next base: position 886,861 of record WOTY01000007.1, read on the forward strand.
TATATCCCTTATTATTCAACTTATTCCAATCAATATCCTTGAAGAATGGATGTGCTTTAATCTCGGCAACACCTTCAAATCCTAACCTCTTCTTTGGGTCCCTCACTAGCAGTTTCCCAATAAGATCCTTGGTAGTTGAATCCATATCCGGTGGGAACACCAATGGATCATTGAGGATCTTTCTGTACATTAAATTAACATCCTCGTCATAGAATGGCGGTAGAGATGTAAACATTTCATATAATAGGATACCCAAGGTCCAAAAGTCAACGACACGAGTGTAACCTTTACCCAGTAGCAACTCAGGAGCCAAATATTCCGGCGTACCACAGAACGTATTGGTCTTCTGTTCTAACTTCATGTTGATCTTGCATAAACCAAAGTCACAAAGTGCTATATGACCCTGATAATCGAGTAAGATATTCTCTGGCTTCAAGTCTCTGTAGACAATATTCATACTATGCAACGTTTCAATGGCAGATAGTAACTCACATATGTAAAACTTGGCTCTGATAAGCGGGAATCTACGAGCCTTCTGTAGATGATAGAAGAGTTCTCCACCATTGATGAACGATAGAACGAGATATAACTTCTCATTCGACTGGAATGCAAACTTCAAAGGAACGATAAATGGAGAATTGACCCTACTAAGCACAAACTTCTCAGCTAATGTATGAGTGACCTCCATCTTATTGACAATGTGAGCTTTACGAATTGACTTCAAGGCATAAACCTTTCCTGTATCTTTCTTACGAACTTGCATAACCTTACCGAAGGATCCCTTACCAATGACCTTAAGAAGGTCGAAATCTTCGATGCTCATGCCCTTCTTTGCCGAACTTGACAACGGCTTGAAATCTAGCGTAATACTCAGAGTACCTGCGAGCTCCTTATCAGTGTAAGGATTCACTAAATGACGCCATGAATGATTCAGAATTCGAACCGGCTGATTGTTGTCCTGTATCGTGGCAGACGATAGCTTGTAGTTCAAAGTGCCGATTAGATAATCTTCCTGCTTGTTCGATTCTAGCAAAGATCCTGGTATCCGGACATAGATATGAACGGACAGTAGAGCAGTATTGGGCGAGGTGATATCGAACGTCGTCACACTATTGAATTTCGTACTGGCAATAGTGTTTCCGATCGAGCTGATCTTCTCACTACTGTTCTCCACCTCGACGACTGCATACACAAGATTGTAAGTGGTTATCACGTTCTTATTAACTTCACTCGTATTGTTGATGCGCAAGGTCGAGGGAAGATAATAAGACAAGTTGGTACTAGCTGCCTCATCAAGATTTTCACTCAGCGAGTCAATCTTGGCCAATAATTCATCCTCATCCACATTGGCTCCTAAATTGGCTAGCTTACGCAAGATCTGCTTGTTGATTCTCATAGGAACGGGGATCTCTAAGTTCTTCGAAGAGTAGATCTTCACCGTCAACAAGCCGGGCTTCATCCTTCTAGTCACTTCCGGCACATCCTTCTCCATCACGGGATCGGTGCTTTCTAGATTTTTGGTAATAACATCGGGCTCAATGTCCTGGGTAGAACCGGAACCAGTAGTAGCAGCCCCACTACCTGTACTATCGTCAATCTCCAGATTACCCATTGACCTGGAAACATCCTTCAAATCGGAATCAACTAATGTCTTCCGCGTATCATAGCTATAGTCGTCAGAATTGGCTTCGGTCCCCGTAGATGCCGAGGGCGCCTTCTTTGAGTCGTTGGTAGTCTGTGGTGTGACACTCGGGGACAATGGAGCAGGATGGCTGCTGGCCTTTCCTTTGAAAAATTTCTTCCACGTTGACATGTTGAAGGGAGAGAAGGAAGGAACGGATAATGAACAATTGGGAAGCAACTAGGCTATGCTTAAGACGACGTTACAATGGCCAGCGGCAGAGAAAAATGAACGCAAGGCTTAAATATGCGTGGGCTGTTCGGCTGGACTGGACTGAAATCGACGCGTCTATCGACTTGAGCCGTTCCTCCTGCTCTGTTCCTCGCCTTTTCCCTTCCTCTAGGCAACACTTAGCAAGGATGGACAAGGGAGTTGACGGAACGCCTTCTCTGAGTGTCCATTCCTTACCTCCACGACCACCATGGCAAAGATACAATTCGAACTACTGCTACGTGTGATCGACCTCAGTAATGTCCCCCTTTTAGACGGTAATCACTGCTATATGGTAGTGACCATTAGTAACCATAAGGGTAAGAACTACAAGAAGTTTCATCGGACGAAAGTTACAACGGAATCTGTGGCTATTTTCGATCATAAGTGTACATTTAAGGGTGAAGGCTACATAAAGCAGTTATTCCGGTTAAATTTGGACCCCAAAAGTGAAGTGCTATCCAACAAATGGCTCTGCGTGTCATTCATCCTTATCGATAAGACAGACAAACACGAGGGTCGACTAGGGACGGTCAACATCAATTTGGCAGAGTATGCCAATGAAACCAAACCAGCCTCAATTAGGTATCTTTTGGACCAATCCAAGACGAACTCTATTGCCAAACTGTCCATTTTTCTACGTCATCTGACAGATGATTCAGGAATCAAGTACAAAGTCCCTGAAAGTTCATCGGGAAACTTTTATCAGGGAATTACGCAAACGTTAGGTGAAGATGTTCGTCGATCTTCTAGTGAATTGAAGCGGAATAAGACTGTTCCATTACCAACCGCTAAGGAAACGGTTAATGATAAGAATGGCAGTAGCACCTGTTTCATAAAGTCAACTGCCGATATGGTGAAGGAATTGAGAAAGCCCTCGGAACTGGCGGATGGACGTTCATCGAAGTTGCCATCTGCCGGGTCTGTGGCAAGTCCATTGGATGAGAATGCGGATTCTCTTGGACTAGATCCTAGAGTTGTTAAGGAGGTCTGTGATTCTATCTTTACTGAGAATAATGTTCTTAATGGACTTATTAATAGGACCTACAGATTCACCTGGCAAACCAAAGACAAAACATATGAAGAGTTTACGCCAATGGAGTGCGTTCAAGACATTGTTGAATACAACGGTAATGGATGGAAGAAGAACGATGAGGGACTGAATATGATTGACGTGGTTAAGAATGAGATCAAGGAGAACTGGAGACGAAAGAAGAAGCGTACGGATAGAATCAGTTATGAGTATAATGGCAATAGATCCGAGGAATCTAGTAGTGATTCGGAGAATAGTGAGAGATATGGGTCGGAGAGTGAATCAGAAGATGATTCAAGGAAGAGAAATAAGGCTAAAAGGTATGTTCCACCTACCGAGATTCAAATGAGAGAGGATTTAAAGAGTTGGCATGTGGGTGAGGCAGATGGAGCGAACTGAAGCGAGGTGGAGAATGACGGGTTAAGATGTGGGGGGCGTCAAGCTGGAGTACTCTTCACACACTACCCTCGTTTTGCTCTGGCAATGGCTCATCATCAATCTCAAACTGGTCATTAAAAGTACCCTCACCGCTCTCCGTCGTCAAAACATCATCTGTATACTTCGAAGTGCTTCCAGCCTCCGAGACTATATCCTCCAAAGGATACCCTGCATCATTCTCAATATCACCGGACAATCTTAGATCCCTGTATTTGTTACCAGCCGTTGACACGACCCGTGCTAGTAAGGCTTTGCAGTACCTGACTACAATGGCCCGTTTCCAGAAGGCCACAGCCAAAATCGAGAGGAGTAGAAGGATGCTGAAAAGGGAGGAGCCCGAGTGATCGCGATCTGCGTTCTTCGAACCAGAACCATTCTTCGAAGACCCTTTCACGTCCCACGCAGGCCTTGACGAAAACCCTGGTTGCTCTGATCCTCTTATGAATAATGAAGGATCAGTGTTCCTATAATATCCCACGCTGTCCATTCCACGATCTCCAACTTCAGTCAATCCCTCGTCACTGGCATATAAGATAGCCCTTCCAAGAGTCCATGTAAAGTCTGAGCCATTTATTTGATCATTGACTTGGAATTCAGCAGTTCCATTCTTGGTTAGCCCCAAACCGTTATGCAATAGACTGATCATGTAAGTTGACTTGAAACATAAGATCGAGAGCTCATCTTTATCAATTGTCCTATATTCTTGTAACTGCTTCCAATTTAATGAACATACTTTAGACGTTTCCTTCTCAATCTCTGAGTACGAGTACATCTTTCCGAACCGCTCATAATTTTCGGCAAGCGGAGACTTTCCCTCGTTCTCCAAATCTAATAGCTTCGACACGGTATCCCAGTAGCCAGAAACACCGTAGAAGTTCTCGAAATTGAAGTCGAATGCAGGCATCGTGTCATTAAATAGGCACTTGGACACGTTAGGCTGAACGTCAGTGTCACAATTGGATCCGTTATCCTTTGCAACCGTCTTATAAACAAGATCTTGACATTGCTCATAGTTGCTAGAACCAACAAGCTTGTACTTCTTGCCTGAGACTTCAATCTCCTTGAAGAGAGTGTGAGGCATACACGGATCGATCACAACAGGTATCTTATCCTTCCCAATCTTTTCATTTTCTCTCAGCTTAATCAATGACTCGAAGTATCTGTCTTGAATTCGATACATCCCGTAACCTAAAAACGACTTCGAGTATATTTCATAATCCATATCAGGTTCTGTTGATCCAACCGTTGATAACCTCAACGATATCAAATCCTTGTAATGTTCCTGAGTCTCCTTATCGTTTGGCTGGAAAGAGATCTGTGTAGAAGCACCACCTAATTCCAACAATCCATGAGGACTCGTATCTTTCCTTAAAGATCCTGCCAAGTAATTCAATGCTATGAATCCATATAGTCCTTCCTCATCACCTTCTATGACATTGACATGACTGTCGCAGTCCGGAAGATAGAAATTCGTGCTGTCTTGAACGTACCGGCAGGTAGCCTTCAAAATAGACTCACGATCGGCTTCTTCAAGTAGTCTCATTCCAGCGGTGGCATGAATGAAAATAGGAGTCCTCTTCCGCTGCTCCTTAGGAACTATCTTAGAAACTTTCTTCAGCAATTTCGAAAGGTAGCCATCGCCTATAATCTTGGCCAATTGCTTGGTGCTATGTCCCTTCACTTTGGATTGGAAAGACGATAATCCAGGATTGATCTTCTTATTCCAGCTAGACTCTCCGTGAACATATGGTAACTTATTCAACAACCTTACACCAGAGATCTCCTTATCACCAAGCAGCTTCTTCTCTGCCATATAGCCAGTACTCAAGTAGTTATAGACATATGCCCTTGATCCTTTGGATCCGGCATCGATGATAATAATGTAATTGTAAGGAATACCGTCGGAATCTGTTGAAGGTCCTAGTAATTCATGCTTTGAAGGCTTATCATCATCCTTTGAGGGCTTCTGCTTGCTATCATTCTCATCATCGTCGCTCTCATCACCACTACTTTCTTCACCCTTGTCAAAATCGTCCGGAATAGAAGGCACGTTATGAACTCTCTTTCTCTTTTGAACGGTAACGAGCGACATTGTAACGTTGGAAGATAAGAACAATCTGAACGTATCCGAATTAATTTGACCAAAAATGGTTGGTTTTTTCGAGGTTACCCCCGTGCAGCTATGTCATGTGCCGATAAACACATGATTGAACTTTTTCTTAGAAAGTTGTTCCGCATCCCCGTGAATATGCCGGACCCAGTAAGGTGATAGAGGGGGGGGGGGCTAAATCCTAACCGTCAGCCAGAGCTGCTTTAGTCTGAAAGCTGAAGGTAGCCGAGCCGTGTCCTTCCCATTGTCTGGCTGCCTGCCCTTCCAGACACCTTCCGTCCGTCCAACCAGTGGATACCAGAGCTCCACCTCTCGAGATCCATCACCCCTTCCCCCCCCCCCCATCCTCCTCCTCCACGCGGATACCACCCCTTCCTTTCCGTCTCCGTCCTTCTGCGAAGTCGCACCTGCACTTTTTCATCTCGCCAATTCCCTTGCCAATCATATTGCCTCCTTTAGTAAGAGCCGCCCTATTCAGGCGCGCGAGCTCGCGCACCAAGGGGAAAAGGGTAGGCCAGGACCCGATAATGAGGATCCGTGTGGGGGAAAATGAATCACCGGGTCAGCCACAGGACACCGGGGAGACGGTAGCTAGGCTTGCTAGGCATTTGTATTGAAACTTTGAAATGTACCTTTTTTCCTCCCATTTCTTCCCCATTCTCATTTCTTGTTCTTACTGCTCGACCCCTTCAATCCATCGTTAATCCATCCACAATGCTTACAAGATTGGGACTATCGGTGAGACCCGCACTCGCACCCGTCTTAAGATCTACAATTAGACCAACTTCACAGATCGCCTACAGATCGCTCTTTATTAAGACCATCCCACAACCTCCTGGTAATATCATTGGTACTGTTAATGATGCCTATGCCACTCCTCCTCCCAAAGTTTTCGCTGGTTCAAGACATTGGACTTTCGAGAGGCTTGTCACTATAGGATTGACTCCACTTGTTGTTGCTCCTTTCATTACGGGTACTTCATCTGCTCCTATTGATGCAGTCATGAGCTCTCTATTACTCTACCACTGTTTTGCCGGTTTCGAGAATTGTATTGCCGATTATATCCCTGCTAGAGTGTTCGGTATCTGGCATTCTGCTGCTTTGGGATTATTGTTTTTTGGAACTGTCATAGCTGGTTACGGTATCTACGTTCTTGAAACCACTAACAACGAAGGTCTCTTTGGACTCTTCAAGAAGATCTGGACCAAGCAGAAGAACTGAATGGGTGCGCGTCTCTTCTATTATATTCTTCAATTATTAATATAGTAAAGGGCATAGCTTGATGGCTATGTCTGTATTCAGAAGCAAGTAATGTAGAGTAGATGGGATCTGTGGGAGGTGTACAGTCACAGTTGTACAGTTGTCTGTCCTGCTCTAAGGTCACGCTCTCTCAAAAGTTCCTTCCCTACCCCTCCAATGGCCTCTTTACTCCATACCCACTTCCCAAACTCGTCTCTGCCTCCTTTCCCTCAAATGCATTCTGAGTCTTGGCCAACTTCACATCCCTGAAGAACTTCAAATAATTAATCAGCCGAGTCATATCGGATATATTCGTACCGTCCAACATCCTAAGAGGCTTATCTTGACTACACAGCAAATCTCGACTCTGCCGTATATCATCAACCAAAATACATCCTTCTAATTGATCAATTCGGAAGCTGATCACAGAAGATTCACTTAATCGTACAAGGGTCTCAATTACTTCATCTTCTGGAACTCTCAACTCTTTCGAAATGACCCCGAATGTAACCTTATCCTTTCCTTGACAGAGACTAATCAACGTTAGTTGTCTTAGTCTGTTAAGTTGGTCTGCTGAGAGGTCGATAAGGTCGTCTTGGTGGGCTGAGGGTGTTAGTATGGGAAGAAGTGGGGAAGAAATGGGGAAGAAATGGTGGGTTCGGCCTTCACTACGTGACTCCAGCCATCGCAACATGAAGCTCTGCTTGCCCATATTAAAGCTGAACCGTCTCCAATCTGATTGTCCTCTCCACTCAAACTTACCGTAATAATCACCAATATTACCAAAAGCGTACACCTCTAGGATCTTCTCCATCTCCTCATCATTTGTCCGATTTCGTAGAAGATTGTACGACTTGAACGCAGGGTCCCCAAGTGCTCGTATGACTTCATCAGTCCCTGACTTTGGGCAATTACAATCGTCCATATTGATACCCATAGAACATTAGTTAGTTAAACATTACTTGTTACATCGCGAGATCTGCCTGCGCAAATAAGAGAGAAAATTTCATCCGTACACCAGAGCACTAGTCCCTTTTGGCAGCTCATCTTACTCCCCCATTTCTAAACTCTCACCCTGAACTTCTTCCTCTCCCCTATGTGCTCCCAACACATCCTCATCCTCGTCCTCTCCTTCGTCTCCCTCATTATCCTCCTCCTCATTCATATCCTTAAATATCGACTCATCAGCCATCTGGCGCATCTCCTTCTGCGACTTGAATAACGGTCCAATCTTCTCAATCCATTTAGCTCTCTTGGCCAAAAGGCTTTGGAACGATGCGCTCGTTACCAAATGTGTAGAATTTTCTTCCTTCGTAGCCACACCCACACTATTTTCCTTCTCCTTATGATGTGGACCTCTCTTTCTGCTCTTTCTTGGGGTCACGTTCATCCGACGACGATAATGCTGTTCAACCTGCTTATCCAAATCTTCAAGAACTGACAGATATTCTTGCCATGCAATCTGTTCCTCAATTATTGGTAGGAGTACTCTCTTTCTGGTATTGTTTGCCTTCTGGACTCCCTTTAAGTCTTTCTGTAACTTTCTTAGTTCCCGACAGATCTCATCGTCCTCCTTTTTCCTCGACCAATCTTGCTCAAAACCGGGATCATCAAGTGTTTGCTGTACATTCATATAGACACCAATGTATTTCAATTCCCGCTTAAGTCTTTCATCCAACGTTCGATAATCGGTCCTAACGAGAGCAGATTTATATCCCCTTTCTCCCGGTAGTTCAGATGATGATCCTTCAGGTTCCGAATCCGCCAAATCCTCAAAGTTGTTAGCTCCTCCTTCCTCGTCATCCTGCCTTTCTCTCCTGCGAGTCTCAAAGGATTCCTCACCAACCAACGCAGAAAGTAACCTCGACGTTAATGGCCCGCACGAAACTTGCTCTTCGCCTTCCAATGAATTGTTATCAAGTTTATCTGCAGATCCATGTGCTCCAGTGAGTTCTTTCATTCTTGAATCCATTCTTTTCTGTGCGGCCATTCTTATATCATCCATATAATGGCCAGAGAGTTCGCTCTTACCGCTCATATTAGCTCTATCCTCTTCCCTCCAAACATCCGAATAAAGTGGTCCTAACGGTGGTATCTGTAACGTCTCCCTGGCATCGACATAATTTTTAGGAAGATGCCCGCTAATCACATACTTTTGACGTAGAAGATTGACATCCTCCTCAGTAAACTCTCTGAAAAATGGCTCAACATAGTTCTGGAACGAACTGAATGCAACCTGATTAGAAGGCCTATTGACAGAGAGATCCTTAGTGGGTATTTCTCCGGGAAGATAATCCTTCAAGTCTGAATCAGGATAATCACTAACGGCAAGTTTCTTCTTAAGGTACTCTTTTTCATTTTCAGATGTCTCTCTAGCTTTCTGATCATCATATAATCCCAACTGTGTTATCGCAGGTGTCAGTATCTTCTTCACATCAATCTCCTGGTCACGCTTCTTCGCATAGACAGAAGGAAGAAATCGTTTCGAATCCTCTGATACATCAGTCGCAGTGTCCTGCCACGTAGATGCCACAACATCTATCTCTTCATCATCCGATTCGGCAATCGTAGGAGTGATCTCCTTCCGTTGTCCATTTGTCGTCAATATGATACTCCGTCTACGTCTCTTCACAGGAGGTCCTGCCTCATCCTCGTCTCGCTCTCGTTCTAATGACGTTTCCGTCTTTATACGAATCTTATTCTCACCGTCTCCACCACCCGTAATCTTGATTATAGTATGCCTTCTCACAGGAGCTACTTCGAGATCTGTCACTGGCATCTCACCTTCCTGTGCTTCTTTCTCAATCTCCCTCTCCTTCTTCTCTATCAGTCCTTCAAAACCTTCCTGTGAATAGTTCTTCAATATCTCACTGTCCTTAGAAATCCCAGATTTCAAGTCCTCAATTAACTTGTTCAGCAATTGTCCAGCCTTCTCCAACTTATCCTTATCTGGTACCTTATACATGGCATCACCTTGTAAAAGTCCGATGGTCTCGTCATACGAGAGGTCTAACAACTTGAGCACCGAGAGTAGGGTCGCAGATGGAGTAGATGAAGATGCATCCGACCCAGACTCTGTAACCTGCTTTGGTGTCCCCGGCTCTACACTGGCTGAAATCGGCTTCTCCGTTGGGCTCTCGCCTGATGTCTTCTCTGACTGCTCTGGTATTGCCTCCTTCGCGTCTTTCTCCTCTGTCTTTACCACTATATCCCCTTCCTCCTCAACCTCACCTTCATCTCCCCCTTTACTCGATAAACTAAGCTTTATTGATGACGGACCAGTCACTTTCTCTCTGGTCCCTGGTGATTGTGAACCCCCTCGACTTGAACGCGAACCGCGCTTACTGGCTCTTCCTCTTCTGCCTCTACCGTGTCCTCTTGCTGCCATTGTATAATTGATGAAGGAGCTGAGCTGCGAAGGTGACAAAAGAAAGAGTCGATGTTTTCATGTTGCGCAAAATGGTGAAAATTCAGGCGGTGTAGCTGAGCCACAAATGCTCGAGCGAGGCAGGTATAGAGAGGAGGGTATGGCGGTTGAGTAGGTGTAGTGTAGGAGGCAAGATAGGCCGACAGAGTAGACACAGGGGCAACGCAGGACGGTAGGCAGAATGATAGACACTACGACTGAGATTTTGTTGAACTACATCATATTAACTTATATTTACAGGTATAGATGAGTACGTCGGGTAGACATCGTAGCTATGGAAATTGACAATAGGTCGACGGTAAACCATATGAGCTCACCGACGAACGGAGTGAGTCGGTTTGTTGTTCTTCGGCTAGTTCGTCAACTCAACCACCTCCTGAAGATTCATCTTCCTATCCCCCTTCTCAATCTTCCTCTCCCATTCCTCCGGGAACTTATAGACCTTCTTATTCCTATGCTGTCTCTTTCCTAATCTAGCATCAACCGCTCTCGTATCAAGTGGTACATCGACATATTCCTGTGGATCTCTCTTTGATTCCCTAATCAAATCATTCAAGATATCCGATAAATAACTAGCATTCTGAGCAGGTTCTAAGAACTTATCGGAACTCATCTTAAATATATCAGTTGTATAATCATACCTGGATCCAGCCAATAGCTTCAATTTATGAGAAACTTCCTCGGATAGTTTAAGATCTGACACGTTCAATTGTAGTACAACTTTCCTTTCACCAGGATTCTGTTCTCCCAAGAACGTCGTGTATTTGTAGGTCACTGGCTTAACTTCCTTCGAGACAGGCTTATATTCCTGTCTGTATTTAGCCAATGCCGGTAGTTCATAGGCAGCCTTCCTATTGAATTCTAACTGATCTCTGAAATCCCTCACAATATCCTGTGCTATAGTTGGATATTCATCATATTCGTTGGATTCATCAAGATCATCCATGTATTCTCCCTCTGTTATGTAGTTATCGTAATCTATCTCAGTATCAGCATCAAATTGTTTCGATTCCGTATCATAATAGACACTCTGAATGAACGCAGCTTCAGCTGGATTGCTAGCCGTCGATAAAAGTGCCTCAAGCTCAACTTTGCTTCTTCTATATGACTTTCCCATGTTAATAACACGCTGTCTATAGAGCTTGATGATAACATCATCTGGTAATCCCTTCCACAAATCCGGCCTGTCAATCAATGATGCATCTTTAACACTATAACGTGAATGTTCTTCAACTTTCTTGATCTCTCTGTCAATTCTAGTTAATTTCTGCTGTAAACTTTCCTTTGAACCAGTAGAACTGGTCGTCTCCGCAGGTGTCTCTTCATGATTCACTCTAGAACTAGATAGACACCTCGAAATCGGTCTCAAATTGGTTCTGGAAATCACCCGTGTTTGCCGCGTGATCGCAGATCTAACTACGACGATCCTAGAGAGCATGGTTAATCAAGAAAGGTAGTAAAATACTCTGATTATCTTGTTCCTTCCCTACCATTTCTCCTCCAGAATTTAAAATTTTTCAATTAGAGCTTCCGACACCCCTGGGCGCGTCGATCGACGTTCTCTCACCCAATGAGGCAATATCAGGAGACAACGAGAGGGAGGAAGGAAGGAACCTCATGATAACTGATTGATCTATATCAACTACATGATGTAACCAAAGCATCAGGACTCTAAATTCGTAACTCAGTTATCATTTTACTAAACCCATCAGCCCCATACTAACCACCTTCCAATGTCCTCTCTCACTATCACAGGCATGAAAAACACGCCTAGAACCACGAGGTAATTACGAGAAATGCTCTTCTAATCCTTCTTCCCCTGAGCGTTTGCGTCCATCCACAGCATTCATCATTTCCATACCTCCCACCCAACTACATTCATAACCCACTCTACGTTCACGCCCCGTTACAATCCTCATCGCAACCGCCTTACTCACCCGTCTACTCGTTTTCTGCTCACCCCCTCCCCCCACATTCTCTGTCAGGTTACCCGGCGCGTAATATTCGGCGCGAATAACTGGCCTAATCAAAGTCCCTTCTTTGCAATCGCGCTTTTTGCTCGCCCTTTCGGCCTGACCGTTTGTTCCTTTTATTATCCTTTATCCATCCCTTTACATCTGTACTCATCTGCTACTTCAACAGGCTATTTTTGCGTGCTTTCAATTGCTATCTTTATTTGCAATCGACGTGCATACTCTATAGCCATCTACAGCCACATTACATTACTTAACGGTCATCGCATCTCTCAACCATATCTCCGTTTGCATCCCTGATTCCTCGATTCACTTTTCCCCATTCTAATACTCCCTGTTACCGCATCCATAAATTTTTTGTTCCATCAATACTGGCTACTACCTTCACACCCTGTTACTACATCACACATCTACAACTTCCTCCATACGCCCCGTCCGCGTCCCCTCTGCTCACCCCAACAGTCCTTACTTACCTACCTCCTTCCTCGCCCTTTTAGCAAAACTCCTCCCTCAATCCAGAATTAATTCTACCAATTTGCCAGGGACTGCCGTGGTGAAATCCGAAAAAGAAAGAATTAATTACGCTACACGGAGACAGAGAAAAAATTTCTTCACTTTAACGGGAAACCCAATTTTCTTTCTCTTTGAATTCCCTTTTGCACGCAGTTTAATATTCGTTTTTCTGCCTGGCTGGGTGTTCTTTTTTTTCCTAGTTTTCGTTCGAATTCTGGTGGTGGGTGGCCTTGACTTTTTTTGGTACTTTGCCAAAGAAAAAACCTTATTTTAACAGGTTATCCGACTCTTTTTTTACTTGACTTCAAGTGGTTGTTGTTAGAATCAAGCACTTGAACAAGCTTATAAAGATATACAGGGAGAGAGATTGAAAGAAATAGGATATAATGCAGATTCTTGACGCTCTGAAGATAGATGCTGCTGATAAGTTGGGCGATCGATCCTTCGTTGAAGGACTCGATACATCCGACGTGATTTCCAAACTCCTCGTTTCTGTTTATTCCCTTGAAAATCAGGTTGGCAAATTGAAGGATCAGTTAAGTCATTATGAACACTTAAATCAACTATTGGACTTAGAGGATGTTGAAGCTGCAGGAGACGCTGCCGCCGTTGCTTCCACTACTGAACCTGTCGAGCCTCCTCCTATTGTTCAAGGAATTACTGTGGATTCCACCAATGACGATTCAAAAATTCCAATCGGATTCACGCCGATGTATAGTGCACCTGCCTTATCTGATGAAGAGACACAACAAAGCCATAAGGACGATAATGATAGGAGATTTGTGCGGCCATGGCCCGAAGTCACTTTAAACCAGTTAGCTTCAAGGTTTAAGATTCCTAGAGAATTGCTATCGAAGACCGCACCAAAGTCTGGTAATTCAAAGGATATGGATGATAGTAATTTGAAACCGATTAGAGGGTCCGATATTATTGAACAACAGGATGATCTATATCAAGATAAGAATAGATCTGTTGGAAGACCTAAAAAGAATCCAGCTAAACCACATCGTGGTCCCGGTCGTCCTAAAAAGAGTGATACACCTACAGGCTCCTCCTCGTCTCCTCCATTAACTTCTCGGCAGAGTCCAGAAGTTAAGATTGAACCTGACGCTGGTTCCAATCAAATAATTGACGCTACTGTTCTTGCCCCTTCCACTAAGCGTCTGCATGATCAGTTGTTTGAAAACTCAATAGAAGGTCCTAAACCAAGCTCGACCAGCTCCAATGGTTCTAACGGGTCCAACGGCTCCAATGGCTCCAATGGCTCCAATGGCCCAAACGGGAGTGAAGTAACCGTTGAATATAAAGAAGAATCTGCAAAGAGACAACGGCTGGAACAACAGGCAGTCGAACTGGTGAAATCAGCCCTTAAATATACTATTACAAGTGATCTTAAGTATAGTTGTGATACTTGTCAACAAAAGACCGGAACTCCGCAAGTATTCGACAACTATATGCAGATGTATGAACACAAGAGACAAGCACACCCTGAAGAGTTTGTCAATCCAATGGATCCAAGGGGAAAGCCGAGGAATTCTGAATCTTCCTCTACCACCACCCATCCAGTAACTGCTAATTCATCCGATGTTACTCCAGAAAGCTTCCCCTCACAACAGAACTCTTCGTCCTCGCCACCTTCTTTACAGATTAGATTTGCTAACGATATACCCCCAAGGAATCCTTCGCTGCCTACAAGAGGCAGACCATTAGGATTATCTAATGCTTCTAATTCTTTGATTGCCTACTATACGAGAGGTCCTGACAGATCCTATATATGTTCTCTTTGTCACAGAAAACCTTTCACGTCCTATCACGGTATATATGCTCATATGAGGTCTACCCATTATGATCCTGCCACTGGAACGTATCATCCGACAGAGGGAGGTAACGATGATGATGATGACGATGATGATGATGAAGGAGAAGAGGAAGTTGGAGATGATCTTGCTGAGGGGGAAACGGTTCAGGACGTGCGGGAAGCTCCAACGACCATTCCTACAGCTCAGTCATCCGTTTTCACGTCTGCTCCACCAACAGAGGCAAAGCCAAATATTCCATTGCCTCCAACGACAACGGCCCCAGTCTCACAAGCTCCAACTACCCATTCTTCTGACCCTGAGATACAAAGGAGACTACAGCGCGACCTGAATGATGTCTTTGCCGAGTAGATGGGATCGGCTGGACTCTATGTACTTTATTCTGCTTGGATTTCGCCGTGACGATATCCAAACCTTTCTGCATCTTTAAGTCGGTGTCTTTTATTACATTTGTACATTTAAATAATTTTCTTACAGTTAAAGTGTTGATGAAGCATCCGCCGTTCTAGTTAACATTCGATGGGGGTGTGTATCAGTTGGTGTCGCTACACTCCTTGCTACGCTCTTTAACTGTCCATGTTTAATTACTTCGCTTTGCTCCGTTGCTTTGCCCCACAGCCCGCTCAGTTAACTCACTCAGTAGTCATTATAAAATACAAACAAAGAAAATACAGAAGCCTAGAAGCACGTGGAATGAGCCAGCACCACCTGATAAGAACATACAAGCAAATACGATCATTGTTCCTTTCTCTTCTTCTTTTTATCCTTTCTCTTGCTATCCTCTTCACCAGGTCTCTTCTTATACGAGTTTGGGACGAGAATGGCATCGCCTCTCTTTGGAGGGCTGTATGGTTGTCCAGTCTCCTTAAAGAGATTATACTTCTTAAGCTCAATATCATAAGCCTTCTTCTGATCCTCATACAAGTCCTTCCAACCCACTTTCTCGTGCTCAGGTAACATTTTCCACCTTCTCGAAGTCTCCTGGGCTATCTGAGGTTGAGAAAGTGGCTCGGCACCACCACGCATTCTCTCTTTAATAATCACATCTCTCATGAAATTAGAGTACAAGAAGAAGGAAGTCAATGGCTTCTTTGGTGCATTGGGATCTCTAATCTTCTTCTTCTTTTTCGTTGCAATAGTAACAGGTTGCTGTTGTAACGGTAGAGAAGGATTTTGTGAATTTTGACCTTGTTGAGATTGAACATGTTGTAGTTGAGGTGTCAACAAACCCTGATCAAATAAAGGTGGTGCCATGTATTGAGGTTTGGCATCAACGACATTGAAGAAATCAACGGCTGCTTTAGAAGCTTCGTTAGCTGCTTTGGATAATTCAAATAATGATGCAATCAACTGTAAAAATGCCGCCGTAGAGGTGGTTGGATTGTTAGTATTGTTACCATTACCACCGGCACCGGAAGCTGAGCTAGAACTCGAGGCCGATTCATTGTTGACGTTCCCAGTAAGGATAGGATTATCACTCATGGCTATTAATTAACGCTATCAATGGTATCAACAATCAGTACTCTGGGGGGAGGGAGGGACAGAAACAGTCGCGTAAACAAATGATAAAAATTCCCACGGCAGCAGACGCGGCTGGTTATATAGGCGACCGTGTCGAGCGGGGCCAAATTGCCGCGAAAGAGTTTCGTCAGGCCCGGTGTGATTATTTTTTTCCTGGTGGCGTGGCTTCGCCGCTGCTAGCTAGGCCTCTCCAGATATTGGTTGTTGTTTATATCATCTCTAGTTGGGCATACTTACGGCATCTTTGGCAGCCTTGAAGTCGTCTGTGACATTGGCTGGATTGTTGTTGTTATTCGGATGGGGAGAATAACTGTTTTGGGAAGGCAATCCTAATTGAGGGTCAAACATCGTTGGTAAAATTGTTGACTGTATAAGGAGAGAAAGAGGTTTACCAGGGGATATTAGAATAAGGCAGGATAAAAGAGTGTACCAGGCGATGGACGGTGCGATGGGGGATGTCCAGTTATATATGTCCGGGGTGAGGGAGGGGGAGGGGGGGGATGAAAAAGAGGGGGCACACGGAACAGAGAAAAAGAAGGTGGGCCCGATTCGCGGTGAGGTTGGAGCCACGCCGGAGGGGCGGGGGAGGGGCGCAAAGGGAGACGGTCACCGGGGAGAGAGCCAAGTCAAGTGGGCGAGCCTGGTGGGCTGTAGTTGCTGGGGGAGGTGAAGCTGGTGAGCAAGGTGAGCAGAGGATAAAGAGGAAAGATCAGACCTTTGCGAGTTCGAAATTGGCAAGATGATGGAAGAATAATGAACGTAGAGGAGTGCAGAATGTAGTAAGTAGCTCTGTAAGAGATCTGGTAATGGACCGTGAGGAGAGGGGCCGTCAACCAAAAGGGAGTGTGATACGAGGAATGTAAGGTAGTAAGAATGTAGGGATGTAGGGATACGGTGGTTGAATTGCGATAAGATAACGAAAAGTAGATAGCATCAACCGCCATTATCTCCAGCGTCTTACGGTTACACGAGGGCACCAAACCGCGCATGCCTGAGATAAACGGATAAGATCTGTACTTCGCCTTCTAATTCTCTTTCTACCGCCTGTCTTCTCTCGGAGACCCGATGTCATTTACCGCTTCAGATGACATACTCTCACAATCTGTTTCCCCTATTCATACAACGCCGAAGACTGTGATATCGGCGCCTAAAGGTGATCCAGTGGGAAATGCTGCCACCGAGCAGCCCAGCAGTTTCTCCACGTACTCCATTCGCAAATGGCTCATATCAATTCCCTCGAAGGAACGATCACCAGGCGACTCCAACTACCAAAACTTCAGCCAGTCCAACTACATATACTTCTTCGGAGGAAGACTTCGAACGGCTCGGACTGTGAAGCCCAATTTCGGCAGGAGAGGTTACAAAGTAAGCATCCTACCTTTCTCGGTAATTGGGGCCACCTTCCCAATGGTACTATATCTAGTATACGAAGCCAAGTGGTTATGGCATCATATTTCGCCGGCTATAGTTATCATATTCGTATACTGTTGGTGTATACTGATGTGGAATTTGCTCAAGGCAGCATTGATGGATCCGGGTACTCTTCCTAGAAACATCCATCTTGTCGATAATGTTAAGAGGGATGGACTACCTCAGGCTTATCATAATTGGATCGAAATGCCGGGGCCAAAGAACAGCAGAGGAGAAATACGGACGGTTTATGCCAAATATTGTAATACCTGTTATATTTGGAGACCGGTAAGGGCTGCACACTGCTCACGTTGTAACGTATGCGTTGCCAATCTTGATCATCATTGTCCATGGATGTCCAATTGCATTGGTCAGCGTAATTACGTGTATTTTATAGGATTTTTGGTGTTTGCAGTGATTACATGCTGCTTTCTTATGGGGACGAGCTTTTACATTGTCTCAAAAAGAGGACTAATAGACACTAAAGTGCCACTTTTTCTCGGTATTTTTGCTGCATTTAGCATTACATATCCCGGTTTGCTATTGTTTTATCATTTCATGTTGGGGATGACAGGGATCACGACGAGGGAGTATATTAATGCTGAAAGGCATGAGGGTAATTGGCTGTTAAAGGATGTCTGTTTGAGTGCATTTAATTCTGGTCGATGGGGGGAGAATCTTAAGAGGCAGTGGTTTAGACCTAAGGGGTTGTCTAATTTGAGAGTGATCGAGAAGGTCAGGGAAGGTGATGAGAGGTTTGAGGGGGTGAAGATTGGGGAGGTGTAAGGGAGTTACTGAGCCGACGAGGGATGAGGTCGGGGAATGAAGGAATGAAGTCATGCGTGAAGTGGCACCTGATGATAAAGTGGCTGGAAAGCTACTCTCATCTCTGTACCCAGCGAGCAAATATATAGATGGACTTACTGGTAATGAAACTACTTGGCATACCTATTTCTGTCTCCCTTTCACCCACCGGGAGTTTCCCAATCCGGTAATAATCCTCGAGGCGGAATACCTGTACTCCTGAACCTAGTCAGATAGATCAGTAAAACTATCGCCCGATCTGGGTGTGCATCAACCAGTTCTGTCTCTTGCCATAGGGTGACCTCGTCAAAGCAATAGCTTGCTTCATCATATCACTCCCTTCCATTCCTTCTTCCCCCCATACTCCTCTGGCGGCTCCTCAAGGCCCCACCCTTTCACATGCTGCCCGCCCCGAAAATTTTTCATGCGTGCAAAACCGCTGCACGCGCCATGTAAAATGGCCTTCGCCGTTTCGTGAATATGCAATTTTTTCTCTCCTCCGTACTCGATAAAGCCTCAGTAATCTGGGGTACCCTAATTGTTCCGTGTAACCTGACCTAAAAGTTCTTTTCCGCTTCTTTTCAACTTGCTCTCGCCTCTTTCTTTCTTCGTTCATCGCTTTCTTGCGCCTTTGTCCGGTGTAGTCTTCTCTCTTAACGATCACTGTGGTAGAAGATGAGACTTTTCAAATCCGAGCAGTATTTTGACTACCCGTGGGAGCAAGTCAGTGCGGCAAATTGGCAGAAATATCCCAACGAAGTGTCTACACATGTTAAATCGGTCGATGTTCTTAGACGTGAATATGATCCCGTTAAACAGGTGCTTACCACGGAGAGGTTGATTGGTTGCTCTCAGAATGTCCCTAGATGGCTACTTTGCATGACGGGAGGATGCGAAAAATCATATGTTAGAGAGATATCTACCGTTGATCTTCAAAATAGAACAGTTACCATGAGATCTTGCAATTTAACGTGGGGAAATCTCCTGAAGGTTTGGGAGACCGTCGTTTATTCTCCGGATACTTCGGATCCATTTGGACGTACCAAGTTTCGCCAGGAAGCTGAGATCACTGCACATTTAACCTTCCAGCGGGTCTGTGATCAGATCGAGGACTGGAGCGTCGATAGATTTGGTCAGAATGCTAAGAAGGGTAAGCTTGGATTCGATT
The DNA here is from genome assembly GCA_012295355.1 of Brettanomyces naardenensis. NCBI lineage: Eukaryota > Fungi > Ascomycota > Pichiomycetes > Pichiales > Pichiaceae > Brettanomyces > Brettanomyces naardenensis. The sequence continues at coordinate 906,205 of WOTY01000007.1, forward strand.
CAGTCTTGGAGAACTTTGCCAAATTAGATGAAATATCTGATAGGACTTGCAGGTTGTTTGATGAGATGAATCTTAGAACAAGTTCGGTCTTGAAGGAGTGGAATAATAAAACTGACTCGGTTTTAAAGGACTTGAATGAGAGAAAGGAGAGTGCCATTCAGGATGTCAATGTTAGAACCCATACTGCAGTTAGTAAGTTGGCTGATTCGATCTTTCATAAGAACTAGGGTTCATGAAGATTCAAGTTGCACGCTAGTTATCGCATTATAGTACCATATGGGGGTACATCTCACTATAGATATGCCCAAATTCCCACCCTTTCTTCGTCATAGTTCATTTTCACATTAGAACGGATCCGGAAACGTCGTGTTTCCCTGGGATCCCTGATTACGATCATTCCTCTGTACATAGTCGCTTAGGGTGTCGCGCGCGAGCCCTGTATCGCTTCGCACAAGTTATATAGTTGAATATATCGAAATAGGACAGTATTTAAGGAGCAACGGGGGATACGGCCTCCAACGGATCCAGTATCCGTGGAGTGAGTCTACAGCGTAGAGTATCTATTACAATCCTCAGTATTCTGATCATCCGTAGCTTCCTCGTCTTTACTCATGCTCCCGATTACCCTCTGTATTTGGCCATCCCATAAATTCATTCCTACGTAGTAGTCCTTGGAAATCCATCGTCCACCAAACGTTGGTAGTCCAGATCGGCCCATTGACTGGTCACCTCAAAGTCCAAATTCCTACTCCCCATGGTTCTGGTCCCCCCCTACCTTTCCGATTCCTCCCGTGGCACCCCCTTCCTGTGTATCAGCCGCTGAATTTTATGGCTCGTCGCTGCTCTCCCCAGTTCCATTTAAGTCCTGATGCATCATAATGGACAGTATTAAAAGCCTCTTCATATTTCCTTATTAGGAAATTCGCGTAGTTCATTTTCGTGCAAAAGTAAACAATTCCCTCCCCCCCCCCCCTCGCCTACACTGAGAAACTGCTCTATATTCTTCTCCCTATAATTGTTATCATCTCTCTCATTTAATCACCACAAGTTTACCATTAGTTTGTCTGGCATAATCAAATCACGTCACTTTGCCTATGTCTGACTCCCAAGACCTGTTCAGTCTGGCCAACAAATCGGTCGACGAGATGCTAAACGAGATTCGGTCTCATAGCCCAGAACAGCCTAACGTCAATACTACCAACAGGATCCCTTCAAATGGCCTCTCCATCAACTTACCGGAGCTTTCAACTTCTCCTGCTACAGAGCCTTTAAAGATCCCCCGTGATGGTTTGTCTTCTCCTTCACCAAGTAAACTGGCGCCATCCTTGTCAATGCGTTCCCTCGTGAGAGAGACCAGACCGCTTCTTTCCGGTCCAAGAACGCCAACGAGGACACCCCAAAGAAAGCAGGTTGCCTTCACATCACAACCATCCGAGGTTCATACCTATGAGCTGGAGTATGTACCAGATGATACTGTTGCTGCTGAGGATACTTCCTTAGACGTCAACTGGAATTCAGTCACATCAGCAGCTCCTACTGTAATTCATAGCGCTGATTCTAAGATATCTAAGGAGATCCCTCAGACACATCGGCCATTGCCTGCTATTCGAGCTTCTGGGTCCAACTATTCTATCAAATCCATGCCAAACATGGAATCTTCTAGCGATGACTCTGAGCAAACCATTGCACCTTCGCCACATTCACAGGAACTCTCAAATTACTACGAAAAGCACCAGCTGTCTAGGCTTACTGCTGAAAACTGTCCAAACTTAGCTTACGATCACGACGAATATCTACAGCGTTCTCAACGTGGAGAGTTGAAAGAACCGCTTGATATTAAGGAAAATAAACAATACAAAGAAGATCTGAAAAGGAGCATTATTCCAACCCATAATGGAAGGGTCAAAAAGAGTTCCTACGATCAGGCAATTGAAGGGTTGGGCGATTTGTACGAGACAAACGTTCGTAATACCGATGGAGACACGTTAAACATTAAGCGCAATACATCTGTTAAGTCTACAATAAGTATCAGCTCTGCAGATAGGCAATTGGCTACCAAAATTGTTAATAAAAGGCTCAACAGTGTCGGTTTGAAAGACGGCATCCAAGGATTTACGGATGATGACGTGAAGGAAATCTTGGAAGAGGAGAGAGAGGAGCCTGAAGAACCAAAGCACCAAAAGGTGTCCCTTACGAGAAATATTATTGGTCTCGTTCATCCTGTCAATCAGGACGGCTCACTAAGAAGTCCGTCTGCACAAAGCATGTCAACTACAGTGACTAATGACTCAGACTTCTTGTCTGCCAGCGAAGGTGGAGACTTCGATTCCGTTGACTTGAATGATAGTGGTGTCAAAAATGATGCAGCCACAGACGTCAACACAACGTTGGATAATGAAAGTATTATTGTTGCTGATATCCCGAGGGATTTGTCTAAGGCTTCCGTAGATTCTCAAGCTACGGCAAAGATACGCAGGGATGACACAGACTTATTACTGTCAAGCAAGAAGGAGACAACCCCTGTTGCAAACCCTCTTCGTGTTGCTTCTGACATCTCTACAACTTCTAGTTTTGCCCCGGAGAAGTTCGTGCTTCAGGATCCCCAATTCGACTTTGACGGTACTGACGATTCTGGCAACGGGTTGGATTCCTTTGAGTACGATCCTGATTATAAGCTATCCGCTTCTGATAAGGCCAAGAAACCAAGACGTATCGTCAGCTCTGAGACCTCTCCAAGAGGTGATATTCTAGACATTTGGTCGAAGCAGGAAACGTTCAGAAAAGTTAGTAGTCACTCTGATGATTTCCAAGCAATTTCACCACCGACTGTCTCACGATTTGTTGTCCGTGGAAAGAAGCCAAAATTGGTTCAAATAGTGCCTTCCAGGAAGTCCTCTGCTGCGAGAATAGACTCTGTTGATTACGGTCCTACGTCTTGGATCAAACGGAGGTTAGAAGTTCTTCCGACAGGAGAAATCAATAGAGATGTGGACAGGACTGCTTCCCACAAGTTTCAGGAGGAAGAAGATGACAGTGAGGATGTGGGTGAGGAGGATGAAGATTCGGAGGATGACAAGAAGTTTGACGAATCGCAAGATGAGAATTTGAAATCACCCGATGAACAAACTCAAGAGTTGCAACCTAAGACTAGTGATATATCGTTACAGGATTCGATCGATCTGGCCAATTACCTTGATCGTCACGTTGGTTTCGAAGAGGGTGGTGATGATTCCTTCTTGAAAGATATTTCTTCATGGGATACGAACACCCTAGAGGATCAGATCTCGAGCGAGAATGAGAATGAGGAGAGAATAATGACGGATACCAATGTGTCGAAGCTCTGGAGAGATGGCACCCTTACCAAGAAGAGTGTTGTAACCCCTGGCAAGTTTGCACACCTTTCGGTGAATGAAATGGAGAATTTCATGATCCGTAAGAGAATAGCAAGCGACGGATTTGAGATTAAGAAGGCTAATGGTAAGGCTGTTACTGGTAGTTACGTTCCAGTGCTGTCCGAACAGAGAGGCCAGATGGTGGATTCGAGCTTCCCACAGGGGGATGACTCCAGTGTCTCAGCGATTGTTTCGGATCTTGCAATTCCATCAGGTCTCAATGGCCAGTCTTCAACGTCTTCCCCATCTGTTGGCTCTGATGAGGTCTTTTCGGATGCCAGAGAATCCGTTGATGAGGAAGGTTCCTTTGACAATTCTCTCAATACATTCCAACCTGATGTTACCGCCGAAAAGGAGATCACGCCTGCTAAGGCCATCAATGTGGCTGGGGAAGAATCCATTGCTTCTGAAGCTACAACTGATATATTTAGTAAGTATGGTGAGGTTCAAGCTGAAGAGGAAAAACAATCAGTTCATGATGTCCCAGAAGTTGTTCCTGTTGCTGACACCCCTTCAGTTAAATTAGTTGATGGTGAACAGGGCAGGTTGTTCCTTCGTTTGACTGATTTGAAGGACTTGAAGCTACCACAGATTCAGGACAGGAATGCCAAATTCCAGGCTGTTCTTGACAATGGTATTCACGTTTTGACGACTGATTTCTTCGATATTGGAACCCAGCTGAACATTCCAATCAACAAAGAGTTTGAATTGATCGTCGGTCGCAGCCTAGAGGTGATCATCACATTGAAGTTGAGGTACTTGAAGCTTCGTGACCAACTTGTTGAAGTTAAGGAAAGGAAGACAGTTAAATCTAAGAATTTCTTTGCAAGATTGTTTGGCGTCAAAAATATAGTGACAACTACCAAGTATGTGAATCGACCTGCACGGTTCGACCCTCTCTCTGAAGTTGTTGCTACCGACGGCTCATTTGCAAAGATAAGGTTGAACTTCGACCAATACAAGAACCAGATAGTATGCGAGCCTCACTTCTATAACTTGCAGGGATTTAACGAATGGAAGATGGTGAATACGGCTGGAGGATTAAAGCCACAACCATTCGGAGTCTGCTCTGTAGGTGCGGAGATGTTGTTTATTCCAAGAAGGTCCGAGTTCGAGGTGCTACCAGTGAGTATAAAGAATGCTCTCTCTCAGGTGCAAGAAGTGAATAAGGTGATGGAATACGAACATCAGGGATACATGTTCCAGGAAGGTGGAGATCTTGATGTTTGGACAAGGCGTTTCTTCAGACTTAAAGGTTACGATATGAATGCCTATAATGACGATACGATGAAGTTGAAGGCCAAGATCAATCTTAGAAGGGTAGTCGAAATCGTGTATCCGGGCAAGAAAGAACCAATAACGGTCGACCCATTACAGAGACAACAGGACCAAAGGGTGATCAGTGAGACGTTGATTCTTAACGATGGCTACAAGCTAAGGTTTTCAAATGGAGAAACTATCGACTTTGGCTGCGATTCTAGAGACGAGAGGGACGAATGGGTCAAAATCCTTGAGGAAATAATCATGAAAAACAACTTCCGCAGACAACCATGGGTGAAGTTGATGTCGAGTAAGATGGCAAGACTAACCGGAGAAGCCAGCTGAACGAAGCGAAGTAATTAAAGTGCCGACTAACTGGGTGAGCTAATAGATTGTGAGACTAATATGTAAGGGGTAGACACAAATCCCTTCCACTTCTTGTTGTATTATAGTTATGTACTGATTTTGACCGGACTTTCCCGAGTAGTGTAGAATATCAGTATATGTCAACTGAACTACGTTCTTAATACGGTAATCGGCTCTCCAACCGGCCACCGGATTTCCCAATTGGGAAGACAATTGCACTGCCCCGTTACGATAAGCCCCACGCAACTCCGCAATCGTTATCCGAGTATGTGGGAGGCAGTATATGCGGAACCAATTAGGAAATGGAGGCAATGATTAGGGAGGCCGATTAAGAGGTTGGCATGGAGTATATAAGGTAGGGTAGTTGGAGGAGAGCGAGGAAGAGATGTTTTCTTTGTGAGTTCATCATTGTTTACTGCCAATTGCACCGCATCATGACTATTTCTGATTCTCTCACTATTCATCAATTGCCTGGAGCTCCTCTTGGAGCAACCGTTACAATGCCCTCATATACAACAGACCCCTCGAAGCTCAATGAGGAGGACTTTGCCAAGTTGAAGAACGGGCTACTGACCTATTCTGTTTTGGTGGTTCCTAACCAGGCGGATCTTCCACCAGAATCACAGTATGCACTTACCGTTAGATTTGATCCATCCACGAGTACCCAGTACGGCCATGATGAAAAGATTTTCCATTCTTCACTGTCCGTTCTTGCCAAGGATGGTAAATGTGTTCCAAGAAGACCTGAAGTGATGATGGTTGGTAATGGAACGTTCCCAGCTGGACATGAAGGAATGAAGGAGTTCACTTTGGTTCATCCTTCTCAGAGTGTATTCCATAAGAAAACCTTGACTGATGAGGAGATCGCTCAGCATCATACCCGATTCTATAGGTGGCATATCGATGCTGCTTTATATGAGTTTTCTCCTCCTGTTGTGACTACCCTTCTTGGAGTGATCGTTCCTCCTAAGTCTGAGAAACAGGTTATTACTTATGAAGACAGCGATGAAAGACTTGAAGTTTCGACCGGTGCAACGGCATTTGCCTCTGGAAAGATAGCCTTTGACTTGCTCTCCGACGAAGACAAGCAGTTTGCCTTGAATACCACCGTTGTGTACGCTCCTCATCCTTACATCTTCATTCATGAAGCAAAGGCCACCTCTGACGGACTTACTATGGTTTCTGAAGGTAAAGAAATGTCACTAGATGAGTTACCAAAGTGGGAAGAATCCAAGGTCAAGAAGCTTCCGATGGTGTGGACTAATCCAATCACTGGAAATCCTCATCTACAATTTCATTCATGTTGTGTGTATAAGTTGGTTGACAACAAGACTGGTAAAACCATCGCCGATTTGGAGAAGGCCAGAGAGATCTGTCATCGTCTGATCAGACCTGCAATTTCCCCTAAGTATGTCTATGCACACGCTTGGAATAAGGGAGATCTTTGCATCTTCCACAATAGAGGAGTTATTCATTCTGTCACTGGTGAGATGCCAGCTGAGGAGAAGAGATTGATGCATCAGTGTAATGTTGCAAGTGGAGAAGATCCAATATAAGCGACCAAATGGGCCTTATTTGGATAAGAGTCTGCCAGATCTAGCACGCATTTAACGTATATACTTAGTAACCGCGACTACTGTTACACTAATACTTCCCTCCCCTTCCTAGTATCGATTAATCATATATATATTGTACAAATATCAACTATCGCCTCCTATCTCCTCTTCTATCTCTGTAATTCTGATTCCCCACATGACCAGTACGCATTTCTGTGCTCTTGTCGGATCTATCCCTGAAATTTGAAGGCTCTGGTGAAATTGAATTAGACATGGGTCTTGAGGGCAACTTTGGAAGGTTCGGCAGCGACGGCGTATTCGACCTGCTACCGCTATTGTTGTTGTTGCTGTTATTGCTGTTATTATTTCCTTGATTGTGAACAGTTCCTGAATTGTTGTTGCGTCCAAACATCCCGGAAGGCATCTGCATGTTCGGTGGCATTCCACCCATAAATGGTGGCATTCCCATAGGTGCTCCCATTGGACCTCCCATAGGACCTCCCATCGGTCCCATCATAAATGGCGGCATAACTGGAGCATTGGCGGATTGTCCCGCAGGCATAGCAGGCGGCATCGTTCCACTAGACATGAGCTCCGCAATAACTTTAGCAGGATTGAAATCCTTACGCAACGTATCCTGTTTCTTACAGTATGCAAGCCATGAGAGCTCATCAAACCCAAAATTGAAGTAATCAGAAATATCAGCACCCGGTAGTCTCCACGGTTTATCCTTGAGCTCATCCAATGTTAGCTCTGTCACTGGAATATCCTTGTATTTGCCCACCTCTTTTATATCCAACCCATGTGATTCACTGAGCACAGGAACTGTTTGCAGTTTATTACCACCATCCGCAGTTCCAGCCTGTTGTCCTGGTAATACTTCTTCTTGACCTTCTCCCTCGTCTGCCTTTGCAGCCTTCGATTCCAGCGAACCTATTATAAATTCGACATCTGAATCACTATCATCATCTTCGCTTTGTTCCTCATCGTCGTCGTCGTCCTCCTCCTCTCCATCGCCATCTCCTCCTTCTCTCTTTCCCTCGGCATCCCCTTCTCCCTTCAACACATCGCCATCTTTCGCCTCTATCCCCGTGTTATCTGTGTGACTCTTATCTTCTTCACCCGCGCCATATAAGAACGTATCATCATCCTCATTCATTGTGTATGCTGTCTTTCTTCCTTAGTAACTTCCAATTGACCCAACCTTAAGATCACCACCACTTGTTGCTTAAAAGATCGATCGATCGGTATTTGCCTGTCTTCGCGAAAATTTTATTAGGGAGCAAATACTAAGGATTACTGAGGACCAGTTGGAGGTGGGTGGCTAATTCTATAGATGCCGTGGTATTACGGTGGCTGTAGCTCATTGCCTACTCATAATTTCGTTGTTCAATTTCCTCTTTCCTCTTTCAGTTCTTTTTTTGCTCTCCTGTCCCTCCCGTCCTTCCTTCCTTCCTTCCTCCCCCCTCCCACTCTTCAATCCCTGCTTATACTTCGGAAGAGTATACCGCTCTATACCCAGATACACTAATCGCTGATCAATACTAAGAGTCCCCAAGTGAAATACCAACATTCCAACCACCTTTGTAAACAGTCGGGAATGTTCTTCTGGATACAGACATAATTCATCCTTGATTTTCTGGTACGATAGAAGTAGGTTAGTCCTTTTCACACTCTCTTGACATTGATAGACAATCCTTCTATCCATCTCATCCATACTTTCCATAACCGCTATGGCCGGCTTTAATAGAAGTGCAGTGTCAGGGAAATGCTTAACCATTACTAAACAATTGACCAGTCTAGTGTCCTCTAAGGAAAGTTGGACGTTACCGTAGTCAGCGGTACTTCTGGCGCTTAATTTTATACCCTCATTAGGGATTGGTTCACAATGAGGATATCCAAATAATCGACCCAACTTACACCGAAGGGTACCCATTCTGTGAACTGCACTATGTTAGTAATGTAAATATGTATTTTCTGCTTGATCTTACCACTTGTCGTATTTCTGCAGAGGTCCACCTTGGCTCTCTCTTCAGCTGAATACTCCTCCTCACGCCTAAAGTATCTTCGGATGCTTCTGAAATGTTTTCTGCTCATACTTCAGAATTCTGAATAAGAAATCAGCTGGAAACAAATATCTGCAAAACTGGAAAAGTCCACCTATCTGCAATCAGTAGTGTATCAACTTATCAGACTCCCTTTCCCCAATCCCAAATCATAACCTCATTCTCCGCCACAATATAATCGCTTGTGGCTGATTTCTCACGTGCCCTTTTAAAACTTTCCATCGAACCCTCTCCACCTCAAGGTGCGAGGGTTACCCTCCGCGAAATCCTCCTCAGGCTTCCCCGTGGCAGCGAAATCTTGGCTTGCCTGGCCCGCAAATGCCCCTCAGCAGGGGTGGAAAACTTTTTTCAATTTTCAGTATTAAGTTGGTCTTGTTCTTTGTCTACTGTATTCGTTGTTACTACCTCTTATCAGTGATAGAATAGCATATACATAAAGATGTAAGTGAGAAATCAATCATATGATCGATGGGATACTGCAGAGCAATGAGCGGGTGGACGGTCACCGACTTCAGGAGATTGGTTGAATGAGCCAAACAGTTAGAATGGAATATATCCGGCGAACAACTATCCATCAAAGCCATCTACGCCATCAGCGTCATACAAAGTCACACAATACACTGCACATTACCCACGAGTTATCAAATATCCTCCAAGTCAATTACTAACATCTTTCCTTCAGGGCTAAGAGAACTAAAAAGGTCGGAATCACCGGTAAGTACGGTGTCAGATACGGTTCTTCTCTAAGAAGACAGTGTAAGAAGCTCGAAATCCAGCAGCATTCCAGATATGATTGCTCTTTCTGTGGTAAGAAGACCGTTAAGAGAGACTCTACTGGTATCTGGACCTGTAAGGCTTGCAAGAAGACAGTTGCTGGTGGTGCTTATTCCATCTCTACTGCTGCCGCTGCTACCATCAGATCAACCATCAGACGTTTGAGAGAGTTGGCTGAGGCTTAAACAATTGGGATGTTTTTCTCATTTGTATATCTATGATAGTCTAATAATAAGCGGTTTTCCCGAATACATTTTGATTGACGAAGTACGAGCGATGAGTTTGCTTAGAGACTCGTGGTAAATCAGTAGTAAGTAGCTGTATTGCGGCAGATTATTAGTCAGTGTGACTAGCCAGTTGGTGAATAGTCAGTATGACCAGCCAGTCTGTGACTAGCGGTAAATTAGTAGCAAATCAGTATCATTGAGCTGGCAGCAACTCGATCTGCCGGAATGTGAGTTCACAGCCCACCTTCTACCGATTAATGAACATTTATCAATCTCCATCCATCACTTTGTACGCCAGCTTCGGTTAATTGTTAGTAGCTGTACCAAAAAGATAATCCCTAAATAACCATAGTCAAAAAAAAATTGGAAAGAGTGGTGCATACGGGGTTTGAACCCGTGACCATCGCGTTGCTTGGAACGGTGTGACGTAAGTATAGACGTCGTTATACGACTATAAGCACGATGCTCTAGACCTCTGAGCTAATGCACCAACTTCAGACCGTGTTACGGATAAGATAAGACAAGGCCTGGAATCCCTTTACGACAGACTAGCTGTTGGTGCCGTGGCTAATAACTTAGCAACGGATTGTTGACCTTGGTGACAGAAGAAACCCAACAGTTCTAAAGAAGAAGCAAGGGGAACCAGGTGGGGTCACCCGACAGGTTCCCTGATTACGAAGAAACAGACGGTGGGGAGAAGCCTTGTTGGGGAAGAGTTACCCCACATGATATATATATAAATACGAGGTCGGTTGGACTCAAAACGAAGACTTATGTAAGAATGAAAACGAACCTTACGAGAGATCCACGTTACATGGTAGCACCGGTGGTTTTTAGTCGAAGAACATTATGACCCGTGTTGGATTACCCGACGACATGAGGATGGAGGATGCTCAGGAGAGCATTCGTGTTCCGGCTGATATAGCACAGGAAATGGCGGAAGCGGCACATGAACTCCAAGCTCTAAAGGGAACTGCCGCTTGGAGAAAGCTAATCCGAGTTCCCATTTTCTCAGGAGAATTTGATCCAATAAAGGCTCGAGGCTATGTTCGTAAGGTCAGAGAATATGAAGAGGCGAATAGGATAGAGGACCCGGATATGAAAGTGCAGATATTCGGGGCAAGTTTGCAGGAAGGTGCTGTAGAATGGTTCATTAGTCTCCTCGATCGAAAC